>OU896714.1:600000-1150137 GCA_918026855.4 Phaedon cochleariae | reverse complement strand
AATCGCAAAAATTCCTCAAAATTGTAAACATATCTAAGGTTGGGTTACTAGATCTGGTAACATATCCTAGGTTAGGTTACTAGATCTAGTAACATATCTTAGGTTAGGTTACTAGATCTGGTAACATATCTTAGGTTAGGTTACTAGATCTGGTAACATATCTTAGGTTGGGTTACTAGATCTGGTAACATATCCTAGGTTAGGTTACTAGATCTAGTAACATATCTTAGGTTAGGTTACTAGATCTGGTAACATATCTTAGGTTGGGTTACTAGATCTGGTAACATATCCTAGGTTAGGTTACTAGATCTAGTAACATATCTTAGGTTAGGTTACTAGATCTGGTAACATATCTTAGGTTGGGTTACCAGATCTGGTAACATCTTAATCAATTTTTTTAAGTGGAATGCCCAGTATATTTGCATATTTTCTGAAGCATTTCTGCTTCAAAAATTCCTGAAAATAGCAAAAATTGCGAAAATTACTGAAAATTGCAAAAATTACTGAAAATTGCAAAAATTCCGGAAAATAGTAAAAATTTCAAAAAATTCCTAAAAATTGCAAAAATCGCGAAAATGACAAAAATTGCAAAAATTCCTAAGAATTGCAAAAATTTCTGAAAATTGCAAAAATTCCGGAGAATTGTAAAAATTTCAAGAAATTCCTGAAAATTGCAAAAATGACTGAAAATTGCAAAAACTGCAAAAATGACAAAAATTGCAAAAATTGCAAAAATTGCAAAAATTCCTAAGAATTGCAAAAATTTCTGAAAATTGCAAAAATTCCGGAAAATTGTAAAAATTTCAAGAAATTCCTGAAAATTGCAAAAATCGCAAAAATGCCTGAAAATTGCAAAAACTGCTAAAATTCCTGAAAATTGCAAAAATTGCAAAAAATCCTGAAAATTGGAAAATTTCCAGAAAATAGCAAAAATTCCTGAAGATTGCGGAAATCTATGAAAATTGCAAAAATGCTTGAAAATTGCAAAAATAGCAGAATTTGCAGAATTCCTGAAAATAGCAAAAATCGCAAAAATACCTGAAAATTGCAAAAATCGCAAAAATTCCTGAAAATTGTAAAAATTTTAAAAAATAGCTGCAAATAGCAAAAATCGCAAACATGCCTGAAAATTGCAAAAATTCCTGAAAATTGCAAAAATCGCAAAAATTCCTCAAAATTGTAAACATATCTAAGGTTGGGTTACTAGATCTGGTAACATATCCTAGGTTAGGTTACTAGATCTGGTAACATATCTTAGGTTAGGTTACTAGATCTGGTAACATATCTTAGGTTGGGTTACTAGATCTGGTAACATATCCTAGGTTAGGTTACTAGATCTAGTAACATATCTTAGGTTAGGTTACTAGATCTGGTAACATATCTTAGGTTGGGTTACTAGATCTGGTAACATATCCTAGGTTAGGTTACTAGATCTAGTAACATATCTTAGGTTATGTTACTAGATCTAGTAACATATCTTAGGTTAGGTTACTAGATCTGGTAACATATCTTAGGTTGGGTTACCAGATCTGGTAACATCTTAATCAATTTTTTTAATTGGAATGCCCAGTATATTTGCAAAAACTGCAAAAATGACAAAAATTGCAAAAATTGCAAAAATTGCAGAAATTGCAAAAATTGCAAAAATTGCATGTAAACATATCTTAGGTTATGTTACTAGATCTAGTAACATATCTTAGGTTAGGTTACTAGATCTGGTAACATATCTTAGGTTGGGTTACCAGATCTGGTAACATCTTAATCAATTTTTTTAATTGGAATGCCCAGTATATTTGCATATTTTCTGAAGCATTTCTGCTTCAAAAATTCCTGAAAATAGCAAAAATTGCAAAAATTACTGAAAATTGCAAAAATTCCGGAAAATTGCAAAAATCGCAAAAATTCCTGAAAATTGTAAAAATTTGAAAAAATAGCTGCAAATAGCAAAAATCGCAAAAATTCCTGAAAATTGCAAAAATCGCAAAAATGACAAAAATTGCAAAAATTTCTGAAAATTGCAAAAATTCCGGAAAATTGTAAAAATTTCAAGAAATTCCTGAAAATTGCAAAAACTGCAAAAATTCCTGAAAATTGCAAAAATTGCAAAAAATCCTGAAAATTAGAAAATTTCCAGAAAATTGCAAAAATTCCTGAAGATTGCGGAAATCTATGAAAATTGCAAAAATAGCAGAATTTGAAAAATTCCTGAAAATAGCAAAAATCGCAAAAATACCTGAAAATTGCAAAAATTGCTAAAACTCGCAAAAATACCTGAAAGTTGCAAAAATCGCAATAATTCCTGAAAATTGCAAAAATCGCAAAAATTCCTGAAAATTGTAAAAATTTAAAAAATAGCTGAAAATGCCTAAAAATTGCAAAATTTACTGAAAATTGCAAAAATTCCTGAAAATTGCAAAAATCGCAAAAATTCCTGAAAATTGTAAAAATTTGAAAAAATAGCTGCAAATAGCAAAAATCGCAAAAATTCCTGAAAATTGCCAAAATCGCAAAAATTCCTGAAAATTGCAAAAAATCCTGAAAATTGGAAAATTTCCTGAAAATTGCAAAAAATCCTGAAAATTGCAAAAAATCCTGAAAATTGGAAAATTTCCTGAAAATTGCAAAAATTCCTGAAGATTGCGGAAATCTATGAAAATTGCAAAAATAGCAGAATTTGAAAAATTCCTGAAAATAGCGAAAATCGCAAAAAAGACAAAAATTGCAAAAATTGCAAAAATTTCTGAAAATAGCAAAACTCGCAAAAATACCTGAAAGTTGCAAAAAATCCTGCGTCTTCATCCAGAAGAATGGATTGGTACTCATTCTACAGTCCCTTGGCCAGCGCGGTCACCTGATTTGACACAGCTGGATTTTTTCTTAGAGAATATATCGAACTTTGTATACGCAAATAACTTTGATGATGAAGAAGAACTAAGGGACAGTCCTTCCAAGCATTCAATAGTATAACCCCAGAAATGCTTAGCAATGTCTTACAAGCAACTGTGAGAAGAGGATATCTTTGTTCATAAAATAATGGTTATCATTTTGAACTTTTTTGTTATGAATGTCTCTGTAGGTATTGTCAAAGTAATTCGTGTAAGAATTCATCAACTATTTTAAGCCCTGCATTGATCGAATGATGTAGTGAAATATTTTTTATTCACTTTTCTGTAGGTATTGAATAACTATTTCATCAAGTTGACACTGTATGATCATAAATGAGTGAAACTGATGGCTTTTTTCTTTGGAAGTTCGAAAAGACATTGATGATGGATAAAAATAGGTCGAAACACATTCGAAATGCCCCTCATTTTTCCAAGGAATGTCCTTTTGGTACGTCCCTGAGATGTACCAAGTACGAAGAAAGGATATCCCTAGGACGTCCCAAGAATATCCCAAGGACATCCCTTCGACAAAAGAAAAAAAAATTAGGTCGAGTAGGGATTGAACCCGGGACCTATAGCTTATCAGGCACGCACCTTACTCCATTGGCTATTAAGCCTCCTGAAGATTTATGTACTAAACACATTTATAAACAGGACTTAACTACTGAAACCTTAATGAAAACAAGTTTGAAGAAGAAGATTTTGGTATGATTATTATATCATTCTTGGGTGTTTGAAAATGAGGATGCATGTACGATTTCTGTTTGCGAAAAATGGTCATTTCTCAAGAAGTTCTGAAACTTTATTCTTTATTTTCATTACAATTATTTTCGGGAAGAAAAACAAACATTTTTCAAAAAATGCAACTCAATACTTTGATGAAATTCAATTACTCTGATGTGAATGGATATCAGACATTCCAGGGACACAAATAGGATAACCTAGGGATGTATCCCCTGGATGCCCCAATCATCTCCTTGTACCGCGGGACAAAAAAGGCGCGTTCCTAGGACATCCCTGTGTTGTTAGGGAGGGTTGCTGAGGTAGAAATGATATATTTTTGTAGATAAACTTGGCAATGGGGAGACCTGGAGGAATAAAATGTGCTGTCAAAGACTGCAGTACTTACCATTGAGATTTTTTAGGTTCCCTAATCCTACCCAAGAAGTAAGACTGAATTGCAAATACATGAAAAGGAATATTCTCAGATAAATTATGAACATACAAAAAAGGATATATATTGATATAAAGCAATACATTGAGAATTCGCATTCTCTATGTGATGAGAATATTTACTCTTTTTCAGTTAATTCAATAGAAAACAACTACTTTCCTGGCTATATGCCACGACGAACATTGAATTATATCTATTGAACACACACGATAAGAGTTTGAAAATAAAATATAAAAATTTCTGAAATTGAGAATTTGCATTCTCCTTCAGACAAAAATATGTATATACACACATCATTCTGAATATTCAACAGAAAACAACTACTTTCCTGGCTATTTGCCACGTCGAACATTGAATTATATCTGATGAACATTCAAAAGGGAATATGAAAAATAAAGAATAAAATCCTCCGAAATTGAGAATTGACATTCTTCTTCAAATCGGATGGATAATATGATGAATAATGATCTAGAAATATGACTTACCAATATATTCAGCATTGAAATGAAAATTGGAATGTATAGGAGAAGTATACTGGCATGAACTCTGATCTTGATGGGTTCATTGCAATAAAGTCATATAACCTGTGTGTGAGAGATAATATTTCCCATATCACTGATATGAATGATTACTTTTGGACGTTTTCAAGCTCATCAAGATCAGAGTTCATGCCAGTATACTTCTCCTATACATTCCAATTTTCATTTCAATGCTGAATATATTGGTAAGTCATATTTCTAGATCATTATTCATCATATTATCCATCCGATTTGAAGAAGAATGTCAATTCTCAATTTCGGAGGATTTTATTCTTTATTTTTCATATTCCCTTTTGAATGTTCATCAGATATAATTCAATGTTCGACGTGGCAAATAGCCAGGAAAGTAGTTGTTTTCTGTTGAATATTCAGAATGATGTGTGTATATACATATTTTTGTCTGAAGGAGAATGCAAATTCTCAATTTCAGAAATTTTTATATTTTATTTTCAAACTCTTATCGTGTGTGTTCAATAGATATAATTCAATGTTCGTCGTGGCATATAGCCAGGAAAGTAGTTGTTTTCTATTGAATTAACTGAAAAAGAGTAAATATTCTCATCACATAGAGAATGCGAATTCTCAATGTATTGCTTTATATCAATATATATCCTTTTTTGTATGTTCATAATTTATCTGAGAATATTCCTTTTCAACACTTTCATACCCAATCAGGGGGTTCAAACTTGAACGATGGAAACTTGTGATTTTTATAGACCTCTAATCGCAGATTCGTGATAGAGTCTCAATTCAGAATTCATTTCCACGCCCTATATGATGAATGTCAATTTATCATACACCCAAATGCAAATACATATTATTTCATATGACTGGGAAATGCATAGGTAATATCATATGACTGAGAGTCGAGTCGGACAGTTGACTTCAAGGGCTCAATACCCTTTTGTGTACCAGCATTCATGTAGTTCTGTGCAATGTTCATGTTACACTTTCTGATTTTACTTCTCACTGTTCTACTGATTTTCTGAAGGGCATCTGAAATGAGAATTGGCTATTGAAATGACATTGGGATATGCAAAAGGAGAACAAAACCAATTGAAGATTGAATGTATTGATCAGTATGTTGTTATTGACTTCAAGGGCTCAAGACCCTTTAGTGAGTAGGTACCACAATGAATAAATGTTCAATTTTTTTGTTATACTTTTCTCAAATTTCATGATGCTACCGATTTCCTGAGACAATATCGGAAATGTGATACCTGAGTAGGCTTCAGAATGATCCCTACATAATTCAAAACCATCAATGGATGAATTCATGAAATTGGTATAATGACAAATGAAATTAGATAAAATCTGCCAAATTGGAAGCCCAGGACTAGAAAATCTATATCCTGAAGAAGCTGATGAAAGTGATGGATGTAGTCAAAATATTGATCATTTCTTAATTGAGTAATTCATATAATTTGATTAAAATCTTCATTCAAAATCATGGTTATTTTTATTTTATATGTGCAAACCTGAAACCTACCCTCAATACTTAAGGATATAATTTCAAGGAATTTCTTATAAATTATATATAAATTCATTCCATTTCCTTCAGTAAGACTTAGCAGAATCAGCTTATGGAAAAATAAGATGAATTGAAGACATTCATTTGGAACTTGGAAGTTATCCTGAAATCTGTTCCTAACCTAAAATTACAAAAAGAAATTTCACATTGCACATAGGTAAATGATGATTTATCGTTCACAAAAACAAAATATCCTCATGACCTGCTTATGTTTCTGATTCTAAATTATTAATTACTATTACTATTAAATAAGCTATTCTAAGGTAGATTCACAATGTCCACCTAGTTTTGTAGAATCGTGTTGTGATTGAGTAAACATACATTTACGCGACGGCTGTCAATCTATCCACCAATGAGGATTTGATATGTTGAACGCGGATCGCTTACTTGTAAACGCGCCTTCAATACGTATGTCAGTTTCAAAAAATCAATACTTCAACCTGCTTCTCACCAATGAAATTTTGCACCGCCATCTATAAGACAGAAGCTGAACTAATGTACCCCTGAATTCAGACACAATTTATGTAGGTTGCCACCAATTATCGAAGCCATTTTTTCTCGTTTTCTTTGGAACGGTGTGATTTTGGAAGGCAGAATTTGGGCAGGATATGGCATTTTAGTATATCTAGGAGTCAGAGATTAGCCACTCACAGAACAAGATGTGCACATCTTTGGAAAGATGGTCACGTGACGAATTATAGTTTCAACTGAATCTAATAGATGGCAACAACATCCGGAAGTATACAAGGTTGGTAGAAATGATCATCATTCCTACCAACTTTGGGAAATATATTTGTTTAATTTGAAGTGAGTGGAGTTTATTTTACCGATCCGCACTACTGTAATAAATAGAAATGAGAAATTTTCTTTTGTCATGATTTAGAGATTTCAGGTTATTTTGAATTTTAAAAAACTAGTTCAGGTGGATACGTAGATGGATGCGCCGTCTACATTTCGTTTTCAAAACCTTCTTGAAAAATCTTTCCAATTTTTAACAGGGAAGTGCGCTTCTTGTTCTGTGGGTGGCTAATCTCTGGTTAAGACCGACGATTCACGACAATCGGTTTGGATAATCGTAAGGACGAAAGCTCAATCTAGGAGTTGAAGTAATTTTCGAAATCAAACTCCTTTGTTGAAGAAAGCAGGCGATGATTAAAAAATATGAACATTGAGAAAGGACCCCGCAAATTTTCAAGGTAATTTGGGTCCCGGTGGATTTTTCTCAATTTTTGGTATGATGTAGTTCATTTGATTCGATTACATATTGGCATTGCGCCAACCCCCAAAAATGAACAGTTTTTTTGCTAGAGGGGGTTGAATTCACATTTTGACCGAATTGATTATTTATTTCTGAGAGAATGAACAATATTCTAGAATTTTTCATTTCATCTAATTTCTCCTATGAATATATGCTTTTTGAAAAAAATATATAGTGAGGGGAAATTATTACCCCAAACTCCCATTTTGAAAAACGAAAAAAAAAGAGAATTCGCCTAACCGTCAAAAGTGATAGAAAATGTTCCAATACTCAGAATTATGGAAACCGCCTTTTTGTATTATTGCCCCTCACCGAATGGGAGGCGCCCATGAAAAAAAAGTTCGGTGGATTTCGCTGAATTTTTGATATGATGTACTCTATATGATACTGATCAGAAAATAATTGGGTGACAATCCTGAAAAATGGACAGTTTTCCTGCTACAGGGGGTTCAATTCACATTTGAACACATAAATAGACTAGATGAGTACCTATTTGATTCTGAATTTCTTTTAAATATATCATCTCCATTCCCTATATTCCCTAACAATTATTCATCAAAAAATATTTTGAGGGGGGGTTCCTACCCCTTCAAAAAGTATTTTGAGACATAAGTATAAAACAAAAAAAACAGTGCTACTATCTAAAGAGCATAAGAGAATGATTAATTACGTGAAATTATAGCAAAAGCTCTCTTGCATGATTGCTCCCTCTCCACCAAGTGGGGGGGGGGGGTGCGCATGAAAAACATCTTTGGTGCATGGATTTACACTGGATTTTTAATATAGGTATAATGTGGTTGTATTCCATGTGATTATGGCTGTGATGATGATTGAGAATGAGATAATTCAAATCTGAAAAGATAACAACTTTTCACTTATTATATCTCCCATTGGCTGAAAGACTCAGGTCAATAACCATTTGATTTCATTCGAAAAAACAATGAATCAGCTTGACAGTTACTAGGATACCTATACCTATCTAAATGAAACAATTGCTCATCCAACTTCTGAGGGCATAACTCACTGATTGATAGAATTGAAATGATGGTTTTTAACGGGATTTTTAATGATAGTAATAATGATGACTGGGATGGTGACTGTTTGAAAAAAAAACAGTGCTACTGTATCTAAAGAGCATAGGAGAATGATTAATTACGTGAAATCATAGCAAAAGCTCTCTTGCATGATTGCTCCCTCTCCACCAAGTGGGGGGTGCGCATTAAGAACATTTTTGGTGCATGGATTTCCACTGAATTTCTATGAGGTGCTTTTTGTGATTCCGATCAAATCCGATTCCGATTATCGGTACCGGTTACCAAAAATGAGCAGTTTTTTCGGTAGGGCGTGTTGAACTCATATTTCTCCTTTGTGAGATTACCTCGAGAAGAATGTGTATTTTGACGGGTACAGAATATGTAATATGTATTTTAACTATTTTTTTTTTCAACACAAAAAACTCATTATTTCGCCCACCCCAACACCTCTCAAACAAATAATAGATATCAAATTCAAGCTATTTTTTCATATATTCAACACTTATTTAAGAAATATTCTTCACTCAATGAACTTGATATAAATATTTCCTGTTTATTTCTATCGTTTTCATGAAATGGAAATCAAAATCTATGATATAAGTTACTGTCGTTACCGCTTTTCGATATCAAACAGTCACCATCCCAGTCATCATTATTACTATCATTAAAAATCCCGTTAAAAACCATCATTTCAATTCTATCAATCAGTGAGTTATGCCCTCAGAAGTTGGATGAGCAATTGTTTCATTTAGATAGGTATAGGTATCCTAGTAACTGTCAAGCTGATTCATTGTTTTTTCGAATGAAATCAAATGGTTATTGACCTGAGTCTTTCAGCCAATGGGAGATATAATAAGTGAAAAGTTGTTATCTTTTCAGATTTGAATTATCTCATTCTCAATCATCATCACAGCCATAATCACATGGAATACAACCACATTATACCTATATTAAAAATCCAGTGTAAATCCATGCACAAAAGATGTTTTTCATGCGCACCTCCCCCACTTGGTGGAGAGAGAGAGCAATCATGCAAGAGAGCTTTTGCTATAACTTCACGTAATTAATCATTCTCTTATGCTCTTTAGATACAGTAGCACTGTTTTTTTGTTTTATATGTCTCAAAATACTTTTTGAAGGGGTAGGAACCCCCCCTCAAAATATTTTTTGATGAATAATTGTTAGGAAATATAGGGAATGGAGATGATATATTGAAAATAAATTCAGAATCAAATAGGTACTCATCTAGTCTATTTATGTGTTCAAATGTGAATTGAACCCCCTGTAGCAGGAAAACTGTCCATTTTTCAGGATTGTCACCCAATTATTTTCTGATCAGTATCATATAGAGTACATCATATCAAAAATTCAGCGAAATCCACCGAACTTTTTTTTCATGGGCGCCTCCCATTCGGTGAGGGGCAATAATACAAAAAGGCGGTTTCCATAATTCTGTGTAATGGAACATTTTCTATCACTTTTGACGGTTAGGCGAATTCTCTTTTTTTTTTCGTTTTTCAAAATGGGAGTTTGGGGTAATAATTCCCCCTCACTATATTTTTTTCAAAAAGCATATATTCATAGGAGAAATTAGATGAAATAAAAAATTCTAGAATATTGTTCATTCTCTCAGAAATAAATAATCAATTCGGTCAAAATGTGAATTCAACCCCCCCCCTAGCAAAAAAACTGTTCATTTTTGGGGGTTGGCGCAATGCCAATATGTAATCGAATCAAATGAACTACATCATACCAAAAATTGAGAAAAATCCACCGGGACCCAATATACCTTGAAAATTTGCGGGGTCCTTTTGTGTTACAGATTTTATAGCAGAGATTAGCCACCCACAGAACAAGATGCTCACACTTCCCTGTTTAAAAAAGGGAAAGATTTTTCAAGGTTTCGGAAACGAAATGTAGATGGCGCGTCCATCTGCGTTTCCACCTGAACTAGTTTTTTTAAATTTAAAATAACCTGAACAAACGATGAATCTCTAAAAATCATGACAGTAATTTCTCCTATAAAAGTAAAAAGTTACCTATCCAACTAAGTATGACATGAAAATCATTTATCTTCCTGGACAAAAGTTGCTGAAAAATACTTGTGAGCAACAAGCGTTTTGTAGGCTTTCATCTGCCTATGAGTGTAAAAACTGTGGGTCACTATAATAGTAGAAGAGTATAATTATCAGGTAGTCTAATCAGTCAGCAGTTTCAGATGTGAAGGGCTTCAAATCCTTGATCAACATCAGCCTCATCAGATATCTACAAACAAATTATGGTTTTATGATAGTATCAGGCATGAAAATTAATGGTTAGTTGAGAAAAATAGACGAAATAACATTAAATATTCATGTTTACCTCTGACCAACCTCTGGGTTTTCATGCAATAACTTCTTGAAATATCAACTTTGCATATTGAAGCACTGGGAAAACTAATTCAATTCAACTCCCGAGACTCCTTCAAACACCTGACACATAAAACTACCAGAATAGGGAAAAGACAATTCAATTACAAGTGATGTATAATCTTCGTTTGCCAACCAGACGCCATCTTGCCAGCTAAAATGATACGTGGTGTGGATTGCCTAATTTCAGTAGTGCGGATCAATAAAATAAACTCCACCCACTTCAAATAAAACTAATATATTTCCAAGGTTGGTAGAAACGTTGATTGATATATTACGCTTTATATCAATCAACGGTAGAAATGATGATTATTCTCCAAAGTGTCTATTAGATGTGCACATCTAGCTTTCAAACGATTTTGACCCATATTCGATATTCAAGCTATGAAGAAACTCTGACCGAGCGGACTAGGTTCGAAATCGCTTTGAGTCCAGACTTTTTTTTAATTTATTTGAAGTTATGTATATCTTCATAATGAAACAAATTGCTAAAATATGTACCTACTGGGGAAAAATACCATTATGGGAATTATTGAATAAGAGTAGAATAATTATTTTGAAAAATAATTGAGATAATTTTTCCAAGTTGATGTAGGATGTAGAGGGAGATAAATAGTAATTTTCCAGTTTGTCGGTTTGTTGAAGATACCTATTATGTAGAAAATTAGATGAACTTGGTTAAACTTTATTTAATATAAATAATGGCTAGAAAATTTTAAAATCATCAGAAATATGAGGGAAATTACCAGATTACAAAGGAGATGTTTTTATTTTCATTTTTGGGCAATTATTCTCAAGGTCATTGGAGTCAAAATCAAACAGCGGGACCCCAGCACCAGGACCCCGCCGCCGCCACTCGACTAGCATGCAACTTTCAGCTTTAAACGTTTCCATTTACTAGCATCCAACGCATTTGGCTAGTCGAGTGGCTGATAAATGTTCACTAAAATATTCTATTTCGGTTACCATTTTCAACCCATCTCTCTCTATCTCACAACGCGCCTTATGCTCTATAGCAATTAATGCATTGGGCTCTGTGTAAAATAGCCGAAAATTATAAACTATTCAAATTTAAACTTGGGGCGCTAAGGTTGATGGTTTCATTATGCTATTGGTATGATAATATTATGATCTATATAATTCAATACGTCGATTATTCTGACCGATATAACACGAATAATTAGAAAACGCCATTGGCGACCGATGGTGGTCTTATTTCCGCAATGTTTTAGCCTATCGTTGATTGATATATTACGCTTACGCTGTAGCGTAATATATCAATCAACGAGCCTATGCATGCGAAACTTCTGAGATATATTTTCGCGATGGTATTATATAGGTACTAGGTGTTTTTTTTTCAATAGGCATTATCCATTTTACACATACAAACAATCATTAAGTATTTTTCGATAACTATATAATAATACAAATATTTTCGTAACGAATTATTTTTTTGTCCATAACCTGCTAATTCCTTCTAAACTTGAAAAAATAATCGATTTCTCGCACATGATTACTATAAAATGACTACTTATTAATGAGTGTTCTAGAGGCATCATAGTAATAATATATTTATTAAGTAATAATTGTTTATACGGAAAATAGATATATATAGGTCCTTATATGGAAGACATCATGTTTATGAAATCATCGTGGAAATTGTAAAAAATATATATGTTTCTGCAATTTCTCAACATGTTTGGGCAATAAACCGTCTGGTTATTTGCCCTCACTATATACGTATATTGAAATAATAGGTATACTCATATTTTCATTTTATATTATGGAAACGAGGTGAGAAAATCTCAAAATCTGGAATCATGAATGTTTAAGTTATTGCATGATAAAAAGCTTGATAGCGAAATATCTGTTTTTTTTTTGTATTTTAAATCCATGCTCTTGGAATTTTTATAATCCCACCACGAAAATAGAGGGTGTGCTTCAATCGGGAGTGATGAGCAACTCATTACCCCTTTGACGGATTACCGTTATAATCTGACTTAGACGGTGGTCCTTGAGGTCAATATTCCCCTGTACTTGAATTTGCGGTATAGGCACATTGAAGAAACACGCGATCAAACATTTGAGTGAGTGATAATTTCTGATAACAGGTATTACGATGAAAATACCGTGAATACTAACATATAATCTCCAGAAGTTCAAAAAGAACTTCAATACCTACCTCCTGTCCCTATCCTCCCTAGGAACGTACGATATATGTTCTTTAATCATTATAGGGATTTCCTTTCGTGCGCTCCAAGCGATAAAAAAATCAAAATTGAGTGTTTATATCGAATTATTCGGTTTATTTTCGCCAATCCTAGGAAATATGAAGAGCTTAGGGTGTCCTCAATGAGCTCAACAGAAATGTGAACTCTGTTAATTTCAGTCTATGATGTGACTTAGTTTTCCAGGTATTCCAGATTTTCTCTCTATTGCCCAGTTTTTGTTTCATTTCCATATTGGAGAATAATTCCAAACTAAATACTAGTGCAACAAGGCTTCTGTGACATAGATATTATAATGTCTTGTGACATCTTGTGTAGCTGATAAATTGATTTGACTTGATATTCAGATGCTACACAGATAATTTCATAAATTCAGAAAAATGGTTAGGAAAATAATGTGGGAACATGTTATATTCAATGAGATGAAATTATTGAAACTGATGGACAGATTCAATATTAAATAAACAAAATATTTTGTTTCCAATCCGACATTATTTCAATAATTGATTTCCATGATGGGATTTTTTATTTTTAATTAATTATTAAAAGTTGAAAACTTTTATTAAACTTACATTGTATGTTTGTATGTATGTATGTTCGGGTGGAATCTTTGAACTCAATTTTGAAGTAGAAATCTTCAACCGATTGAGCTGAAATTTTGTATAGACGTTCAGTTTGGATGACAATGCACGATAAGGTGTGTCATGATGTGACGTCATTCTAAATCGAATATGGCGGACCATCCAAGATGGCGCCTTAATGGTCATTTTTAACCTACTTCTACAATATGATGGGTATCAAATGAAAGGGATCGTTGAGAGTAATTCGAAAAATAATGTGACATTATTCTAAATCCAATATGGCGGACCATCCGAGATGGCGGAATAGCTATTTTTAATATCTCTGAGATGTGGCTATGAAGAAACACTGCAATATTACGAATGTTCCATCGCTGCGATGTACAGAAGCAAGCATACCTGCGACATGACATTTCGTAGATGTCGCGATGAGGCAACACTTCGTCACTTCGATATTACGAATTGTCCATCTCTGCGTTCTACAAAAGCAAACACATCTACATGACATCTCTGAGATATCACGACGAGGCAACAATGCATCAATATCACGATGAGGCAACACTGCGATATCACGAATGTTCCATCGCTGCGATGCACAGAAGTACACTCATTTGCGAGAATTTTATAAAAATTTGTTATTTAGATTCTTTTTCGGTGAAAAAGAAAATATGAATACCTACACGTAACTCAACAAAGTGATGCTGAATTCGCAAATATTGACCAAATTGATTGCTGGGTTCTGAGTGAAAATGGATATATTGATAGGTATAGACTATATATATTCGTCAATTGATTGACCAAATTTGAAACATGCATTTAAAATACTTGATAACAAATATAATAAATACAAAAGTCATCTTGTGTGTTTTATTGATTTTTTTTCAGAATAGTTCTGCAAAACATGAACAATTGTCAATTATTGTTATATATGATGGTTTGTTTATAGTTCAATAATGGAAAACACATATGTGGGTACAAAAGTATATAGGTATTTTTGTCTCTATTTTATTAATTAAGGGTACCTACATACTTGGTTTGTCCCTTATTGAATAAGAATAGAGATTTTTCCTCCATTATTTTTTTCAAATTGTGTACTGAATATCGGTTATATTGCCCCCAAATGCTATTCATATATTTGCTGCTGTAGTTCATTGGAACATCATTACCTGCAAAAAAAAAAAGAGAATTCAAGGTCAATTATTTTCCTCAATAGTATATATACAGTATAAATAGAAGCAATGATAAAGTTGGCTGTTCTATGTACATGCATTTTGCGATTTTGTTTCTATGTTGATTCTGATACTCACGTAGAGCTTTTAGTTTTTCTTCATTTTGGCGAATTTTGTTAGCTGCGAAGGCTGCCTGCGGCACAGAGGCCATAATAGGTTCCTCACAATTGCAATCTAAAAACAAATAAAATGTAATAGGAATATGACAAGTTCATAAATATCTTCATAAAATCACTTTAAAACTATGTCCCTTCAATACACTCCTTTTAATTCTAAAATTTTTCATTGACCATGATGAACTCATTTTGTATTTGCAGTGCATATTCAATAATTAAATGGTCGAATCCATTTTTGGGTTGAAATCTTGGCCGACTATAGGACCACTTTTTATATGGGCTTGAGTATAAAAAATTTAATAATCACGTTACCTGCCGATTTTCATCTTTCTCGAATATTTCATTCAATAATTCAATCCTGATGTATTTCAGAATGGAAATTCTATATTTCATAATGAGTTCTACCAAGAAAACCATCTAACTTCTGCAAGAATTTTGGTGAATTTATAGACTCACAACTCAAAGGTAAACACGTCAGTCATTCAATTAAGGAATCATATTTCAAACTCAAAGTACTATACCTCCATGAAGACATTCAGAGTACCTACTAATGTGAAGCTCAAACTTTGTGATTCTTCAATCTTATCAGAGTTGGCTTATTGTGATATTGTTTATTGGCCAAATAAGCTAGTCTCCAAAAACTACAGAACTCATGTCTAGAATTTTGCTATAATCTAATTTTGCCAATTTGTCTTATTCATATCTATCATACTTGTCACTGAAACTTCGCGATTGTAATTTTCTGATATCACCTGAGGTCCTTAGATTAGTTTACTTCGAATCATTGCCACCTAGATGTAATTTCAAGAGTGACTCCGAAAAAATTAAGTAGGCACTAAAACTTTCGAAAATGTCACATTCTGATCTAGAATTGTCTCAGAAATCCAGAAATGTTACAATATACAGGGTGTTCCATTTAAAAATTCAGAACCGGAGCCATTTCCGGTGAAACCGGAAATGACCGGAAAGTGAAAAATATGTGAAAACTTTCCTCTTCACATACCATTTACCTATACCAAATCTCATTTTGATACACCTAATGGTCTAGAAGTTATATGACTTGTCTAATAGATTTGTTGACACCCGGTATATCTAACAAGTAAAAATGTTTTTTGGTTGTATGATAAATTTACATTCATCATACAGGACGTGGAAAGAAATTCTGAATTAAGAAAAACCAGGAAAGTAGTTGTTTTCTGTTAAATAAACCGAGAAAGAATTAATATTTTCATCACATATGGAGAATGGGAATTCTCAATGTATTTCTTTATATCCATTTTTGGTGTTCATGAATATATCTGAGAATGTTCATTTTCAATAAGTAGCAAATGTGTATCAAGATGGATCTGAAAATAATAAAGCAGGATTATAATGGATAAGTAGGGGTGCAAAAATTATATCTTGATGCGGACACGTGAAAGGTGATTGTGTCACACTTATTTTCAATGATTCAAAAATGGTGATGGATAATAAGACGTCTGTTGAAAAATTGGCAAAAATGTAAGAATGTTAATTTCGTACGTATTACATAGGTACAGTATCATAGGCAGCAAAATCATTATTGAACTATATATACTTACATGAACAATAATAGTCGTCGTCACAGCTATCGTTGAATGTTGTAGCTAATTTGGACTCGTGCTCTGGACAGAAAATTAAAAAATATTCAAGTAGGCAATAGGTATTCTACTTTGTATATATAACACGACTCTACCAAATTTCTTTCGTCTATAGAATGGCGCAAAGCTTTGGAATTCTTTGCCAATCGAAGTATTCCCAAGAAATTATAACTTCGAGAAGTTAAAAGAAATCCAATAACTATACCTCCTATTCCGATCCTCCCTAATAGATACGCACGATATTTTTCGAACATCATAAGAATTTTGTTTCGTGCGCTCCAACAGATTTAAAAACATATAAATATATATACGTATATAGATAGAAGAACGTGCTTTTGTGATTTCTAATTTTTATTTGATTCCAATTTTTTCTGAAAAACACAGTAGAGGCGGTATTGCTTACTTTGACTAATTCATTATCATAAATGTGAAAGTGCGCCTATTCCTGAAGTTTTTCCCATGAGATGTTAGCATTTACCATCAGACGTCGTATATTATACCATAGATTATTATACGTTTTCCGTCGACCTCGTATTAATGACTAAGTTTAATGTATATGAAATCGTTCATTAATGACCCCTATTAATGAACGATTTGTCTATTAATGTACGATTGTTTTATAGGCAACCAAACATACACCGCGTGCATTCATTGTTTATGCTATAACTTACCGAATCTGCATTTAAATCGAAAATATGGATTTCATTGAAGATTTTCTGTTAACGGGTTCACCTTTCCAAGTTTCTGACACGATTTTAATCCCTGTTTTCTAACACAAGGAATTTATTTTCTATGTTGATCATTTCGACAAATGTCAAATGACACTAATGTCAGTGACAAGGCTACTGGGTGATTCTTAGCAGTTTCCAGATGAATGATGAATTCGCGAACCAAGTTTTCTTCATTGCAGGAGAAATGAGAAATATAGTCGACGGAAAAATTCTGTAACCAACTTGTATATTAAAAAGCGATTAATGATCTCGAACATTAACGCGCTCGCTTCGCTCGCACGTTAAAATATCTCGATCATTAATCGCCCTCATTAATAAACTAGTTGGTTAAATAACTATTCATTTTCGATTGATTATCAACTCAATTTTTATTATATGACACGGTTTTTTTAGAAGATCAATCATGGAAATCAAAATTCTCTAATATTATTGACTTACCAGGATAAGTATTACCCAATTTTTTGTCAATATATTCACGTTGCAGAAACATAGATTTTAACATCAAAACAGGAAAGATATTCTTAGGAATATATTACATCAATTGCAGAATGAATACTAATAGAATGATTGAACTCTGCTGGGTTATTGTTTGCAGTTAACTGATAAAATATGCAATTCAATTAGGTCAAAAGACAAAGGCTATCTTATTCATATCTCCTTTTCAATAATAAAGAAGGATGATTTGTAAATAAACAAAAATTTCATAAATATTTGATATATGATGAACATGTACCTACTATACATACAGGGTGACATTTGGAAAACTTCCCACCCTCAATATCTTCCTTCCAGTAAATAATATGAAAAATCGAAAAAACAGGTCAATTTCATTTTCAAGGGGAAAAGGGAACACTTTCAATGAATATTTTTGCCCTCTTGGTTCAACCCCCTAGGAGGCATATAGATGTTATACCCTCAGAATCTCAAATAATGGGAAGGGGGGGGTCAAGTGGTAGATCATTTTGAAGGGCGTTCAATTCCCTTTCCAAGGGTACCCTATTTTCTCATTTTATATCAAGCAGTTTTCGGAAAATGCCATGCATGTCAATTAGAAAAATTCTTCTCCTCAATATCTTATTCCTTCCAGTAAATAATATAAAAAATCGAAGAGACATGTCAATTTCATTTTCAAGAGGGACACTTCAAATGTATATTTTCAGGAGGGATAGAATTTTATGTTACCCACAGAACCTCGGAACCTATATGAAAAGAGGGTCAAGATGTACATTTTTTGAAAGGTTGTGTCTCATTCTATTTTTCTGGTCCCTCGTGAAAAAAGGATGCCCACCACTGATATAGATTGTATTCAGCATGTCTAGATTAGTCTAGAATGATTCATTTATATCAAAATACCTTGAGCAGGGTGGTTGAGGGGTAGTTTTTGGATCAAAAATTATTTCACCCAATAGAGCATACCCAGTATATAGGTTTAGAATAATGCATTTCCATGAAAAAACATTGAGCAAACGGATATATCAATTGTTGTAAGATTCTACTTCTGAAGGTTATTGTTCAGGGGTAGATTTTGGATAAAAAATTATTTCATCTCATAAAGCATATTCAGCAGGTCTAAAAATGATTCAGGTTCTTCTGTTAGAACCGTCTTTGAGGAAAGAAGTTGTCTCAACATCATTATGGAATGTAATAATCTCATTAAAACAGAATAAATTTATGGAAACAACCTGTTTTTGCCATATGTTTGGTGAAAAACCTATGTGGGAAACAAGTAGAATGACTCATGAGATAGTTCAAAGATGAGTATATCAACATTGACTTTCTTTTAAATTACCTGTATAGAGGTTTGTTTCTCCTCACCCCCTCTCAACACAAATTGAGCTATGTCAACAATGTAGCTGCAGGCAGGCAAAGCTGCAATCATCAATTTTATAAAATTTAGGTTAGATTTCTTTTATGCAGAAAATGCATAGTCCATACTTACCAAATTTCCATCAGAAGTTTCATCTGAGTACCTATACCTGCTAGATTCCTACTAGGTTCTGATTTTTTCCTTTAGTCATCCTCTGCTCCAAAATACAAGGGTGGTTATACTTGAAGGACATAATGTGCCTAAATATTTACATAGAATAATTAGGAGATTAGTAGAAAAGATTATGCATATATAACAGGTAGGATTGTTCAATTTATTGATTCTAGAATTAATGATCTTACATTACAATGTTCAATGTCTAACTTATACCTACAGAAGTTAAGAAAATCCTATCTATTAAAACATGTTAATGTATAGATAACAAACTACTGTTTTTCAGTCTTGAGAGATGAATGGGTTTTGTATAGACTCCATACCATCCATAGGGCAAATCAAGACCACACTAGTGCCCCTGCAAACCACCAAACCAAGTTCTCTTGTATCTTCAGTCAATTTATATGGGTCATCAGAGTCTCGTAAATACTCAGATGTACTATCTAATACCAAGTTGAGTAAAGGGTCATAACCTTTGAGAATACCACTAGCTTCTCTTCCACCAGCAAACTTTACACGTATTGGTTTCTCCAGATATTTAGATAGATCTAAAATAGATTCTTTCCTCTTTTTCTCTTTCTGATCTCCACTTTGATTCTGAAAATCATATCCTTTTAGATAGGTATACTTTTATTGTTGTTTCTTGAAGCAGTATCCATCAATGAGAACTCTAGGTAAATAATGCAAAATGCAATAAAGAAAAAGGGATGGATATGTAAGGGTATTTCCATGTACCTACTCACTTTATCACGCTTGTCTCCAGATGAGGCCATTGATATTATTGGAATCCTACAACTTATTTTTATATTTTTCACATGCACCATGCACAAACCCACGAGAGCCTATAGTTTTTTAACCATTCCCAATCCCAATATCCCAAATCTAAGTCCCAATTTAATTTCCCAAACCCCATTCCCATTGGCCCATTGCATTTTGCATTGTCAATTGTCATGCCGTCACAAAACTTTCATAGTTTTTCAGTCGAGTGCCTGCAGATAGTTTCCTCACAGCCATCCAATATTATGGCTTCCACCACACGTTGCGAGATTTTTCCAGATATATCTTCTCACGAAGAAAGTTCATTTGAGCCGAGCTGAATTGGATTACTCAGAGAAAGTAGTCTCCTTCTATCTCTCTATCAATTTTCCGAAGATTATAATTTTTGGGAAGGTTAATTTGGACAGAAGAGAAAGCGGCGTTCACAACCAAACTTTTTACGTTTTGCTTTTTACGTTTCGTATTCTGATTGGTGCAGCAAAATCTGTAATTGAAATGACGCAAAAAGCTGAAAATATCCAAAGAATTCTTTGGTATTCTGTGGTAAATATATGATAAGGACGGAAAGTGAAGAATGGAAACCAAGTTTTGTATTATTTTTGCCCTACGTCGGCATCAACGCCTATTGGTCGATTTCGTTACCTATAGTTGAAGTTGGTCCCGCTTTGAGGACATCTATGGTTCATATATGAGTAGTAAATATATGCTGTTCTATGTTCAGCGTCATACGTCATACATTATTTGACAGAACGACAAAATAATGTTCCATGTCTATTTGTTAAATTATTCACATTTTCACTATTTTATAAATATCATGATGAATTTTCATTAATTCTGGGTGTTCTACTTCGTGTTCATTACAACAAACCTTTAGCAACCATAAGTTTTATAAGTTATTCTAAGATTGAAAAGTCAGACAGGAAAACATGTTTCATCGCAATCTTTCTTCCCTATAGTGATTGAATTGATTTATTGTTTATCCCATGTTTATCCTATAAAGAACCTTGTTTTATAAAAATAAAAACAATTCTTGGCACTAAAAAAGAGGTGCAATATTTTTCCTCCACCAGAAGGGCCTGGGATGTGAAACCAAGAAACCACCTACATGGGAATTCCATTGAGAAAAACTTAATATTATGCCTGATTTTATTGGTACTATGCCATGACTGAGGATATTGGTAAGCCTCCTCCCAAGCAGTATGATTATCTGCTGAAATTCCTTTTGGTGGGTGACAGTGATGTGGGTAAACAAGAAATCCTATCTGATCTTGATGATGGATCTTCAGAGAGCCCCTTCTGTGGTCACAGTGGAAAGTGTAAGTACCTAATAACAATGATTAATCAATATACAACACAGATTTTTTGTAGCATACAAAACAACCACCATTTTACTTGATGGCAAAAGGGTGAAACTACAATTATGGGACACCTCTGGTCAAGGTCGTTTTTGTACCATAATTCGCAGCTATTCTAGGGGAGCACAAGGTACATACCTATGTCATTAAATTTATAGTCAATAATTTTTGTTTATGGAATTCAATGTATAACTTTTCTTAACCAGTTTACAATAATTGATATGGTAATACTATTGTCTGCTTTATATACAACTCCTGTAAGCTATTATTGGACAGATTATTATTCAGTTTCTCAATGATTAGGGTTTGTAGATTCACAAGCAATTCCTTCTTTCATGTAGGTAGGTATCTACCTATTCATTTCCTCATTTTGATTAATAGTACTATAGTATACAATACAATAGTACTACAAATTTGATTTTGAACTGGCTCCTGGCATGGGGTTCATAAAACTTTATTATTAATTCAGTATCTTCTTATAATACTTTCTTCTCAACACAATTATACAGATCTCAACTTGCCCATCATCCTATATAGGTGTTCTCCTTGTATATGATATCACCAACCGATGGTCCTTTGATGGACTGGATCGCTGGTTGAAAGAGGTGGATGAGCATGCTCCTGGGGTGCCCAAAGTGCTTGTAGGCAACCGTTTGCACCTAGCATTCAACAGGAAGGTGGGCCAAAGAGATGCTCAAGTGTATGCTGACAAGCACAGCATGGCCTTTTTTGAAGTGTCCCCCCTATGTAACTTCAACATACATGAGAGCTTCTGTGAGCTCTCCAGAATGGCCTTGAGGAGAAATGGCTTGGAGAGATTGTGGAGGTCCAATAAAGGTAAACAATTTTCTCCATCTAATATATCACAAAATATGTATTTAACAAATAAATTTAATTGCACTGTTGATTGACTTCTAAACATTTTCTATATGGAAATATATTTATTCTCCAAATTGACTAGCACTATGCAAATAGTTTCATTCAAAATATACAGGGCAATTCTAGATGACAATAATCAAAACTAACTGCCCATTTTACTATAAAACATCCCTGGTCCCTTGAGAATGTTTATTGTATTTTTATTATTGAATATCAGGGAGACCAACCCTGCTTAGCAAGATAGTATGTAGTATAACCCAAACATTCACATTGTTTACCTAATAATCTAAGAGCCCATGGGAGGTGGACCTTCACCCATCTGATGGTGCTTCTCATCATTCCAGTATCATTTGGCCCATTATGGTTCAGGACATTTTACACATTTTATTAAATGTGTGGCATGTCGGCTGTATTCACAAATACAAAATTTGTAAGAATACAGGTCTTTTCTATTTCGTTTTTATAAAGAGATGAGGGGCATATTAATTTGATTATAATAGTTATTTTTGTATCTAGTGCAAGAAATGCTACTTTGGTAATGGAGATCACCAAACTATTTCCTGCATGAGTTGCAAACAAGATTTTTTCTACAAACGTCAAGAAATTTAGTTCTAATGCAGTTATATGCTTTGCTTAATATAAAAAATTCTGTTGATCTGGCTCAAAAAGTCTCAATTGTTGTTTAACATTTAGAAATTATCAATTTTTTGGATGTTTGCTGATTGAGGAGCATAAAGGTTATAATACCAAAATCTCATATAACTTGCATACAATGCGCGAAATATGTACTGCACACTGCTTCACTTCGCGCACGGTGTCATGGTAACGCAAGAAACTGAAAAAAAAGTGTCACTTAGCATTGTCGTTTGTAGAAAAATTACCTTTTAATCGAAATCAAGTATTGGCTAGGACAGTGCTGAAAATGTTCGTTCCTGCTGAAGAACGCGTTTAGCATTTAAGGAATACGTATTTTTCGTTTTGTTTCGGGATTTGAAATGGACATCCATAAGATATCCATGGAAGGATTCGCAATGGATATCCTTCAGTAGATATCTTATGGATATCCATAAGATATTCACAACAATTATGAATGAGTTTAAATTGCAAACTTGAAAAGTGAGAAAAAATAACACATCATTCACATATCACAAAACGAAATAGATGTTCTCGAACGTCTACGCTCCGGGAACGATTGATCATGAGAATTGGCCCCTGATGTTGATGGCACAACTCATTAAAGGAAGTAGAAGAAGAAGAGTTAGGTTATGTTCGATTCAACGTTCCCGGTTTTGTTGTCGATTCCATGACCATTATTCCATTCGTATTCGTTCTCGTTGGTGGAGTGTGGAGTGATTTCCTTGCTGTTTAGTGTTTACTGACTATTATTCATTCTAGTTCCGATTCTGTTTTCAGTTTCATTTCAACATTTTCATTATATTGAATGAATATCCTTGAAGGACATCTTATGGATATCCTTGAAAGATATCTTATGGATATCCTTGAAGGATATCTTATGGATGTCCAGGTTGGTACCCTCCGAACATCCATTGGACGTCCATAGTATATCCTTTGGATATAAACTAGACGTCCATAGTATATCCAGATTATCCATAATGGATGTCCGATGGATATCCACAGGATGTCCATGTGTTATCTGGGCGATCTATTATGCGCGCAACGAACTTTCGCGAACGTTCCCCACAGCACGAAGGGAACGTTCCCCCTTCACATCACTAACCCTGTGTACCACCAGGTATAGGTCGTGTGCAAGATCAGCGACCCTGGAGATAAAACAGTGAAACAGAACCTCACTTTTCATATTTGTTTACAAAGGAATCAAAGGATTGAAATAGTTCTTCGCAATATTTTCTCATAAGAATCGTGTTTTTTGGGATATTTACTAATTCAAGCATGCCATCACATTGTGCTGTTGTACCATTAAAAAAAAAATGCAGCCAGACGAAGAAATATGATATTTTCGGTAATTAGTGATCTCACATAGTTTTCATTATGAAATTTCGTTATTGCTCACTAGAATTCCTTCTGGAAGCTGATACTGCTAACTGCTAATAGGGTGGAAATGGCTACAACAAACACGATCATATTTCGTCAGCATGTCAGACCACTCCTCCTGTTGATTGCATGAATCCAATCTTCTGGCCTTCTAACTTGATTCCAATGAGAAATGAAAAAATTTTAAAATGAAAACCATGAGTGGCTATGGTACTTTCAGATCACAATGTACACTCATATTCAGTACATGTCGCGGTTGGAAGGTATGAGCGCTCTCATTGAAGCGGTGATTGAGAGAGCTGACACCGTCCATGTGCGACATGTTCTCTGAAGACCACTGTACCTGCATTTTTTGTGCATTGTACAACAGCACAATGTGATTGCATCCTTGAATTAATGAATAGCCGACAAACACCATTCGTATGCCAAAAAATAATTGTGAAGAACTATTTCAATTCTGTGTAAACAAATAAGAAAAGTGAGGTTGTGTTTCAATGCTTTACCTCCAGGGTCGGTCATCTGACAGATCTTGCACGAAACCCATTCGGAATTTTCGATAGTGCTGAGCCTGCAAGAACTGTGCTGCCGAGCGATCGTGGCGCGGACGACCGTCTACAGCATCGAGCAGCTGCCTCTGCCCACCTGCGTCAAGTCCCATCTGAAATCGTACGCGCTGACCTCTTCGTCCGCCCAATGGCGACACACCATCGGCCAGAAGAAGAGCGCGGGCGGGCGCAAGTTGCGCTTCCCCAGCACGCCCACCACTCCGGGCGGCGCCACCGTCGATTCCCGGACCAGCTGCGTGCCTCGCAACAGTTGCACCGTATCTTGACGCAAGCGCAGAGGGGCTGCTTTGTTTGGGAAGAGGTGTTTTGTTGAAGCGGCTAGCGACACGGGTTCCACTTTGCTTTGAGACTTCCGCATGCGCATAACATTGACCGTGCATGAATATGTTTTGTACATAATTGTGCAACTGCGATAGGCGACTGAATTTCAGATCGCAGTACAAGTTGCCAGTTGTGAACTATATTGTCGAATATTGTTTATTCTCAAGGGATGATTTTGAGCACCATGTATTTTGGAAAGTGTCAGTCAGTGCGACGCAAGAATAATAATCGATTTAAACACTTCAGTTTTGAAAGTCTACATATTTTATTGATTTGGGAGACTGTTCAACACAGAATTGAACATATATGAAGGTACATTGTTTCGAAATGGTTCATATGCTTGTGTGTAATATATAGATTTTTTTGATTGTGATTTGAGCGAAGAAAACAACATTCAATGATTTCAATGTACTTTACACTGGTTACTTGAATATCCGCAAGAGGGCGTATCGCTTAATTTGAATCGCCTATAGTCAAGCGAGCTACGGGCGTGTGTATAGATGGAGAAATGCCTACTATCTTTTTTATTTTTTATGATTTATGTGGAGGCATTCACTGTTGAGGCCGATTCTGGTCACGGTCGGAAATTTTCATTGCTCGAAAGTCTTAGAGCAAAGTGGACTTCGTGTCGCTAGGCGCCTGGGTGTTCCGTCGATTTTTCTGGTTGCGTAATTTATTTTCTCAATCGCGAATTTGATGTCGAAATCGTACTGAAAGCAGCAGCTACCGAGATATTCGAAATACAACCTTGTATGGATGGTTTCAAGAAAGAAGTTGGATCTACAAATCACCAAAAAATACTTGGGATTATTCTTCCTATCATTGCACCACTCCAGATTTGAACGATTTCATGAAATTCTAGTCTTAAATTCTCCATCCAGTTAAAATCGACTAATGAATATCCTGTATGGAAGAGTGATCAATTGTTTAAATTCAACTCTTTCAACTGCTGCTCCCATAAGTGATGAATGTGATGTTTTTAGAAAATGGATTGGACTGAAACTAATCAACTTAATTTATACACCTGTGTATTTGTTGTGGATTGTTTTTCGATTTGTAAAGAAAGTTATCAACTTAAAATTCGTAGTTTTATTTTCAAGAATGAAAAATGTGATGGCCACCTATGGTACATCATAGACATATTTAAGGTGGTCAAAATGAGAAGTCCATATTCAAGAATTGCAGACATTTATTAATTATTGAGGTAATGGAGATGCTTCATGTATAAATCTATCTGAAATATTCAATAGTTGACAGCTCAACCTGGAAACAAAAGAAATATTATTAAATCCACTAACAGTTTAGATGAAAACAAATAAGATCCACATACATAACTTACTTGAGATGGGTGGGAATAATAAATCCACATTACCTTCCAAACTGCTCTTCTAATCAAAATGAATCTTCTGACTTTCCCCTACCGGTTTTCTCACTTCGCTGAAACTGAAGTCGCCATAACGAAAAGTAGAGAATTTCAGTAACAGTTGATTAGTTTATTGTTTTTAGAAAATAAAAAATAGGACTAGGCAAGAGACTATACAATTGATGTGCAATATAATTGATATAATCACGCAAACAGAATTATTTGAAGCTACCATTTGTATTTTACTAACTAAAGAGAATAAATATCGAATCATCATTTGCCTTGTCCTATAATGGTATAATGGTGACCAGACATAATGACCACTACTTACATCACTACATACTTACCAGTTCAATTGCTCTGAAAGATGGTATCCCCAGACCATACAAAGTGTCGTATTTTGATCAGCACCGCCATCACGTTTTCATGTCAATCAAAAAACATTTGAAATCCAATGAGACAGTGCTGTTCAAAAGAAGAAACACTCCCAGAGATTATGTAAAATATCTTGATCTTTTTTCAAAACCCCTTGTTTGTTTTCGTTAGGTTCTAGCTTGAAAGAGTTTTTGTTCGCGGAGATTTTCAATACAACATCTAATCAAAAAGCACCTGAGAAATGTGCTTAGATTAATTGACTAGCTGGTTAATTTTCTGTACAAGGTGATCAATAATTGGCGCTTCATCTATATGTATCTTGAAAAATTGTAAATAATAGAGAACAGCTAGTGGGTTAGCAAACGATCACATGGTATCATTTCTTGAAAATTATTTGAAAAATCTATAAATTGAAAAAATACAGATTCAACCAGGGCTGAGCTGATGAGTATTTATATGGATTAACTATTGTGGATAAAAGAAATGATGATAATTAACCTACTAAATGATCAGAATAAACGGTAGTTTTTTGAGCACAGAATTTAATTTGGCGGTGAATATCATCAAATGTTGTGGGATAATTATTAATTATTTTAAACATAGAACAATGACCACTAGAACATTGAATAGCACATAGTGCTACAAAATTGTCTCCAGGTATTTCTGTCAGATGGTTCATCTAATTTATTTTCTTTAAAGTTACTCACGAAAATGGATATTCAGGGATACCCCTTAGAAGGAGGGGGATAATAAATATCCAATTAATGGAATGTTAGTATATTATTGAAAATCTTCATGTGTCAGAGGGTACCTAAAATGTTCTGATTGCAGAAGTAATTTAGGAGTTGTTTATAAACATAAATAATTTTCTCACATGAATTTTCAGAAGCGTTTGGCAAATAAAGAAGTTAGGCTGAAATATCCTAAAATACCGAGAACTACCCTGCAAAATGCCTCTCATTTCAAAACTGTCTCAGAATTGCAGGAAAACCGATATTCATCATTGTTTTTGAATGTACTATCGGGTCCGGAAATATCGGGATAATTATGAATCACCGTGTATACTTCTGCGGAAAAAATAAAAAAATAAAAAAATTAAAGTGGTATCTACAACTTTTCAAGGATAGAATATATTTGGAGAACCAAATTATTGCTTGTCACCCTGTACAGGAGTGCCACTTAGAGAGCGCAAATTGACGGCACTTTTATTATTTGACGAGAAGAGAGGCTTCAATAGGCCGGGCCGGCGATCGATCGATCTTAAAACTGCAATTTTATTCGATCATCAGCCTTCAGCCGGAACAATTGTGGCAGGCAGCATGAGCTTATGGCTGGCCTGCCTTGCCTTGGACTGCCGACGAGCTGCATGTCCGCACATGGGCAGTCTTCAGCTCGCTCTGTCAACTGTCAAACCGGCAAACCGCAAACCGCAAAACCAGCGCTACAATCTCAGCCGGCCACCGCCCCACTACTGCCCGCTGGCACGCCAACCAAGCAGCGCCTGCTGTGCACACATAAACATTTCGTTAGTAACATCGAATTGTTGGTCGGGGGGGTGCTTGCTTTTTTACATAGGTCGCGTGCACGATGACCGACCCTGGAGGTAAAACACTGAAACAACACAACTTCACTTTTATGTAAAACATTCAGACACAAACTCACTTTTCTCATTTGTTGACAAAGGAATCAAAGGATTGAAATAGTTTTTCACAATATGTTGGCGTATAAATCGTGTTTTTTTGGCCTATTCATTAATTCAAGCATGCCGTCACATTGTGCTGCTGTACTATGCACAAAAAATGAAGCGAGATACGAAGGAATATGATTTTTTAGGTAAATAGTGATCTCACATACAGTTTTCATTATAAAATTTCGTCATTTCTCATTAGAATTCCTTCTGCCACTTCTGCAATAGAGTGAAGCTAATACCACTAATAGAGTAAAATTGTCTACAACACACTACTTCGTCAGCATGTTAGTCCAGTTCTTCCGTTTGATTGCATGAATCCAATCTTATTGCCTTCAGGAGTATTTCTATTAGCTCCTATTGCAGAAGGAATTCCAATGAGGAATGACAATATTTCAAAATGAAAACTATGTGTGACTATAGACCTTCAAATCACAATACTCCCCTACCTGAAAAATCGGATTCCTTCGCCTCTCGCTGCATTTTTTTGTCCATTGTACAACAGCACAATGTGATGACTTGCTTGAATTGATTGATTAATAGCCGAAAAACACGATTTGTATGCCAAAATACTTGTGAAGAACTATATCAATCCTCTAAAAACAAATAAGAAAAGTGAGGTTGTGTTTCAATGCTTTATCTGCAGGGCCGGTCATATGACAGATCTTGCAGGCAACCCATTGTGGCCTACAGTGTCATTCATACAGTCGGCATCATATGGAAAGAAGTTTCAACGATACTTTATTTAGAAATTCGACTTGGGCGTTAAGTTTTGCTTTGAAAAATATGAAAAATTGTCTACTCGGTTGAAGTCACGTGACTTTCGCTACATAACAAGTCACTTTTTTTCAATTATTTTGCTGATAATAGGCTTATTCCAATTTCAAAAGAGTTTACTGAGAGAAGTTGTCTTTATTCCAATTTTGTAACATGTGCCTCGAATTTGAACGTTCAATGACAACTTTTGGTTTTTAATTTTTTTTTCAATTTCTACGAAATGTCTGTTATATTAAAAAAAAATGACACTGACAAAATTATTTCTATGTTATTATGTTCATTGATGCAAAGTTGATGTATCGTTTATCACTCTAAATTTATTCAAATTGATTTTTCCAGTACTAAATTGATAAAATACTTTTACGTATCTAACCAAAGTTTAGGACAGTTTGGTCAAAGTTACAATTAGAATAAATTGGAAAATATAAAGGACTGAAAGTTGCAATAGATCGTTCAAATTCGAGACACATATGTGTGAAATTGGAATATAAACAACTTGTCTCCGTAAACTTTTTTGAAATTACAAAAATGAAGCCTTTTTCAGTGATCAATTTGAAAAAAAATCAACTTTTGATATATAGCGAAAGTCACGTGCCTCCGACCGAGTTGGCCATTTTCCATATTTTTTGAAGCAAAACTCAACGCTCAAGTCAAAGGACACGTTTTATAGGCGAAATTGACATCCTGTCGAATTGGCTGAAATTTTGATGTTATAGTTCAAGGCATTCTGAACAAAATGCCTAAATACCAAATTGATGTAATGGCTGTTTTAGGCGCCAGAGGCCGCTGAAGTTTTAATTTTGATTTCTTTGCTCCTGTAAATAATGCTCTTTGAGCTATTATTATATTATATTTTGATAGGATAAGTCACAACCATAAAATTTATTCGATATTGTTGCTGTTGGTTAAGAATTATACAGTATGTTCCAGCAATTATGGGTAAAATAAAATTTGATACTAATTGATAATTCAACGATTCAATAAAAAACGGATATTTTTACGAGATAAATTGTCGAGCTAAAAAGCAGTAGAAAATAAAAATAGTAGTTTAAAATACTAATGAAACATGATTTTATGGATACCCAAAATGAAAAGGAGTAGAAAACAAAATAATAAAAGTGTGTTGATCACGTTTTTATAAATAGCGTAGTTTGAAAAAATGAAGAGATATAGTGCCGAACTAAAAATAAGTAGGAAATGAATAGAATAATTTGAAAAACTGAGGAATCCTGCTTTTATGGATAGCCAAACTAAAAAGAAGTAGAAATTGAATAAGTTTTTTTGATAAATATGTATCAAAAAATTTTTATCTAGAAATAATGTTTATGGCATAACAACGATTTTCGGGTCAGCTACTATATAATCCGAACATTTTACCTAAGGGGTTCGAAGTTACAAGGAATATTTATCTGGAGATGCTTATGCATAACAACTGATTCCTGCTACTGTTATAGAACAAGTTGATAACGTGAATCTACCGAAAAAAAAATTTGTTACTGAAAGGCGGCACGTAACAATATCCTTTTTTCATTGAATCATTGAATTATCAATTAGTATCATAATTTATCTCGCCCATAATTGCTGGAACATACTGTATAATTCTTGACCAACAGCAACAACATTGAAGAAAACATTTCGTTGTGACTGATCCTATCAAGAAATAATATAATAATATCTCAAAGAGCATTATTTATCAGGAGCAAAGAAATCACGATTGAGACTTCAGCGGCTCTAGCACCACTAGCCATTACATCAATTTGGTATTTGGAAATTTTATTCAGAATGCATTGGACTATAACATATCAAAAATTCAGACAATTCGACAGGAGGCCATTTTCTCCTATAAAACGTGCGGTGTCTTTTGGAAATAAATTATCATCAGAAGTTTTTCCCATATGATGAATAACACTGTATATTTCGGCTTCATTCAGCCGAAACGACAATTTTTCATACACCAGGAAACCATTCATAGTCTACAACCTACAACCCGCTTCACCTCCGATATTGCTCCACTAAGTTGAAACTGGACGTGCATGTTCTTTGAAGTGAAAATCTAACAAACGAATGATGAATATATTGAGGGCTCACTAAAATGCTTTTGTCTGTAAATCCCATAGTAGCGGTAATACTAGCTATTACATTTTCTTGATCAGAAAAAAGTTTAGTCTTTTGAAAATCTCTAGAAAAAAATGCAACGGATTCAGAGATCTAGAAGCAATGATGTGTAACTTGAGCTTCCTAAAACTCAATAACCTAATGTTATTCAGTTTCCAGTTGATGGTGCAAAATTCGAAGTTCAAGCGAACTTTTGCTGGTACAGTTGTAGACTATAAATACTGAATAAAATATCCAATGATCGAATCCGGATACATTCTCACTGCTACAGGCAACAACTGAACTGCCGCAAATATCAGCCCAATAACCATTTGAATCTTATTATCAAATATAAAGAATTTTGTTTGCCAATAATAATGACCATTTTAAACAAGTTGTGGTACATAATTATAGGGAAAGTTGAGTATCAACATAAAGAAACAATGTGTGGATGAAGAAATAACCATTCTTCAGATTATATTTCATTATACTGAAAATTCACACGGATTTTGATAATTCATTCAATTCAAGTACCTACCCAAGTAGTAAGATGAATTCTTCACAAACAAAAAGATTTACACAAAATTCTCAATAACAGGACAAATTTTGCTAATACAAAAGCAATTAATTTATTGCATGAGTATTTCACTTGAAAAAGCTACTGCATTAGCAAAATCTCATCATTTGTGAATATTTTACATTCACTATGGCCGAGTTGACACAAAAAATATGATGTCATAAGAGTTGCAGGATAGGCTGTTAGTTCATAAATGTATGTAAAAACATGGCCTAAATATCTTGATAACCATTCAATCAATATTTTACATGATTTGCAAACCTACTGAGAACACTCCTTGATGGTAAAGTGACCAAACCTTATATTTCACTCCTGATTCATAATATTCAAAATTCAGATACAATCATCCATCAGGCCGACATTTAAACAGGCTGAGAAATTTACCAGTAGCAATGAGGCTCCAGGCTTTAACAAGAACAAAAAATGAAAAATTATCATTTCATGAATACCTACTTAAAATAAAAAATAATAACCATATCTAATGAACTTTTATGACCAAAGGGTACATTACATGAGGACAAGTGAATAGTTTTCACCATCCAAGTCAAATTATTGAAACAGTACATACAAAAACAAACCTTAACCTAAAAAGGAAATCTATATTTTGTAATTTGACATTCTATAATCCATTGTTGTCAAACAACTTCATTCAAAATCCTGAAATAATTTTTGGTGTGTCTATATACCAAACAATGAAATGAATTACTTGCTAAGTTACTAAAAAACTACAATATTGTATTCCTAAAAATTTTGAGGATTCAATCAATGTCAATAAACAAACATATCTGAATTATTTCATGAGAACTTCAGCATCAAGGAGAAACCAAAGGAGCAGCAACATCTTTTTCAAGAAAATAATTGTGAGGACATAATCCACTTTTTTGTTTCAAGACAATATAAAAACAGTCAGGGCCCTTTTACCTGTTAGCCTAAAATAATCAAGGAACACTTGATGTTTATGAGTGAAACAATTCCAAATCTAAAATTCATATGAAATAGCACCTCTGAATTGTGTTTTTATTTCCGGGACATAGAACAAGTTGAAAAACTTGACTTTCAATTGGAAGGCATTTGACCTTGGAAAAAACATTTCACAGGCTACTTTTACAGGTGCTGAAAAATTTTTAACCCATGCCGCCCACAAACTTTAAAATTCTCCTGCAACTAACTGGAGATGCCATCTCAATTTATCTGATTTTTATCAATATTGTTACTCATTATTCTGATTATTGCATGCATCTTTGAAAACATTATTAATTGAAACATAAATTGCATACTGATATTATATGCTGTTAAGTCATTTGGCCCCCCTGTGCCTACAAATTAAAGTTAACATTTAATATCTAGAAAACTCATTGTATTTTATGAAGATTTTCCAAATAAAAGGCAATCAAATAACTAAAAGCTCATTTAGGTCAATGGTGGTATATTTTGATAAATACCTTAGAGGCAGGCCCCTACTTAACTGCACTGCACTCTGCAACTAGAGTTGTCACCTGAAATCAAGTTTACATAGATGTTAATTAAGATGAAAATTGATTAAATTCATCACCAATAAGGCATGAAAAATCATAAGCCTAATATCAAACAAGCTCAACTGTTTAATGATGGATGTTATGGATATTATGCTTTGAAACTTTTGAATATTGTTTTATGTATACTATTCAACATGTTGATATGTGAAAAAATAATTCCAAACATGTCCCAAAAAACCTGATACTATATAAGAACATGAAAAAAAATATATCTACTACCTACCTATGACCTTGATCTAGAACGGGACTTGCTGTTGGAGCGTCTCCTGTCATCATCTGCTGACCTGGATCGGCCCCTGGAGCTCTTGCTACCAGAGCGGGACCGGCTTCTGCTTATAGACCTGCGGTTACGAGACCTTGACCTGCTTCTCTTACCCCTAGAGATCAAATATATATCAGCAAGGAACTCCTAAAATATATTTTATTAAAATAATCACTACCTCCTTCTACCACCACGATATCTGCGTTGTGGTGAAGTGGGCCTTCCATAACGGGCCATTTGTACTCTCAGTTCCCTTCCATCCATCATACGTCCATCCATGGCGTCTAACGCATCTTCAGCGTCTCTCTTGTCATAAAACCTTTTGTAATTTGTGTTACATTGATAAATGATTACTGAATCACATCGATTAGGTACATACCTAACGAAGGCAAAGCCTCTGCTTTCCCTCGTGAATCGGTCTCGAGGAATATAAATATCACCGACCTCGCCACATCTTTCGAAAGCACGTCTAAGATCCTCCACAGTTGTACGGTACGTTAAATTATCAACTTTCAACGACACCATTCCCTCTATACGAGGCGGAGGCCTACCGTAACTCATATTTATTTAGCGATAAACTGAAATAAGCTCTAATACTTTCTTTTCCCAAAAATTCAGCAAGAATGTTCAAGAACGACGCAATCACTCAAAATGGCTGCCTAGCAAAGGGATACAGAGAAAAAGAGGAAGAACAAAGGAAAGGAATGAAAGGCAGTGTTGCCAGCGACAAGCCGTTGAAAAACGCCAATTGTTCATGTCTGTTTACCACTCGTCGCACCGTCAGAACTTTTTCCGCACCCAACAACACCCAACATTTTTTGTCTCAGTTTATCACGTGCATAAGGCAAGAGTGTAGTTTATCTATGATCACGTGTAACGTGTAATTTTAAACAATGAACTCAATTGAGTTCATTGATTTTAAATGATGCATATACATATATGTATACACAGACCATATATCTACTACTCATATATGAAGCATAGCTGTCCTCAAAGCGGGACCAACTTGAATAGGCGTTGATGCCGACGTAGGAAAAAAATAATACGAAACATTAAACCAATATGGCTACGAATTTCAAATTTATAAAAGAGAAAAAAGAGCTTGTGGCTTGTATATACTCTATAGTATTCATACCTCACCAATATGCTATGGACATGGACATTTATCTAAACATTGGGAAATCATCTTAAACATCTCTTGAAAATTTTTTATACAAGTTATTCATAATATTTTGTCTCTGAAAAACAATTTCCCTTGTACAAAAGAGAGATAAAAGCGCGGGACATTGGTATCTGATGGTTTCCTGACAAGCTGCACCTCTTAAAGAATTACCATGTTTGAATTTGAATTCACTCTCAGAGTTCACTGAAAAGAAAAAAATATTTTATCAATAAGCAAAATTCCTAGGCGATATTCTAAAAATAACATGTGTAAATTTATCATATCTCCAATTCACTTTTCTATCATTCTCCAGAGTACTTTTTGTTTGTCTTTGATCTGGATTCTCGAGTAATAGTTATTTATTATAAAAGGGAAAGAATTAGTAGATTTTGTGTAGTAAAATCTAATATTTTTCTTATACACCATTTTTTTCTGTGACAGGAAAAAAAAAGAATCAATATTGAGAAGAAATTACATTACATTGAATTCAGAAAATTATCGACGTGATATTTGAAGTTTTTCATCATCAGGAACGACACCTGTGTTGCAGGCATATCTTTATCGCATTCTTCTGAGGTAATCAAATATCGAGAATTTATCAGTGATTGTTTAGTAATTTACGTCGTGACCGCGTAGTTGAATATGGAAGATAAAAGGACTTTCTCGGAGACGGTGTTATTGGCTTATTTCTCAGAACTATAGCACAACAAAAGCTATCAACAGCTCGATCAACACTATAATATATATGTGATATATATCCGGGTATTTTATGAAAAGTGACATTTTATAACCTGTCAATAACAAAGATGAGATTTCAAATTACTTTCCCGTCAAGAAAAAAATAAAATTAGGGCCAATGAACTCAATAGATTCTTTCAATCTGAACTAATTGAAATATTTCACTAGAACTGAACTTCTTTCGAATGACGTTCATTATGTACAATGCATGTCCACCGATTGTTCAGTTCAAGCAAGTGAAATGTGTCGCTAGTGCAATGAATTCTATATTTATATTGAGTTCATTACGCTAGCGTTTAGAGAGAAACGTATGTATTCCCCATATATGTACTATTTCTATATATGGCTAATCGCCTATATGATATCTCAACAAGAATGGGACCAAAATGAGAGATACTTTCTGAATCTCTAAGGACGGAAAGTGAAGAATGGAAAATTTGAAATAAGTAGCCATATTGTAGTATTATTTTTTACCTACGTCGGCATCAACGCCAATTGGTCGATTTCGTTACATATAGAGACATAAGTTGGTCCCGCTTTGAGGACATCGATGATTCATATATTAGTAGCAGATGGTGGCAGATATAATATGGTCTTTATATGATTTCTGTGGGTCTTCCAAAAAACTGATTTCATCATCATCTTCCTCATCTGTCCTTGTCTTCAGTGTTCCAACATAAAATAATGAAAATTTCAAGTTGGCAACACTGGAAATTAGGAGAAATGGAGACATTTCAAGACGTTCAAGACAAGACATTTCATTTTTTTATATTGTGGTGATCATGATCTTCTCCATTTTTTCCCGTTTCCAAAGTTACCAACATAAAATTTTTATTATTTCACGCATATATCTACTACTCATATATGAAGCATAGCTGTCCTCAAAGCGGGACCAACTTCTGTCTCTATAGGTAACGAAATCGACCAATAGGCGTTGATGCCGACGTAGGGAAGAAATAATACGGAACTTGTCAAACCAAATGGCTGTTTCCATCCTTCACTTTCAGGACAGATTGGGAAGAGATTTTTTTTTCTCTCTCAACGCTAGCTGAACGTTTATTGATGCACTTCCACCAGCTGGCGCTACATAAACACATGATCGAGGTCAATGTCAGTCAAAAATTCCAAAATTTTGCAATAACATAGCCCTAAATTTTTTACTGTCAATGTGGAACTTTACGACTTTTACGACCAATTCTTACTTGACGGAGAAGAAGATATAGCAAACGTCCAAATAACACGACAATATAAGAAGTCAGCGTAAGAAGTATATTTATCTTATCAGTTCTACCAATCCTGACGTCCGTTTCCGTAGCGCGGTTTGGTGGACAATAAAATAATAATGTTATGCCTCATTGTAAACAACACTGAAAATATTACTTACAGCAGTATAATCCAGAGAATAAACATGTCCTATGGGTTGAATAGATGAAGTATGAATCTTTTTTTGAGGATGCTTTCACCTCAAAATGGGCCACTGCATGATTAAACAAATAAGGCCAATGAGACAAATTTTCTGAATACTCTGTAGAATACTTCCAATGGCTGTAATTTCCACTTTCAGATAATATACTGAAATCAATCCTGGAAATAAGATCACTTGAACATAGGCACGATAGGCACTGGTTTTGAGAGGCATATATATGGCCTCTTGTCCTCTTGAAGGTATATATAGGTATAACTCTGAATTAAAATTATTTCAAGTGGTTTTGGTGCATATATAGAGATATTCAACAAAAAACAATTCAATCAATGAATGCTTAGGTATTGTATTCCTCGATCATAATTCTAAATACTCACATGGTTGGGTTTAGATATTTCATATTACTGAAATCTGCAACAAATTCCCATGGCTCATTAGGATGAACGTTTGGTAAGAATAAATATGATCTGTGTTCATAAATCTGTGTTCTGATAGTTACAAACAATATAAGTATTGTTGTTACAAACCCACCAATGCGGTATTTCTGCCATTGTAACCTAGGCATTTCTTTGATCAATTCAATGAACAGACTAGCCAGTGAATATCTAAAAATAACATGAGATACGATTTTATCCTGGTGTGGATACAATGCACAATTATTATGGCCGACAAAACCATCTTAAACCAACTGAATTCAAATGATATAAAGGTTGAAACTATTGAAACCTACCACTGTCAATATATGTTAATTTGCACAAGTGATGACTATTTCATGAGATGTTTTATTAATGAAGATATATGTCCCATTTTTTATCTTTTCAACTAATAAAGCGGAAACTGTTTATCTCTGACTACAGTGGACTGCGGTGTCTGCTGTCCATTATTATATTGACTATACTGAAAACTAAACTGGACCATATCATTTGGATTGATGGTTGGAGATAATAAATATGCACAATTGCACATTTAGGGCATGCTAATGAATTTATTTCAAATCATTTGTTCATGAATTCATGATCTAGAATTTATTCATTATATTCCAGTGGTCCTTTAGGGTGTGTAGGGGTATCATGTAGGGATAGAGATTATTGGATATTCCAGAATTGTAGGGATTTTGTCGTTTTGAGTGAATTTTTCTAAGACCATTCAATTTTTTATTTAAAAGACCCACTAAATTATCTATTTTAAATTTTTTTAACCAAATCTGATTCCAGAATATTTGAAGTTTTATATATATTCGAGCAAACTCAGAAATATTTATTCAATATCACTGAAAAATTAGAATGTGCCAAATAAAAATAAGGTTCATTTGATTTCAAGTGACTTGACGTCACGGTTTACTCATCAAGCTTGACAGACGTCAGTTTATCAGCGGTTTTTGTTTATTGTTTGGTATAATACTAATACATCGAGTAATAGTAATACATTGATTGAGAAACTCATCATCTGTAACAAAAATATACCATAGAGGAACTATAGGTAGGTACTAACCTACTTTAAATTCAAGAAAATTATTGGAACAATTCGTAACGTAAATATTTACAATTAATAAAATATTCATTTTCATTAATAATATGAAGCGAACTCTCATTGAAAAATACTTCGTATGAATCCATAATTATTTCTTTGAGAAGTATAATTTTTTTTTTCTACTCACATGCCTAAATTGGCATTTAGCGTACGGATATGTACCACGCTAAACGATCGATTAATCACGGATTGTCGATCTGTGATTTATTCAGAATATTAAACACGTTACCATGGCAACACGATTTCTTAAACACATTACCATTGCAACACAGTTCATTAACATTAAACACAGGTTCAGTAATTTGAGACATGTCTGGCCTGTCAATTGTATTAACTGTCAACTGTTATTTTCAAATTTTGTATCAGAATTATTCAAACAATATTCGTTTGTACCGAGATTGTACACTTAGCCTGCATCAGTTTCACGATGTTCTCCGAACATTACAGAATATCCATTTTCGTGGGAACCAGAACACTAAAAGAAAAAGACACCAATGTCAACATATCACGTGATAGGAATGGTTCAAATGATTTAGGCATTTCTGGTTTGCGCAGCGTACATCATAGAAATCATATTATATATACTGACGTTTGCGTGGAAAAATAGCTGTCTAGCTATGATTGCGATTGGTCCAATTCAATGAACTCAAGGTGTTTATATTGAGTTCATTGGTCCAAAGTCACAGTGAATCACGTGATACATTGGACGCATGCGCATTCGCTCGTAGAAAAACAACCTATTAACGAAACTCTCGGGGTCTCAAGAGGAAGGAAAAACATCCTTGAAACTTGAAAGCTAACACAAACATAGATTAACGGGGAGTCGTTAATCTATGACACAAATGATTACAGTGGAATGACGCCATGCTATAAGAAGACCAGAAGAAAACTCCTTGGCCAAAACTCAGCTTCCACAATGAAAAATAATCATAAAAAAACACGAATCTCAGATGATGGGAATGGTTCGAAAGATTTAGGCATTTCTCTCTGTAGCCGTGACCGGGCTTCCGTCAACAAAACCATAACCCATAACTATGCCAACCAATAATCAATGCCTGCAACGCAAACTACGGCAGATCCAAGTGCCCAAGTTCTGTGAGGCAATATGAAATATGACGATAATGCGTCCTCGATCTGTGAGGCAACCGGCTGGGTAGGCGGCAAGAAGCAAGCAATGAACTCAATACAACGAAGCAAGGACCATACACTCGGACAAGAAGCTCGTTTATCAATTTTGGAAGACTTGTCTTGGTTGTCATTTGTCAATAATTAATTGTTCAGATTTGATTTACAATGATTATACGCCTGTTCGTTTATGTCTTCTTCACTTGCTGAACTTGATTGTTTCTATGACTTTCTCTGTTTACATCATGCCATGAATAGAGACAACTACTATGGGTACTGAATCAACTTCAGCTATTGGCAAGTTCAGCAACACAAATGAATAAACCTCAGTCAAAGAATATAGGTTAGTCTCCTCTTTGCCTCAGTCTCAGTAATCTTATTAGTTTTTCAGCATGATAATAAATCAGTTGAGTTTAGTATGAGTTTATAAATCTACCACACATCTACTTGTGAGAGCAAAGTTCCATTGTACAGTCACAGTATATTATCCTTTCATGAGAATTTTGAGAATACAGTACAGTACATTGAAAATAAAATGATTGCAGCAGGACTCTGGAGAATTCTCAAAACTCCTATAGTATGTGTAATGATTACTGTTATTCTTTGGAAATATTTGCATACCATATGTTATTGTTTTTTTGATAAAATTTCAGCCCAAGGAACTCTGCAATGTGAAATATAGTTCCACCTACTCAGAAATTACAAAGGTCCAGTTTATAAATGGAATTAAAAGTATAAAATTGCATGATCAAAAGACCAGGTGGAAAACTAGGAATATTAATAGGTGAAAAATTATTTTGAATCTTTCTTTTTTGTAGAAACTCCTTATCCATCATCATGATGGAAGATCTTATAAGACACATCAACAGTGATGGAAACAATAAAAACCTGAGAGTCATTGTGTTGTCTGCTGATGGAAACATTTTTTCTGCTGGACACAATCTGAAAGAACTTGTATGTTAGTGCATGGTGTAGATGGAGTCATTCATTGGGATGGGCTGGGAAAATTCATACTTTTTGAAAATCAACTAAGTATCTTGGTGTCGCGTCAATTGGACGTGGAAAATTGGACGCACGACTATTGGTCGCAGTCAATTGGACGCGGCGACAATTGGACGCGGCGACAATTGGACGCGGCGACAATTGGACGCGGCGACAATTTGACGCGGCGACAATTGGACGCATGCGTAAATAAAAATAATTTTATAATTCCAATGAAATTCATTGTATAAAATATGAAATACTGATGGGCTTATATCCATAATTATAACAAATACCTATGGCCTCGTTTGACAATTATTTTCCTATCTCATATCGTAATATGAATTTACGATAGGAATATAGTACAATATTTTAGGTTAGTTAGGTTAGGTATTTGTTATATTATAGATATGAGCCCTGCATATTCCATGCAATAAATTTCATTGGAATTATAAAATTATTTTTATTTTCGCATGCGCTCAATTGTCGCCGCGTCCAATTTTCGTCGCGTCCAATTGTCGCCGCGTCCAATTATCCGCGTCCAATTTTCGTGCGTCCAATTGACCACGTCCAATTGTCGGTAATCCAAGTATCTTGTTGATAATTCAACATTCATATGCTTGTGAGAATATTCATAACAAAGTAACAAACATACCAAGAGTAACTAATAAATATGTATTTGATAATCATCTTTCAGACTCTAGAAGCTGGGAAAGCACAGCAAGAAAAGGTTTTCCAACTGGCCACACATCTAATGCACAGCATTATCAATTGCCCTGTTCCTGTGATAGCTCAGGTCAATGGATTGGCAGCTGCTGCAGGTTGTCAATTGGTTGCACAATGTGATATTGCCATATGTACTGAAAACAGTTCATTTTCTACCCCTGGGTAAAAATTAGTAGCTAGTAAGCAATACATTAATCAAATTAATTCTGAAATATTTCTGGAATACTGAAAATATACAAATATTTAACAGGTTCATACAAAATATAAGTACACATTATCCATTAGTGTGATTTTTGATTTTTAACTTCAGTTGTTTGGATGAAAATCTAATGGATAATTATTATTGTTTATCCATCAGAAGCATTTATCAACTTATTATGCTGGCTAGTGTGATATGTTGTATCAAAATGAAATCAATTAATGTTTCAGCTCCAACTTTGGAATATTTTGTTCTACTCCAGGAGTTCCTATGGCTAGGAAAGTGCTCAGATCTACATCCTTGAACATGCTCTTGACAGGACTGCCTATATCAGCCTCAGAAGCCAAATCTAGTGGTTTGGTCACCACTGTCTGTCTTGCTGAAGATCTTGATATGGAAGTGAACAAGACCTGTGAGGCCATCAAATCCAAAAGCCGATCTGTCATAGAATTAGGTGAGAAGCATCAAATTATGGTCGTCTCAGATAATGTCAATCTTGTTTATGCAGAGAATATAAAAACAATATTATTCCATGAGTCAATGATACAAAAGAATTGGAACATAATTGCACAATGCACTATTCAATTTTAGGTAAAAAGTTTTTCTATGAGCAAATCGATATGGATATCAAGAAAGCATATTATCTTGGAGCAGCCAAGATGTTGGAGAATTTGGGAATGGAAGATGGACAGGAAGGAATCAAAAGTTTTGTAGAAAAAAGAAAACCAAAATGGTCACATGGGAATTATTAATTCCATTGCATATAATTATCTAATGATTGAAACAGTCAACTAATGCATTATTTTACTGGTGCTATTTCTTGATTTATTGATTCTAGTACACTAGTGAAACTCATAATGAGTTTCATAATGTAATTTTTTGGTTCCCAGTAAAATTAAAATTTCTGAAAAATATGAAAGCAACAAATTTTTTTCCAATAATAATTAAATAGATGAATCCAACAAAAGGTATCAGAATGGCAAACAGAATCTAACAAGAAAATATGTTTTATTAGCAGAACATTGTATTTTATTGTATTTTTTTGAGTATACATTATGAGAAAAAAATGTAAACTAACCTGTTGGTTTCCCATTAGCACAACACATGAATATTGCAAAAATGTTTGTTTCCTCTAATTTTCATTTCTTTCCTAAGGCCTTCCTAACTTGGGCAGTTTTCTCTTTAGCAGCAGTTTCTTTTTCTGGAATTATTTTCTGTTAGTAATTTTATCCTTGCAGATCAATATACAGGATATTTTTCTATATATTAATCATATAAAAATCTATATATTTTGAAAAACTAATGAAACACACTTTCATGGATAGCTAAACTAGAAAATATAGTAGGAAATAATTAGTAGTTTAAAAAACTACAGAGATAGATTACCAAACTGAAAACATGCTTTTATGGTAAGTCAAACCAAAAAGAAGTAAAAAATAAAATAATGAAAGTGTTGGTGGATATTTAACTGAAATAATGTATAGGTATAGCAAAACAACATTTGCTAGGTCAGTTAGTATGAGATAATTATTGGCACAGAGTAATGTAGCTCAGGCTAGGAGACCTGAAAACAAATTTCTAATTGATAGAATATGAATATGAATGTTCATGACTAGTTCATGAAAATTAAGAGAAATTATATTCATTCTAGGAATTGAAGTTTGACCATGGAAGTGAGATATATGAATGATGGGAACAAATAATTAGCAGAGAACTGGTGATACCTCTGACAGAATGGTTGTGGGAATTCAAATGAGTCTAATAACATGATAAAAACATTCTACCATGAACAGAGGTAATCAACTAATAAGGCCACAATATGTAGCAAAAAAAATTTAAAATGGAAGAAAATACATCAAATCAGTTCATTGATTCACCCATCAAACTGAATTGATGATTTATATGGATATAACCATTATCAGCTCCAAATTATTAACTTAAAATCAATTTATGTTCATCCAAATTTACCTTTCTGTTCGACTTCCCTTCTCTTTTTGGCATCCTCTCTTTGCTGCTTGATAATAGCCAACCTGGCCAAGTCTGCCCTGGCCTGATCTGTCTTTCCTTCGGCATGTAATTTTTGATAGTGAGCCTGAGCCCTTTGCTTTTCAATCTCCTCCCTTTCTCTCCTTGACAGTTGTGGCTTGTTGTCAAGATCTGCTGTGTCCAATGCAGAAACTTTCTTTGCTTTTTTTTGTACCCTATTTGGATTCTCTATTTCAATGAGTTTTGAAACTCCTTTCCCTTTAGCCTATAATAACCAATCTATTTTTCAATACCCAACTGCAGATCAGATACTTTGAGATTTGCTTTAGAGCAAGAATTATACTTACATCTTCATCTTCACTGCTTTCTTCTGATTCACTTCCTGATCCAGATTCTTCACTAATCTTCTTCTCTGCAGCAGCTTCTTCCTCAGATTCTTCACTTTCACCATGTGTTTGCCTCCATTTTTTCTGTTGTTCTTCTTTTCTCCTTTCTTCCTCCAATTCTTCTGGATTCGTGAATCGTCGATTGCGACCCTTATGGTTGGTGAATTTTCCTAAAAATGTGGTATAATTTTATAATAGCAGAATATACCCTGGTAGACCACAGGATTATTGCTTAGATGGAAAATTTACCTCGGGGCATTTCAGAAGAAAATTGATCCCTTTATCTACAATTTTCTATAAATCTTGTTTTCACTAGCAATTAAACTTTTGAAGCAAATAAACGCCGAAATTTTAATATTTACTACTTTTTCTACTTTATTTCAACTCCTTTCCAGTTGTTTCTTGTTTCGTTGTTTCCACTTTGCCAGTGTTGCCGTTTTCAATTAGTACTAGAACTCATTCCGAAATTGTACTGAATTCATAGCACGTCACTCCACTTGACGGCAGAAACTTGAACACTTCTGAGCGGTTTGTTTTGATGATGTAACCATGGATGTAACCAATAAGCACAAACGAAAAACAATTTTCTATCGCGACAAGTTAATAGACCTTGGGTTTGGGTGATGTGCACGCTGTAAGTCAAAAGGCGAAAAGCCAGCATGTGAACGCGCCATGATTCAGCTCCTCGCCACAGAACTAAAGAGAACAGAAAGCGCCACTGACTTTCCTGCACGGTGTCAATTGTCAGTCTTCAATCAGACTTCAATCTTTCAATTTTCAATCCATCAATCAAAAATGAAATAATCAAAAATCAAAAGTTCAACAGATCAACACCACCACTGTCCAAGTGTCCACGATCACAGCCGCAAGCAATCAGACATACAAAAAATATCAACACAAAGCAACGACGACACTAGGAATCTTCAATATCAAATAATATACCTTGGCAGTCGGTATACTCACTAACCTACCTTAGCAATCATCTGTGTTGGTGTTGAAAGAGGTATGTATTGTGTTCATGTTCATAATATGTATTATGTTGACATGTTCGAGGAGTTCATAATAACCTAAGTGATTTTTCAATTTTTCATTTTATAGAAAATGGCAAATCTAAGGCAAACTCCTTTAACGTGTAGTGGCCATACAAGACCTGTAGTTCATTTAGATTTCAGCGACGTTACAGATAGTGGATATTACTTGATTTCAGCATGTAAAGGTAAGGTATATTTCTTGTAACCTCCAGCCAAACCTTGGCCTGATTTTGTTCAATAAAAATTAGTTCTTGATATATAAAAAAGTGTGTGCCATTGAAGGTTGTCTTCAATGATCTTCCTGTTTGTACAAATATAAGAAATTGAAGTTATTGAAGGTCTTCAAATAAAAATAATGTATTCATTATTTTTCATCATTTGTATTTACAAAGGAACTTCGATTTTTTAATCTTCATCAATACCAGTATAAACCAAACTGTGTTATTTTTCTATTTTATATTTATTATAGGGTGTTTTGCTTTAATTGTGATTTTTTCAAAATATGTTTCCATATTTTGATTATTTTGATAAATTGGGGTATTTTCTATCTTGAACAAGAAAGAGGAAAGTTCTCTCCCCTTCCATCTTTCTCTTCAATTATACCAACATAGCTGCATTGAAATATAGAGTGGTCCGATAGTTCTGACCTTGTCTAACATCTAGTTTGTGCCACTGAACTATTTTTAACTCAGCAGAGTTATGTCAAAATAAGAATGATATAATTCGAAATTTCATTTAAAAAATTCAAAAGGTTATCAGTTAATGACATGATGACATAGACATGTCACATCATTATAACATCCAAAGTAGTTCAGTGGCGCAGAATAGACATTAGACAAGGAAAGATTTATCGGCTCTCTCTATATTTCAATGCGGCTACGTTGGTAGCACTGAAGAGAAAGATGGAAGAGGTGAGAACTTTCCTCTCTCTCGTTCAAGGTAGAAAAGAGCTTGATGATTTCAGATGGCAAACCTATGCTGCGGCAGGGCGACACTGGTGACTGGATAGGAACATTTGAGGGCCACAAGGGGGCAGTATGGGGCGTCGCTTTGGATGCGGGGGCCACACGTGCCGCCAGTGGTGCAGCTGATTTCACTGGCAAGGTGAGGTAGTTGATGTACTTTTTTTTTATCGCTTGGAGCGCACGAAAGGGAATCCCTAGGACAGGAGGTAGGTATTGGAATTTTTTTTGAACTTTTGGAGATTATAATATGTGTTATTCCAATTTGAGGTAATTTTGCACTTATCATGCAATGGTTTTTTTTTCGAAATTTTGTTTTGGTACTTACGTATTTTTGTCTGAAAAACACGAATTTGATAATGAAAATGTGAACAAACCATTATTTATTAAGATATTTCACTATAAAGATACAGATTCCACCTTCTTTTCCACCTGTCTTCTGGATCGCATTTAGAACAATTTGCCTTTTTTCCATCATTGGATCATTTATATGTATCACACAATGTTGGACACATTTTTTTTATTATATGAGTCATCTAGAAATGTGATTTTCTTGTGATTTATCCAAGTTTAGTGAAAAGAAAGAAGGAAGAATATCATTTAAAATAATGGTATGTGTAATGTCATTCCAAAGCAATCCATTGACATTTGACATTTTGTATTTGGATTAAATGGCCATCATCTGGTATGCTTGCTCACTAAATAGGAAAAACTCACCATACAAATCATATTTCCTGTTGAATTTTCTATCTTTAAATGTGTCCTTGAAGTACATCATTAGTATATAAAGTGTCCAATGAAAAAATAAAAAGAGCTAGTACCAGTAAATGCATCCAACACAAGGGGGGAAAAAAAGGCAAAATTTCGAACTTTTTCTTGAAATATCTGGTTAAATAGTGGCTTGTTCACATTTTCATTATCAAATTCGTGTTTTTCAGACAAAAATAAGTAAGTACCAAAAAAAATTTTCGAAAAAAAAACCATCCCATGATAAGTGCAAAATTACCAATACTTTGTGTCCAATTTTGACAATTTTTTTGAGAAAGTTTCAATTCTAGCATTGAAATGATATTTTATTGGTGTGAAAACCGATTTCATATATGGAACCCTATAAATAAAGATGGATTATTCACCAAAATCCTTCTACTCATGTCTTCAATAATAATTAAGTGATGGATGGAATTCAATCTCTCATTTCTTTCCTGATCTTCAATATTCCATCAATAAGCATCAAATTGATTATTTATTTTCATAAAAAGATATTTGATGAGTTTGTGCAGCATATTCACTAAACACCCTGTAGTTCTTGAAGAATAAAATGTATTTCTGTTGTCGAATTGAAAAGTAACATCCATAGACTAAATAAAGAGTATACTAATCCAGTTTTTTTTTTCAGGTGTGGGATGCTGTGAGTGGTGAGGAGCTGCGCTCTTTCCAGCATGGCCACATCGTGAAAAGCGTTCAGTTCTCCAAAGACTCCCGCCTTCTGGCCACCGGCAGTAACGAGAAACTCGTCAGAGTTTTCGATCTCAACAAGCCAGATGCCAGTGAGTAATCTGAATTTCAATTTCCCTCAATTCATTTTTGACCCATGACAGTCCATTGCAATTTTTCATTACAGGGCAATGATCTTACTGTGTCTCTGTTTGCAGGTCCAGAAGTCTTCAGCGGCCATACAGCTGGAATTCGTCATGTTTTGTTCTTCAGAAATGATACCCATCTGGTTTCTTGTGCTGATGATAAATCATTGAGAGTATGGGATAGATCTACTAGAACAGTAAGTCACGAGTTGGGATTTTATATTTTCAGTAGGTAATGCGTCATTTGAGACATAAGGTCAGGATTTAATATTTTCAGTAGGTAATGCGTCATTTGAGACATGAGGTCGGGTCTTTGAAAGAAAGGTGTAGGCGTGTGTGAGAAGGGGAGTGTATAGAGGTCAACAAATTGTCGTTTTCTGAAGACATCTGATGGTGAAGAATTCCAAGGGGTTTTGATTATGACTGCAGATAGGTGTATGAAAGCTTGACAGGTTTGATGATTAAGCAATTTTTAAACATCAATCTCATGGAAGTGGAGATGGAGATACAAAAATATCAAACTAGTAGATTGATTATTTTGCCTTTTTCTTCACTTCAATCCACTCAAATGAAAATACGTTTCAAAAAGAGATAAGTCCTTATTGGCTGAAGGTCTCAGGTCAATGGCCACTTGATTGTATTGTATAAATTTTTTGTTTCCATGGACAATATTCGAATTAAGTAGACTTCAATGATACGATTTTGTTTGCAGGAGATACAAAGGATTGACTTCAGTGCAAACCCTAACAGCTTGGAGGTGTCCAAAGATGGATCTGTCCTTACAGTAGCTAATTCCACCCACGTCACTTTTCTCGATGCTGAAACCCTAACCAAAATCCGAGAATTTTCTTTACCCACCACCGTGAATTCCGCCTCCCTCCACCCTGACAAGAGCATATTTGTAGCGGGAGGAGACGATCTTAAGGTTTACAAGTTTGACTACACCACAGGGACAGAAATCGAGTCCTTCAAAGGTCACTTTGGCCCCTTGCACTGTGTGAAGTTCTCTCCAGGTGAGTAATTCATTTGAAATAATTTAAAAGTGAAAAAAAACTTTTTAATAAAAAGCTCTTATTTAAACGCTCTACAAAGAAGAAAATAACATTTTTCTTGATAATTTTAACTATCAACTTATAACCTCATTATACACAATTTATATGATCATAAAAGTTTGTGGCGCGATTCACTTGTGTGAATGAACTAGTACTCATTTAATTATGTAAAATCTGCTGAGATGAAATTTTTAAAATTACAATTTAATTAAATATTGATCATCGGGACAAGCTTTTATGATCATATAAATTGTGTATAATGAGGTTATAAGTTGATAGTTGAAATTATAAGGGAAAATTTCATTTTCTTCTTTTTAGAGCGTTTAAATAAAAGCTTTTTATTAAAATTTTTTTTTTACTTTTAATTAATTTTTTAATTTTTAGTTATCGCTAGCTGGATTTTTCGATTTACTCTCAACGAGCCTTTTTATTTGATACCCATATTGTAGAAGTATATTGAAAATGAGCATTCCGCCATCTTGGATGGTCCGCCATAATGGATTTAGAATGACGTCACATCATTTTTCGAGTTACTCTCAACGAGCCTTTTCATTTGATACCCATATTGTAAAAGTATATCAAAAATAGCCATTCCGCTATCTTGGATGGTCCGCCATATTGGATTTAGAATAACGTCACATTATTTTTCGAATTACTCTCAACGAGCCCTTTCATTTGATACCCATATTGAAGCTGATTAATAGGATTGAAAAATTTAAAAGAGAATTCAAGAAACATCTACTCCTGTAATATTGACATCTTATCTCATTTTCATAGTTTTCTTGTACAACTACTATAGTTTTCAATTGTGTACCTAACAGCTGAGTCAATTGAGGATCATATTCATTTGAACTTGAAAAAAAAAAGATTCTTTTTGAGTGTGAGTCTTATTTTACTGTCTTCTTTATTTTATTTTGTCAAATATATTTATGTATTCACTATGTTCCCTGCTATAAACAAATGTTGTTTCTTGGGAATAATAAAGTTGATTGATTGATTGATTGATTTCGCCATCTTGGATGGTCCGCCATATTCGATTTAGAATGACGTCACATCATTTTTCGAGTTACTCCCAACGAGCCTTTTCATTTGATACCCATATTGTAAAAGTATATCAAACATAGCTATTCCGCCATCTTGGATAGTCCGCCATATTGGATTTAGAATAACGTCACATTATTTTTCGAATTACTCTCAACGAGCCCTTTCATTTGATACCCATATTGTAGAAGTAGATTAAAAATGACCATTTCGCCATCTTGGATGGTCCGCCATATTCGATTTAGAATGACGTCACATCATTTTTCGAGTTACTCTCAACGAGCCTTTTCATTTGATACCCATATTGTAAAAATCAAACATAGCTATTCCGCCATCTTGGATAGTCCGCCATATTGGATTTAGAATAACGTGACGGTTGAAGATTTCTACTTCAAAATTGAGTTCAAAGATTCCATCCGAACATACATACATCCATACAAATAAAAACTTTTGAAATAATAAAAAATCAAACTAAGCCTGCCTCACAAATATGTTGTATTCCAATTTATCTGAAACCCCGTTAAATTATAACAACATTCGCCACTACAAAACTTCCTTCAGATAATAATTTATGATCTAGGTAATCTAGGGAGATAATAATTTTTTTTGTTTCAGATGGTGAGTTGTACGCTTCCGGATCAGAAGACGGCACTCTCAGACTATGGCAAACTACTGTCGGCAAGACGTATGGCTTGTGGAAGTGCGTTGACGCCCAAATAATGAATGATCCATTGTCTCCTCCTAAGGAAGTCCAGGCTAACTGATTGATATTTGGCGGCTGTGATGAGTGCTTGAAGAGCGGGTTGCTTCAAATTGTCAAAACTTATTCAGAATTTTGCTACTATATACTTTCTGGTCTGAATTGGAATTTTCAAGTATCCTTATATTTTCTATAAAATTCTGTTCACCATCATTTTTATTTGAGACATTGTATTCTGTAGATGTGCATGGATTATACACTTATCTTTATTAAATATTTAATATTTATTTATTTATTTATTTAGTGAACTAAAAGTTGATCATAATAAATTTTCCATGTGTAATGCATTGTTTTGCATCTACTCAATGCAACGTTTTAATATTGATGTAGGTACAAAAAAGGACGCTACTCAAAATAACCAACATTTGCTTGGAACAACTTGAACTGAAACAATTAATGAGGTAGTTATGCCGATTTATTATATTTGATTCAGCTATTTTTTAGGAATAAATTTACCTCTGGAATGATTTCATAATTTGAAAATATGTCATCGAAAAATTGAAATTTCACTTTTGGGGTTTTCAAAACATTTTTATCATTATGTGAAACGAGATAGGTGAAAGATTTTCCATTTGTGACCTCATGTTAAATAAATTATTTATGATATAAATGATGTGACCCAAATTCCCAATTGATTATATCTACTACCCAATCAGCCAAAGTACGTCTTAAAGGCGACTTTAAGACGTACATGTCGATACATAAGTACGTCTTAAAGACGTACATATTACGCCCAAGAGACGTCTTTAAGACGTCTTTAAAACGTACATTTTCCACTAATGTGTACGTCTTTAAGACGTCTTTTTTAGGTGTTTTTGGTCCATGACCTCAAATTGATCTTTCAAATTACGGAAAAATCACATAGTTTCAGTTAATTTTCACCTGTGCACTGAAGTTAGCAACAAGTGCAGACAAGCAAAAAAAAGGGAAATAAACGACTTCATCAAACGGTAGACACAAGCGGTCACCCATTCAAGTACTAACCGCGCTCTTTGTTGCTTGACTTCGATGATTATACCATACTCACTTCTTCTGTTACTCTGTTTGTTCTATATATCACATAACAAGCTCTTGTGTCTGTTTGTAATCAAAACGTGCAATTTAAATTTGACTCACTTTAAATCGTCCAATTGATTTGAAATTTGGCAAGTAAATATTATTCCGGTGACATTTCGTTGTGATATTATTATTGAATGGAAAAAACAGAATGGCGGATCCAATATGGCGGACGATTTTCTCATTGATTATGTTCCGATTCGAATCAAAATTCAATATTCAAGATGGTGAACCAATGTGGCATATGGTTTTCTGATTATGGTCTGATCTGATTCAAAATTGGCATCTGAAGGATTTCGGGATCAGAGATTATAATTCCTTTTGTCGAAAATGAAAAATCCAAGATGTCGGCTTCAGAATGGCGGACGAGTTTTGTGATTATAGTCCGATTTTATTCAAAATTGATTACTATGGGACTTTTGGGGTCGGAGAATATGATTTTTTTGTAAAAATTCGAGAATCTAACACGAAGGCTCCAAAATGTCGGACGAAAAAATTCAAAAACATCACTTTTGTTGAAAATAAGAAAAAACCGAGGAAAAAACTGAACAATTGAAAATAAAAACGTGAAGAGATGACATTTTGTTTTTCTTCAGAAAATAACTTACATTATTGTTCTATAAGTCGAATTGATCGACGTACTGGAATGTACGTCTTTAAGACGTCTTTTATACGACATGGGAGGAACGACGTGGATACGACCTAAAATGTACGTCTTAAAGACGTAAATTATATATCGGCGCCTCGTCCGCAGAGATCACTTTGGTAGTATCGCTCGGCGATGCACTAAGGTCACGTATTATTAAAGAAGAAGAAGAAGAAAAGTTTTCTGTTGTTCTATGTTCCAACCTCTTCCCATTCCCCACTTCATTACGCTTTTACGTGTGCTAGGGTCACGACGCTTCCTGCGAAACAGGTAAAAAATTTATATTTCCAAAACTAACGAAACTCTTCATTTCAGATATCAGGATGAAAAAGGATAAGAGAAAACGTTCCAGGTCCAGGGATCGATCTAGATCCTTGGAAAAAAGGATTAAGAGATTGGAAAAGGCTCTGAAAGAGAGAGACCGCCATGTTGGCGGTAAAAGACCTAACTCGACTCTCAGGGAGACGCGTAGTCCCCACAAAACTTCCGCGAAAGCACGCCGCTCTCGTTCTAGATGCCCCTCACCAACCAGAGCAAAGAGTTCTGACAGAAATTTTAGTCCTCCCAGAGCAAGTAGTTCTGGGATGTTCACCAGCCCATCTAGAGCATGTAGCTCTAATAGATCCACTGGAACATTAAATACAATAAATGAAATCTCTGATTCACCAGACTCAGATGAAATCAGCATTGAAGAACCCACGTTGGGTTCGATGAATTCACCAAAAACTAATAATGAAAATGAATCACCTTCAACCCATTCTCCAGATGCAAACCTGGATGAAGAAACAATTAAATGTCTTGGTGAAGACCCTGCAAAAACGGATAAGAATGTCATACATCTACACACAGCAGTAATCACTAGATGGGAACATATACTAAGTTCAGGACTGGGTAAAGAAACTCATGCAGAACTAACTGAAAAGTACCCTTTTCCATCAAATGGTGGAAGACTGAAAGCTCCTCTGTTGAATGCAGAGGCAGCCCTGGTCCTTAACGAACAAGGATCTAAAAAGGACAAGAGGTTAAGCCTGGCTCAGGACAACCTAGGAAGAGGCATCAGTGCTATTGGCACTGCGTTAAATATCATTCTGAAGGAAGAACCCTCAGAATTGAGAAATAAGATCCTAACTCCACTGAGTGATGCAGGTAGAATCCTGTCTGATGTCCACTATGGACTATCCTTAGACAGACGAGCAAATGTAAACTTTTTCCTGTCAAAGCCAGCAAAGGATATAGTATACAATAGCCAAGTAGATGAGTATCTTCTGGGCAAGAATTTTGGAGAAAAATATAAAGATGCAAAGATCCTAGAAAAATCAAGCAATGAACTGAGAGCATTACAGCCTAATAGCTCCGCCAATGTCAGGAAATATAGATCAAACTCAGGGTCAAAGAAAATTGTAAATCATTCTTTAAACCCCAAGGGCCCATCTCACTTTCAGAGGGGAGTGAGACAGAAAGGGCATTACCCTCAGAACCAGGACAAGAGGAGGTACTACAAGAGGCAATAGAGGTAAGAAATCAGATTGGGGGTAGACCCCAACTTATTTATGAAGTATGGAAAACCATAACCAATAATAAAGTTATACTGAATTGGGTGAATGGATATAAAATACCCTTGATTTGTAAACCTCTGGGTAGAAAAAATACACAACTGACCAATTATTATCCAATAATTGACAAGGACAGCATAACATCTTGCATTGTGGATCTAACAAATCAAGGGGTCATAATGAAAGTTGAGCCATGTAAGGATCAATTCCTGTCCCCATTCTTTACGGTTGTTAAAACTAATAAACAAGCTAGATTCATTCTGAACCTGAAGTATTTTAATACTTTTGTAAATAGTTCTCACTTTAAGCTAGAGGATTACCGAACAGCATTAAAACTAATGTATCCTGGATGCTATTTGTCCACTATTGATCTTAAGGATGCTTACTACTCGTTGAGTGTAGACAAGAACCACAGAAAGTACCTGAGGTTTCAGTTTGATCATAACATATATGAATTCACTTGTCTTTGCTTTGGGTTATCGACAGCACCCTATGTATTCACAAAGTTAATGAAACCGGTCTCCGCCAAGCTTAGACAACAAGGTATAACCTGTGTAGTCTATCTAGATGACATCTTAATATTAGGCAGGGATGCTATAGAAACTCAAAGACATACAGAGATAGCAGTTGAATTAATAGAATCCTTAGGGTTTATAGTGAATTACCAGAAAAGCAAGCTTACTCCTTCCAGGGAAGCTAAATATCTGGGATTCATTTTCAATAGCACAAACATGACTATATCAATTACGACTGAAAAGAGAGATTCTATTTTGAAGAAACTTAAGGATATAAGGAATAAAAAGCAATGTACAATTAGGGAACTTGCCCATCTTATAGGAATTCTTGTAGCTGCTTGTCCAGCTATCAAATATGGTTGGCTATATACAAAGTCCTTGGAAAGAGCCAAAACAAGGGCTCTTACACAATCTAATAACTCTTACCAGGCTCTCATGGTTATTCCAGACTACCTTGCAGATGATTTAAACTGGTGGGAGGTACACATTAGATATAGTAAGAACAATATCAGGCAAGACAAATTTTGCACCGAAATATTTACAGATGCCTGTCCAACGGGTTGGGGAGCCTGCCATAAAGGAGAGAAAACTAATGGGAGATGGTCAGTAACTGAAAAAACACACCACATTAACTACTTGGAGCTTTTAGCTATATTTTTCGGTCTCAAATGTTTCATTAGTGACCACAGATCATGCAACATTTTGGTCAGAACGGACAACACTACTGCTCTGGCTTATGTGAATCGCATGGGGAGTGTTCGATTCTCAAAGTTGCATAACCTTGCAAAAGACATTTGGAAATGGTGTGAGCACAGAGATATATGGTTAACTGCATCTTACATTAGCTCTGCAAATAATGCTGAAGCCGATGAACAATCCAGAATTCTCCCTTCAGAAACTGAATACGAGCTAAATAATGTAATATTTAGACAAGTGGTAGATATGTTTGGTCAACCTGAAATTGATTTATTCGCCTCGAGAGTGAATACCAAGTGTAAGCGCTTTATATCTTGGTTGCCAGATCCTGAGGCATATTCTGTAGATGCGTTTACGGTAGACTGGGGAAAATTCTATTTTTATAGTTTTCCACCCTTTTCACTCGTTCTCCGAACCTTGAATAAAATTATATCCGACAAGGCTGAAGGTATCATGGTGGTGCCCTACTGGTCAGGACAACCATGGTTTCCCCTATTCCAAGGTTTACTTATCAAAGGACCCATGATAATACCTGCTAACGAAAATATACTCCTTTCTTCTTTCAGCAAGAAGCATCCACTGGAAAATCAGCTTTCCCTGGTGGTAGGTGTGTTATCAGGGAAGCATTCCTAAAAAAGAACATTCCCGAAGCTGCAGTACCCATTCTCATGGAATCACTATCGAAGGCCACAATTAGACAGTACGAGAGCACATATAGAGTTTGGTGGAACTATTGTCTTCAGAAAGGATGGAAATTGTTCGAAGTAAGCGAACAGCAAGTTATTCTATTTCTTGAAGACCACTTCAGACAAAGGAACCCTTCCTATGGTTCCCTCAATACCATCAGATCAGCATTATCACTGATTCTTTCAATTGACTTGGGAAGTAGTGCAATCATTAAGAGGTTTCTCAAAGGCATTTTTAGAATTAAACCACCCCAAAGAAAATATAATTTTATCTGGGATCCTCAAAGGGTGCTCACTCATCTAGAACAGCAACCTTCAAACGAACTCCTAACAATAGAACTGTTATCCAAAAAGGTTGTTACATTACTTGCCTTGATAACGGGCCACAGAATTCAAACTATAGCCCGTATCAAAGTGGAAAATATCATTGTTTCCACAGAACTAGTACAGATCCTTATACCCGACCAATTGAAGACAACCAGTGCAAGACGCGAACAGCCGTGTTTGAAGATACCTTTTTTCAAAGAAAGGCCTGCTCTTTGTGCAGCAGCGGCTTTGATTGTATACATCGAGAGGACGGTACCAATTAGATCTGAAGTACAAGATCTATTATTCTTGACAACAAGGAGGCCCTTTCGAACAGCTACCACAAGTACAATCAGTCGCTGGATAAAGAATACCTTATCAAGTGCGGGCATTGACACTTCAGTATTCTCAGCATACTCCACCAGACACGCAGCCACATCAGCTGCACACAGAAATGGGGCAACTTTAGAAACAATTAGACGGACTGCAGGTTGGACAAACAAATCAAATGTATTTGCCCGCTTCTATAACAGGCCTCTTAACGACCATACTAGCTTTGCTAGGGCAGTACTAGGCTAGTTGGCTAGTTATTACAATAATGTTAAATGTAAAAGAAAATTAATGTAAATTCATTAATGATGTAATAAAGTACATATCATGGTTATATGAATCCAGGGAAAAAGCATGTAAGTTATCTATAAAATGCTACCAAAGTGATCTCTGCGGACGAGGCGCCGATATATAATTAACCGATTAAACGAACTTACCTGTGAAGTTCAATCGTAATTATATGAGGCGCCTCGTCCGCAGAGATCACCCCCACCTCTCCCGATTTGTATATTCTGCCGGAAAATTCAAATCTTATCCCAATACAGCTTTTTCCCCCTTTAAACTTAATGAAGTGGGGAATGGGAAGAGGTTGGAACATAGAACAACAGAAAACTTTTCTTCTTCTTCTTCTTTAATAATACGTGACCTTAGTGCATCGCCGAGCGATACTACCAAAGTGATCTCTGCGGACGAGGCGCCTCATATAATTACGATTGAACTTCACAGGTAAGTTCGTTTAATCGGTTAATTCGTGTACGTCTTTAAGATGTACATGGATTTACATCTTAAAGACGTACTTTATACGTCCTTGGACGTAAAGACGTAAGTAAGTCGTAAAATGTACGCCTTTAAGATGTCTGGTGCTGATTGGGTAGTGATAACTAGGTAATCAATATCCTTACTCTTGAATGGTATTATACTAATAAAGGCATATTTTTATTAAAAAAACTAATTTTTCTTTCATTAGAGATTTAATGATGATGTGTTTAAAATTCGAAAGCATGGATTTTGCATAGTTTTTTCGAATTATTGTCCGTGATTTTTTCACCCAGACAAAATTATTTTGAGTTGAGCAGTTAGGAAGGTACCTTATTAAACTTACTTTATTTTGTCAAGGTACTGTAGTTTGGCACATTGTGTAATTCTGTGGATCTCAAATGACATGTGACAGCACAAGTGTTTGGTTTGTGTCATATGTCATAGTTTTTGTGTTCTTAGATTCCTTGCGGTGGTTTCTTGTTTCTTGATCATTGACGTTCTGTGATTATTGTGAACATGTTTTTCATCAGTTGATTTTCAATTTTTGCACAAATTGTATCAAATCAACTGTTTTTTGTATTTCTGAAATTATTACAAGTTATTAGTTATTGCACCTTCGATTAGGCAAGTAAACATAATTTAAATTATTATAACTAGGTAGGTAGTTGAATTTAGTACAAGAACGATTTCATTAGTTCATTCCAGATTAGTGTATAATCTCCGGTTCATTAGTACCCAGTTTAACTGAGATTTTTTTATAGGAATCTGTTTGAAATTATTCAATGGGTTCATAAAGCTTCATCACCCACTGACGAGAAATTTTGAAGATATTGATGAAACCTTGAAACCATTAAAATTGGTTTTACTGGTTGGTGCCAATTACCTGTTCTATTAGGGATGTCTTATTAGGTCCTACAAAAAAAAAACCAATTCGATTTATCTATTGAACACTGCATTTCAATTCGAAAATTACAGACAAATAATTCTGTAAAATCATAAAATTTAATTTAAAAAAAATATATATTCATTCATTATTTGGACAACCAATTTTGAATTTGAAATTGATATTTTGAATAAGAATACTCTAATCCTTTCTATAAAATGTATCAATGGAAATTTCTATTTTTCCTGACCACTAGATGAAAGAAAACTTGAACAGACCATGAACAATCTTAATTGACAATATAATAGAGGACAATTTATCTCATTCAAGAACTTATTTTTGATTACCAGTTTCCTTTTCAATTCAAAGCTCTGGAAGAAAATAAACTGTAATGATTTTATTATGAATCTGAATCTTGGCAAGGCTGACACCTGTTAAATTTGATGACAAATATGTTAACAAAAATAATAAATGAAATATTCATTATGTGTAATACAGTGAAAAAGGTGTTGATTTTGCACAGATTTGCAAACATTCTTGTAAAAATATAGGACTGGTTCTAAATATTTTGATATTATAAATATTTATACTGTATGGCACATAGAAAATATTTTTGTTATCATATTTGTCATCAAATTAAACAGGTGTCATACAGCCTTTACAATCAGTTGGTCTCATCATTATTTATCATACTGGCATCTTGATAAAATGAATCTGAGTCTATTCTAATGAACCATCTGGAAAAAATCTATTCAAGGTTACAAAACTATTTACTCACAATCCTTTTCATTCATACATTTTGTTTTAGATTTCAAAATGGGATATGATGATGTCATAGAGAAATTAGGTGACTTTGGAAGATACCAGAAGAAGATATATTTTTTGTTATGTTTACCTGCCATCATATGTGCATTCCACAAGCTGGGCAATGTTTTTTTGATTGCTGAACCAAACTATAGGTAAGGTTTGGGTAGAGGTAAAATATCAATATTCTTTCATATCAGATATATTATTCAAGAATTACATGTTCATCTTATTCTAATATAAAAGTCACTTGATAAGCTCCTGATGTTTTATAAAGAGCAAATTTCAGAAAGTTGATCTAACCTCACACCTCAACTGGAACATTTGCAAAGTAACTGCACTGGTGAATAATTTCTTGTGATATAACTGCTTTATATGAAACCTGAAATTTATATTTTTGTATTTGAATAGTATGTCTGTAGGGTAGGTACCTACTTTGCTCATCAAAAAAAGAATCTTCATATACAGAATAATTACTTTTAGTATAGGTTTAGATTTATGATTACAATAAAACAAACTTAGTTGAACATAGTGTTGATATAATGGCATTTCAATATACTTTACCCTGCAACATCAAATAAATCTCTGGAGCCTTCTTGGCATTCTGACATTACTAACTCTATATTGTTGAATTGATTAGTCTTGCACCAATTCTGAACCATTTGTATCAATTTCAGACCTATTCCTTTTCTATGATATCTGTGGAATAATTCAAGTTGTCAAAAAAACTTTTTTTTTTCTTATAAATGAATAAATACAAATCCACCCACCTGTGGTCAACAGCCAGCCTAAACAGCCATGCCCAGTCATCTCTTTGCAAATGTCGCATCACAGCTATTGTGCCAATGATCTAAAAAGAATCAAATTATTGTAGTGAATGTATTTTTTTTTATTTTCTTCTTAACTGAACATTAATTAATTTTTCCTAAAGAAATTTGGTTTTGAATTTGGTAGTATCATTTGAAGAAGCTTTGAATTAAATTTTAATAGAAACTCTGAATCAGTTGAGTCCATTAGAGAGCATCAATGATTTTATCATAAATATTACATATTCTGAAAACATTTTCCTTATTCAATAATACACAATTTTCTGAAATCTTCAAGTAGTTTATTCATTTATTATATGAAATGGGTACAGTCAGATTCCATAGTATTGATCTTCTTGCTTTCATTACACCATCTCTCAAATGTGCAAACAAAACTCTCCTTCCATGGATTGTTACTCATATCTATGGATTCCATCATCAAAAATTTATTCAACAATCTGTCATTCATTTCCTGCAGATCATTTCCTTGAAGATACAGATTATCCAGGAAAATCAGATCATCGAATGCATGTTCATGAATCATTTTGATATTGTTGTTATTCAGAAACAACTCTTTCACTCCCAATAGTCCTCTGAAAATGTAGTCGCTGACAAAACTGAAGTTGTTGAAACTGAGATCTATGACTGAATACTCATACTCGTTGATATTGGCGAAAGCTGTGTTGAAATAGCTGTAAGGAATTCTTCTTGGTACCGCGGGATAATGCCTCAACCGATTGTAGTTCAGTAATAAGACTCTCAGATTCGTTGTGAGATAAAACAACTGCATTGGCAGCTCCTCTATATTGTTCCAACTCAAATCCAGAGTATGCAAATCACAGGTTGTAAAATGCTCTGTCTTGAAGGCATTGTATTCCATTACCTTTGGAAAGAGGTAAGACTTATGGAATGTTGCACCATAATTTCACAAAAATATTCAGAACTTCTTTATAAATTAAACAACAGGATCCAGTTGCCAATGGCAATTATTGAATTTTAATAGCATCACGTATGATACTGCTTTTTGGGATTCTATAGATAGAGATAAAGGTTGCCTTGCCTGTGAAATACTGAGTGAGTTTTACCCATTGGTTACCTTTTAATTTCTTATTTTGTATATAACCTTGGGTCGTATTTTTATACATGATTTCATGTTTGTACTCCTATATTATTGAAGAAAAATTAAATTTGGTAACAAAGTTAATCATAATAATCCACATTATCTTAGACTCATGGAAAAATATTGACATTGAAGAAAATAATATGGAAAGTTAGTCATTGTAATATTCCTTTCAGTAAACATGAAAATTGATATAATTCATTCAGATTGCTCTCCTTTTGGTTATAATTGACCCATAACCTTTGATATGGGGATTTCTCAAAACATCATATAAATGTTATGGAATTGTTGAGATTGCTATGAATCTAGGTCACTCCAAATGCACAATGTAGTGGAAAGTAGAGTATTCATATTTTTGGAGAGTATTAATTTGATAACTCCCTTCAGGAGACCACCCAACCAGTAAATTTAGGAATTTATTGAAAGGTGTCTGCTAACACTTTAATAAGGTTTTACATTAGAGATCATTAGTATAGAAATGGCAACTCATTTACTGGAATTCATAAGTATTTAGACTTTCTGAATATCATTAGGATTGCTAGGATGTTTTAGCATTTGATTACCTTTAAGGCTTATCTTGGTAACACTCAAATTTCCTAAAACATGTTCAGGTATCTCTTGGATCCTGTTGAAATTTAAGTTGATGGTTCGAAGTTGAGGCAGTTCTTGGAAAATCCATCTTTCTAAACTATGCACGTCGTTTCTGTGAATGTGCACATACTTGAGCTTGGTGAGATTAGCAAAACTTCCAGTTTTTAGAACTGGTATAGATTCATCTTCAATTATGACGTCAGTGACTTCATCTTGATCATTTATGGTGTCTGCTCTGAGAATCGTCATTGGTTTATCGCCCGTGTATGTTTTTATTGTAATGTAATTGAAAAATTCTGAACTTGTTTGGGCAACACAAATAATTGTTGATAGGAAGAAAATGGTAGTATACATTCTGAGTTATTCACAACTTACAAGTAAATTATTAGTTCTCTTAGTGCAAAATATATCATATTATATCTTATCAAGTTGTTTATATTCTGAATATAAACAATATACACTTCTCATCAAAATTATCTGGCATCAAATAACAATCCAGATGAACTCTCATGGACCATCAGATAGTGTTTGGAAAAAATAATGTAAAAACTAGTTGAAATTCACATCTCATCAATCATCATTCATCAATCAATGTTAAGTTTTAATAATAAGCAGTTTTTCCAGTTTTTTTAATGAAAATAATGAATTTCAGTTGCCCAATTAATTTTCTATCATTTGAATATAGGTATCTTTAGAATAGAATATGAAAAAACAAGTTCTAATCTGAACCAACATCAAAACTGGATTAGCTACTTATGAGAATGACCTCCCCTACCTTCCTCTGATATCCCTCTTTCCTGATCTCTGAAGCTTCAGTATCATCTTCAGTGATGATCTTATACCAGCAATTTTCTGGATTTTTCATAAAGAAGTATGGTTCATATGCTTCTGCAACCCAGCACATCAGAGGCTTTTTTTCATGCATAACTTGTGTAGCTTTCATCAAAACTGTTGCATAAATTATTACATACAAACTTAATAATACTAAGGGGATTGATGAGAAGCAGTAAAAAAGGGGCACACCAAAACATATAAACAGTAGAGCAAAAACTAACACCATAGTCTGGTATGTGACCTGAAACAAAATATGTAGATACCTATTTGAAGAAACCTTGTCATATACTGAACAAAAATATCCTACAATTACATACTTCATTGAATAAAGCATTCAACCAGGTGTTCTTTATGTTGGAAGAGTAAGCATTCAGTACAACTTCAGATATGAAAGGCCTGTCTTGATCACTGCTCTCTCTTATAACTATATAATAACTCATTATCTGAAAAACTCTTTTACATCAAGATTCAAAGGATAAATAACTCATGGATGCGGGAGCGGATGCCTTTAAACTAGGAAACAATATTTTTCAACTTGTATGCATAAATAGTTGTTATCGCTGTTAAAATGTTGAAACTTGAAACCTTAAAAATGTTGAAAATCTGAAACTTAGGTTATGCTTATTTTATTCTACTTCTTCACTTGTTCGGTTCTTCTTCTCTTCCCTTGCCCTTAGCTACCAAGGCCATTAAGCCAAATAAAGTAGGTAAGAATGATGAAAGGTTACTGGCTGGAAGGTGGTTCTGAAAAAAAGGCTCAAAGTTTACCGGCAAAGTAGCCTTCGTCATTCAACATCCCCCGGGGGGTTTCAATGGTTTGGATGTTTCTATTCTCATTCCCTTCTATCTTCTAATAAAGAAAAAATTTTAAAAATGTATCATTTATACAGAGCCTTCCATCTGGCTGAAATGGAACAAAACATTTATGAAAATAAAGTGTCACTAAATTATCCAATATTCATCAGTTTGAATTTAAGTTCATTAATTTATCTTTATTTTCTAGGTGTATGTTACCAAATGAGTTCGAAAATGCAACCTACCATTTGAATAAAAGTATTTTAGAAAAAAATTATCCATGGGATTCACTCCACCACCGGTATTCCTCATGCGATATTTTAGTTGATAACAAAACCCAACCATGTGAAAAATATATATATGATCAAGATGTGTATGGATATACATCTGTTATTGAGGTAATTTTTCTAGAGTCTCCGATTCTATGTTTCAATGTATATTTCACTTTCCAGTAGGCAAGTCAAAATGATTTCTAGAGTTCATTATTCTTTTTCCTTGCATGTAAAGGTACCAACTATAATGCTTATTTTCATTTTAGTTTCAACTGACATGTACAAGAGCATACCTGATAGCAACATCCAATTCTCTTTTTATGGTTGGAGTTATGATTGGCTCCATTGGATTTGGCGAAATGTCAGACAGGTGCATATTTTTTGTGAACATAATATATTCATATGATTTCTATTTGATTTCGAAATTTTTGAGTGAACATTGATTGGTCTGTTTTGATGGTTCCGCTCTAGAATTTGTTGTTCTATAGCTAATGCTTGATGGTATGGAGGGTTCTCCATCATGTTAGTAAAATAGTGAAATCATTATTTTAGGTATGGACGTAAGAAAACGTTCTTTATATCATTAGTGACACAAGTGGTTGTAGGAGTGATAGCGGCGATAGCACCGGAGTTTTGGACATTTACTATTGCCAGAATTATTGTTGGAGCAACAACTTCGGGGGTATTCTTGGTTGCATATGTTATAGGTAAATATTTGGTCAGTTTATCTGTATTTGCAGTGAGTTAATTCTTGAAGAAATATTGTGATGCTTTCTTTTGTTTGTTGAATGAGACCATAGTCACAGTGAAAAATAATTGATTGCTTCCAGATGAACACTAAATATAAATGTTATTGTTGACAGGTTTGGAAATGGTGGGTCCATCTAAAAGGTCTATAGCTGGGACGATTTGCCATATGTTTTTTTCTATTGGGTATATGTTGACAACCCTGTTTGCACTCTACATTCCGCATTGGCGTCATTTGCAGTTTGCTCTAACAATTTCTGGAGTTTTATTTTTAGGATATTGGTGGTAAGGATATGAAAGTATATAGCATGAATGTATGACCCAATGAAGTATTTGGTAGGAGTTAGGTTGAGGATACTCATGTCTCCAGAAGACAACCTCATTACCATATTTAAGAAGAGAACACTCCCTGAAGAAAATTATTGAAAGTTTTTGGCAGCTCTATAGCATCAGAGGATTTTCATAAATTTTCATTTGAATTTGTACATCCCACTTTAGTTGAAAATATGCACCTGTGTTCAAAACGATTGCCAAACTTTTAGGTTTATTCCTGAGTCAGCAAGGTGGCTTATAAGCAAAAACAAAATTTCGGAAGCCAAAAGACTAATTCAAATAGCAGCTAAATGTAATAAAGTCACAATTTCAGATGAAACACTAGATTCATTGTTAGTTTCAAGTGAAGAGGTCAAGAATAATGGAAAGGAGTCTGCTAACACTTCAGTACTGGATCTCTTTAGATATCCCAACTTGAGAAAGAGAGCAATCATCATATTTTTTGATTGGTGAGTCTGCAATCAAGTTTCACCTAATATTCTGTTTGATTGATTTGTGTCTATTACCCATTAATCAGAGATGTATAAAAACAAAATAATGTTATATTTTCATCAATAACATCCTTCAATTTTATTCAAGGTTTGCCAACAATATCACCTATTATGGTTTGTCCTGGAACACAAATAACTTGGGCGGCAACCCTTATTTGAATTTCGTAATCTCAGGGGCAGTGGAGATTCCAGCATATGTTTTTTTGATGCTTTTCCTCAACGTATTGGGCAGAAGAAATCTCATGTGCGGCTGTATGATATTGGCTGGTATTGCTTTACTATTGACAATGGCAGTGCCAAAAGGTAAGTCTGAACAATAAGGCAGATATTGGAACTCAAATATTTCTAATGAAGTGACTATTTGGATATTTTTGTCTCTCAGAATCGTATTTCAAACAAACAACACTTTTAAACAATCTCTCATATCACTGAAATATATTTTTTCTGCAACCGACACAAAAGTCGTCCATTTTGATACCAATAGGCGACTGAGATTAAGATCGTAGCGCCAGAACGGTGAATGTCGGTACTACTCTATGGGCCATTGGCGGATTGTTTACATTGTTTGGTAATGGTGTTTATGTTCATTTCGTTTTGAGTTTTCGACCATTCAGCTTTGTTATTTGTCAATTTTCGAACTTTGTATTTTCCAGCGGTCTATTGTGTTTTGATTGAGCACTATATTATCACTGTTCAACATTAGATAACGTCCCTACCTCTAGTTGAACTTCATATATACCAACATACATAAGCTGTAAGTTTTTATCATTATTGAACAAGAATTCTCATGAGAACCTGTGTGGGATGTTGATTTCCAATTCGAATATATGGCTGGGATATTCCCCTGATAGCATGATATTTTTAAAAGAAAATCCAGCATACTTTTTGAGAATAAAATGTTCTTTCGAATGTGAATTTAGGTATGCAGTTTCTACTTGACTTTTTACAACATAATCATCAAAACCCTGATTGATAAAATTCTTTACTGTTTAAAAATTCTACTGTTCATGAGTAAAGATATATTCAGTTTAAAATTTGTTTGTTTTTTCACCATCACCCCAAGAAGTAGGTATTATATTCATAATAGACATACATTTGAGAATATATATGAGTACATTTTCAGTGAAGTGTAAAAAACAATCTCTCATTATGTTCAGACACTTTTTCCAATCTTCAAGTTATGAATCCACACCTTTCTCCTACCAATCACTTCCTTATTTCCCAAATTATTAGTTTCAAATGCTGATTTAGACTGTCCGGATTTTTTAAAGGATTGAAAGCTATACTCGGGATTTTTTTGCTCAAGGTGAACAATCAGGTACACAACAATAATGACTCATGTCTTTAAACCTTCATAGAAGTTCTCAAACAAAATAATAGACAATTAAAACACAACTACTTCTTGTACAAAATACAAGCAAACTAATGTAAACAAAGCAATCAATGGCCCATACGTTAGTTATATTAGACAACGGTAGAGGGAGTACTCCTTAGCATGAATCGCCTATAAAATTAGCTCTTAAATTGACGTTTCTATTACTGACACAAAAATAGATATGTTGCTAGGCAACATATTTAGTTCCTAGGAGCTAAAGTTGAATTTTTGTTCCTAGGAGCTAAAGTTAAACTTTAGCTCCTAGGAACTAAAAAGGATGTACTGGACGTCATCAAGAATAAACAACATTGTGACGGTTGGTTATTTGGGTCGAGAAGCATACCTGATTTGTTTCCGATTTCAGCAGATTTGGCATTTCATACCCATGCTGGAGATATAAATACACCTTATTATAGTTAAGTATTGGAATTTTAAACATCTCAGTTAAGTATTTTTGTTTTGATCAGGGAAGCCTTCAAGATTCAAATACTTGCTTGATCTGTATTTCATTCGTTATTCTCGGGATGGATAACTTGTTTTTGAATAATCACGGCAAGCAATAGTTTTTTTTGTCTCAAACTACGACACTGTTTAGCTTCATTTGATTATCAAGTCAAACACAGTGTAGTATGGAGAGGAATAAATAATCACTATTATCATTGTTGATATGCTCACTAACCTAACATTTTCCACGTCTTGTTCCTATACCTGGAACTGGCGCGGTATTTGCTATTAGAGCACCTGGTCCATACAGAAATATGTCACTCTGTGGTTGTATTTATATTGAAACTACAATTTGAACATCTTTGAAAACCTAACCTGCTGTTAATGCAGGTAGAATATTCTCACCACACGGATTATTTGTCAATATTTGTTGCATTGCATACATATAGCACGGCATTGGTGGTTACTTCACATGTTCATTTGAGTTGATTGTTTCGGTTGCAGAAAAAATAGCATGTTTCATTCGGATCAAAAGTGACTTTGTTCGACTCGCAAATTTTGCTTTCGCTCGGCTTCGCTAAACGCTTCGCCTCGCAAATGCAAAATTCGCTTGTCAAACAAAGTGTCACTTTTGATCCTAATAAAACAATCTACTATTTTGAAGCTATTACATATTCATGAATCTAGTCCAATTTATAAAGAAGTAGTAAATATATCACTAATTTCATTCCATTTTGACCCCCAATCCAGTGTGTTTTCAATTGCAACACTTATCTCACTGGAGTTTTTCAACATATGAGTACTATTGAGTACTCATCAATTTCAATATGTTATATATACAGGATGTTCGCAACATCTACCGTGGAATCGAAAGATCCAATCACTTAAGTCTGTGAGGTTAGAAAGTAGTATTTTCTGTTGAGTATATACATACAAATATTTTGTATTCAAATTCAAAACAATGAAGATAGTAAATTTTTGATTGCCAGATCAACAGTGGCTAATTGTAACTCTCGCTATGATTGGTAAGCTATCGATAACGGCCAGTTATGCGGCCGTGTACATTTTCTCCAGTGAGCAATTCCCCACAGTCATCAGGAACGCCGGTCTGGGGGCGGGATCCACTTGCGCGCGTGTCGGCTCCATCATCGCACCATACATGAATATATTGGTAAGTTGACGCAACCATTATTATTTGTCATTCATCAATCATCACATTCAGGAATCTGGTTATATATAAGGATACTGTCTGTAGGTTGATCAAGGAGGTGGTACATTCATTTTGCTTGATTTTTTGGGTTTTCTCTCCTCGTTTCTATAAAATTAAAATATGCCTATTATTTCAATATATTTGCAGCAACTTCCAGAGAGAAATATTTTGCATTTTCATGTTGAGAACGGGAGCAGATTCGGTCCCGAAACGTCCAAAGACGAGTAAAAATTCGATGTTTTTAAAAGTTAATTAAAATTATTAATTAAAGGCTTTTATTTAACTTGCATTGTATGTTTGTATGTATGTATGTGTGTATGTATGTTCGGGTGGAATCTCTGAACTCAATTTTGAAGTAGAAATCTCCAACCGATTGAGCTGAAATTTTGTATACACATTACACGTTCAGTTTGGATGATAATGCACGATAAGGTGTGTCACGTTATTCTAAATCCAATATGGCGGACTATCCAAGATGGCGGAATAGCTATTTTTGATATACTTTTACAATATGGGTATCAAATGAAAAGGCTCGTTGAGAGTAACTCGAAAAATGATGTGACGTCAATCTAAATCCAATACGGCGGACTATCCAAGATGGCGGAATGGCTATTTTTGATATACTTTTACAATATGGGTATCAAATGAAAAGGCTAGTTGAGAGTAACTCGAAAAATGATGTGACGTCATTCTAAATCGAATATGGCGGACCATCCAAGATGGCGGAATGGTCATTTTTAATCTACTTCTACAATATGGGTATCAAATGAAAGGGCTCGTTGAGAGTAATTCGAAAAATAATGTGACGTTATTCTAAATCCAATATGGCGGACCATCCAAGATGGCGGAATAGGTATTTTTAATATACTTCTACAATATGGGTATATATCAAATGAAAAGGCTCGTTGAGAGTAACTCAAAAAATGATGTGACGTCATTCTAAATCCATTATGGCGGACAATCCAAGATGGCGGAATGGTCATTTTCAATATACTTCTACAATATGATGGGTATCAAATGAAAAGGCTCGTTGAGAGTAAATCGAAAAATCCAGCTAGCGATAACTAAAAATTAAAAAATAAATGAAAAGTAAAAAAAACTTTTTAATAAAAAGCTTTTATTTAAACGCTCTTAAAAGAAGAAAATAAAATGTTTCTTAATAATTTTAACTATCAACTTATAACCTCATTATACACAATTTATATGATCATAAAAGCTTGTCGCGATGATCAATATTCAATTAAATTGTAATTTTATAAATGTTATCTGAGCAGATTTTACATAATAAAATAAGTACTAGTTCATTTACACAAGTGAATCGCACGACAAACTTTTATGATCATATAAATTGTGTATAATGAGGTTATAAGTTGATAGTTAAAATTATTAAGAAAAATTTCATTTTCTTCTTTTTTAAATGAAAGCTTTTTATTAAAAAGTTTTTTTTTTACTTTTAATTTATTAACATTTTTCGAACAAATTGTCACTGACAAGCTACTGGATTTTTCTTTAGGCTCCCTGATAGGAAAATTTGTTGAACCCAGTGACATTTTGGGGCAAAAATCATCTGATTTGTCCCACTACAAGTATATTGAAATAATACGCACATTTTTATTTTATAGAAACGAGGAGAGAAATCCCAAAACATCAAGTAAAATGGTTATAAGGTATTCGTTTACCAGGATTCTCAAAAACCATAGGGCAAAGTTTCAGATTCAAAATCTGAGACTGCCCAAAATGTTCAGAGAAATTACCGATTTGATGTTCTGCAAAACTTAAACCTACTTATTGTTCACTCTTGTTTCAGACACATGTTTGGCAACCCCTTCCTTTATTGATTTTTGGCAGTTTGTCTTTGTTGGGGGGTATTATGTCTCTGGTTTTACCGGAAACTCTTAATGAAGTATTGCCAACCACCTTTGAGGAAGGCGAGGCTTTTGGAAAGTGAGTTCAATTTTTTTCTTCATAGCTTTTGTAAATTAAATTTGCTTTCTGTTTGCAGAAAAATTAAGGTGGTTCCATCCGAAGTTGAACCTCTCAACGTGATCTCAGTGAATGATAAAAATGTACCTGAAGAAGCCTCCAATGGAACCGGATAGTAGTCAAAGCTAGATGAACTGATTTTTTCAAATGATGATATCCCAAATCCATAGAAACTGGTACCCCAAGACATATACAATTGAATTTGAGTTATACCATATTTTCTACAAGATTTCACATTTCTTATTTATTTATATATGTATAATATGTTAGGTAATATTTCTATTTTTCTGTATTCAGATTTTCACTATTTTTTTTTATGCATTTGAATAGTAGTAGAAATATCATGAGAAAAATAGCAACTGAATTTGGTTTCAAATTTTGTGGAAGCCTTTTATTGAGATTTTAAGACTTACAGGTAATTCACATCACAGGTAACATATTCATACCAAAGAATATTTGATTTTATATATACCTCTCATTTAACTATATAGACTGGACCAAGAATTCTGAATAAGTAGGCATTTGTGTAAGCATGTAACAGGTCTTCAACAATGATAGAGTGCCATGTGGCCTTTCTTTGATCTGTATACATATGTATTCTTGGTTGCATAGTAATTTATCACATGTTGAAGACCAGATTAGGAAAACTTTTCTATGACTACTGTTTTGCATTTTCTCTTTTACAAGTACCCTGTTTTACTTTACTACCGGTTAATATTTACCGAGATATTTACGCTTCATATGCCAGTAAGTGTCAAGCTTTTCTTTGTTATTTTATTTGAAGTTCTTTCAAATAGTCCCATATTTATCAATGAAAACATAGATCGGCTCAGTATATCATTTTATTTTGATTTGAAAGGACTAGAAAACACATTCAAATATTTGTGAAAATAGTATTGATGTACTCTGATCAGACTTCTGAATGTTTTATGAACATTTATTTTAGCTACTTATACAATATGTTTACATTATTGTGAGTTGATAAATAAAATACTGATCATTTTCAAACAAATGAAATAAGATACTTGGAAATAGCCAATGTTTTCATTATCAGAAGATTAATCCTATGAAATGTTTATATTTTCCCCTTGAATTCTATAAGTATACCAAGAGCAAGTTTCTGAACATTTAATTTCACAAAGTTTCTTCCTGATCAGCATTTACCAAACTTTACATTCAATAAAATGTTATACACAGAGAATTTGTTTATTGAATTTATTCTAACATGCCAAAAGTGGTGAAATCCTTGCCAAATCACATTTTATTGTATACAGATTGGCTGGATTATGAATAATGCTGCATCAAAATTATTGAAACACACTGGGTCATTATTCATATTTGGAATGCATCATTACTCAACAATTATCAAAGATTATGATATAAATTCCATAAACTCAGATTTATTGAATTACAGATTATTTTCTTATTCAATCCTCATCTTCACTATCATCATCCTCTTCCTGCTGTGTTTCTAGATACTGTGAAATTTGCACTTGAAGATTACCATCTTCCACCAGATCTGTCAATCTCAAATTATTATTGTTACAGCCTATGTAAGGACACTTGGCCTTATTCTTCATCTGCTTTATATAATTTGATATGGTACCATATTCATACACATGTTTGCATCTCTTATTTTTGTAAGGGTGCTGTATAACAGTTTTGCTGATAGGGTCAATAGGTGGTGCAAAAACATTAGAGCAAAGTAAAGAGTCCCCAAGTTCTTCAAATTGGGTGTCATCTATTTTACTCTTCTTTTGCCTCACTTCCACTACATCACTATGACCCCCAATAACCTTTTTCCATAGGGGACTTTCCTTATAATTGTTGGTGGAAGCTGTTGGATCATCTTGGAGGTATTCTTGAAACAAGTGATCTATGTCTTCTGAACCTTTGGAATCGGGGTCGTTCATTTTTTCATCCAATTTTCGCAGAGCATTCTCAGTACTTTTTATCTGTTTGTCTATATCACAGTACGACTTTACACAGTTGGTGAGTTTTTCCATCTCCATTCTCTTTTCCTGCTCATCATCACAGTTTTCATTGATGAGTTGTTTCCAAATGTCTAAAGATCTAATGCATTTATCAAGATTCTCTTCCAATCTTTCATACAGAGCCATAATTTGCGAACGTTCGATATTATAATTAATCTTTTGGAGTTGAATCAAATCCTAAACAAAAGTGAACAGCTGCAGAACCATACACATAACCTAACTTCTTCTTCTTCTTTAGCAATTAGCAGTGGGGACTAACTGTTACTGACATGATACAATGAAGAGGACTGTTACTGAAGCAAAGAATAGTAGTCTTTGACTGAAGTGACTGAAGTCCCTTTGGGTTCAGTCTCTAAGGGATGAGTTGAGGAGGTAAAGCTGGGAAACTGTGCCTTGGGTAAAGCTGCACTTCAGTCTTCAGTGCGTCTGGTAAAATACCATCGCTATCCTCCGTGACAGTGTTCTGAAATGTGTGTGATGTACTTAATTTTTGGAAAAAATTCAACATTTTTATCGAATATAACCGTTATCCTTTGGTTTTGGTCTCTCGCTATTCTTGTTCGGTAGTGGGTATGTGATTTAGTTGTTCCAACCTGTGACTGTAATGAAGAATCAGAAGAAGAAAATTATTGGTTATGTTGATGTTGAAAAAATTAATCACATTATTTAGAAATGTCTCTTTTAAAAGTGCTTTTGCGTAACAAACATTTCAATTTCAATGCAGAAAAACTAGTATTTCAGCAAAGCGGGGACAGAAAATTATCAAATGACGTTAATAATGAAATAACTGAAAAAGTTGAATCAGGAGGGTTTGCCAAGTCCTACGAAAAATTCGAAAATATAAAAGATCATAACAAATCTCCACCAGCTCATCAGACATTCGCAAGTTTATTGAAGAATTCTAAATTTATAGACGTGAGTATGTCCAGGGAAATGTGATACTAAAGAATATTTCAACTTGCAGTTTGATTTCAGGTAGGAGACCCGGAAGGAAAAATAGTAAATGGAAAAATATTTCATGTTGTTGATGATGATTTGTATATAGATTTTGGATGGAAGTTTCACTGTGTTTGTCCCAAACCAAAGAAGAACTCTAGGTAAGTTCATCTTCACTGAATAAATAACTTTGATGATGAAATTAATGAAGTTCATACATATATAACTAGAGCATTATTTAAAATATTGGTAAATTTGAGGATATAATTTGAAAAGGCAACTGGAACTGAATACCATAGACATGTTCTGTTTGGTTCAATGCCCCAGTGTTTTTTATAACCTAACCTTTTTTCTTATTTCAGTGATTTTGTGAAAGGAGCTATGGTACGCTTACGTATCAAAGATTTGGAGCTATCAACAAAATTTCTGGGCTTTGATAAAGACCTCACTTTACTTGAAGCAGATTGCACTTTACTAGGATTGATACAGGATAGGATCAGAAGTACACCCCAATAGTAGCAGTATATTTTGTAATGAATAAGCACATCTCCAAAAAATTGTTTATTCCGGTTGGCAAGAATTAGTTATTAATATTTCTTCATTTTTAGTTTTATTAATTAAAATTGATGATTTCACTATCAAGTGATGAGGAGTGAAAATAAAGATTTCTTATTTTCTCAATTGTCTACCTGGCATAAACTTCATTTTCATTTTATTGCAAGTTTACTAGTAAAATAGTATTTTTTAAAGCACATTGCATGAATTAATGAATTTTATTTACAATTACTTAATACAATGTTTATACATTATCCCTGCAATTAGCTTTGAAAATGTCAATAGTAGGCAGCTGGATTAAAAAATCATGAAATTGAAAAATTTCACAAATATATAATGATTTTGTAATTACCTGCTTGAAGCCCATGTGCCATAAAATATACACATGATTTTCTATAGTATGATGATATATATTTTGTACTAGAATCAAGATTGTATCTTGATTCTTGTAGAAAATACATCTAACATAGGGACTGAAAATTGGTAATTTAAAACAGAGGTAATTTATATTGAATTGAGTTGATATACTGGGTGGGAACATAAAATATATACATAAACTAAATAAGGCACTTGAGAATTCTTTTAGTAATTTGCTCAGTAATTGAACAGCTATGCCCAACATTTTTAGACAAATTCCAAATTAATAACAAATAGTTATTCATTCTGAAAATGTGTACACAGTTTCAGTTTGCCAAAAGGTGAACAATACTTGGTCAAATTACACTTCTCAACTGATCATTGAGAATCAAATACTATCCATATTATATTACTGAAATGTTATTTGAAAGTGTTTATAGATGACGGTTTCTTTCACTTTTTGATATGATAGTGATCAACTTTCAATAGAGATACCAGAATAATTATCAGATCTATGTCACGGTTATACAGTATAAAATAAACGATATTTTTTTATAACAACACACAAGGCAGTCCACAACACAATGGTAAGCAAACCGGGACGACAGTGGCCCCACTGCTGCTTTTCATCTTGCTTTTGCTTTCTGCTTCATATTGGTATTTTCCGGATGCCTTTGCATAGCCACCCTGAAATCAGAAGAAGTTTTGTGCACTTAAAATCTACAAACAAAAAAGAAGTAGAGGACTCCAAACAACATCCATCCTTAGATCATGTATAATCTAAGCACCCATCAGAGAGTTGAAGTGTTGTCATGAACGTTAACGTAAACGTAGAAATTGACAGCTACGCATGCGCATTTTCCAATTCTTCACGTTTGCGTTGTTAGTGGGCTTACGGGTGTACGTTATCTCACGTTCCTTCACGTATACCTTAAATATCAACGTACGTTAACCAAACTATACTCGAAATATGCCGATGAGTCAAAATTATCAAATTCGAGATCACCAACGAGTTCTGCATCAAGGAGTCCTCTAATTTTGACAGGAATAAATGTTCGAATCTAAACACACAACCAAAAATGACCAATACAAACCGAAAACAAAATGTATTATTACGTTATGATGACAGTGACGACCAAAGTGGCGACTTCAACTCAATTTAACGACAATCAATACGTCAACATTATTTTTCGTACGTTAACGTCGACGTGGAGGTCTACGTACAGTGATTACTTCAACTCTCTAATATCCGCTCCGAACGAGCGCTTCGCGCGTAAATTCGTGTCAAAAGTGGACAAAACTCAGCGTGCATTATTATCAATATTATTAATCTTTTGATATAATATTGCCATTATTCTAACCTGTGCTCTCCAGGCGGCTTCTCCTTCCTCCTTCTTAACGAACATTTCTCCGGGAGGGTAGTAGACAGCTGGCCCAGACACGTTCTTGGTTTTGGCAATTTGTTCCTTCCTTTGTGCATCGTCGGCCTCGGACGACTGCTTCTTAAGCGTATCGATCTTCTTCTGGTGAGCTAAATCTTGCTCATGAGCCGTGAATCCTGCATTCAGGGGGCTGTTGGGAGGCTGAAATGAACCACAAAAATACGTGAGAAGTTATTAAGGAGTTATCACGCAACGTATATTTTGCCCCAAACATTGTTTTCAACTAATGAGCAAGCTTTAAGAAAAAATATAAGTATAAGTAATTTTGTGCCTCAGTCCAGTCCTGCAAAATAGCATTGAACTTTAATGGCAGCGTCCGATTCGTGGCGTGCGTTCCGTGCTTGTGTTCCGTGTGTGTTTGCGTTCCCATTTTTTCACAGAACTATTTAATCCATAGAACTTGAAGTTTCTCCAATTTACGATCTATTTTAGGTTTTAGCATCAAGCGCCAAAAACTGTTAAACCGCCGTATTCTCCGATTCTGTGCCGGCCACTGCCGGCGTTTTTCTGTTTATTGTTTGTTTGTCCAGTTCCATTTTTTGGTCGTGTTGGTGTTTATCATATAAAAGTATGATTTTCATATTGATAATGGTCAATTTGTAGGTATTTGGAGACAAGTAAATTACCTTGCCAATGCCAATACTGATAGTGTTCATAGTCATGATAAGTTCCTTATTTCTTCTTTTTTTAGAGGTGAGTCATTTTTGTTGAATTTTTTAATATTCGCATGCCAGATGAATAATATTTGTATTGTCCTGCATCTAAAATTTATATATGAGGGAAGATGCAAGTCCTAGTTACTATTTTATAGATGTATAATGTATATGTTATGTTTCCAAGATAGTATTCTGAATGTATTCTGTAAGTACCTATATTAATTGCAAACTCTTTTCATTTTCTAAACATACCCTAAATATACCTAGAATGGTCGACAATAAGTATTTGTGAGTATTTTATTTTTGTTATAACAGATCTCACCTCATGTCCTATTGTAGCCATGAGTTCATCCAGCTTTTTCGGGGGTCCATCAGTTATTTCACTGTTAGGAAATTTTCCAGGCAGCAAAGGTTGGTTCTCCTCATTTGGTGGATAGGCTCCTCCAAACCTGTTCTGCGTCGTGTTTGTCGATTTGTATGAATAGTGAATATTTATTGGCTCATTTGGTTCATATCTAGATTGAAAAACAAGAATATATAGAATGTGAACAGTTTCAAAACAACTATACTTTCATGAGTTAATCAATTCTAGTTTAGTTAGAAGTACCATAGATCTATGGAAGTACCTACTTCTCCCTTTGAAATTCACCAGGAAATATTAGTTTGGTCAGGAAGTATTTGGGAATTACAGGTATGGCAATTGCTCCAGATGAGACTCAAATTCACTGAGTGTTAAAAAGTTATTAACATAATATTCATAGAGAGAGACAGAACTCTCATATTTTCAGACTCTTTTGATTAATAAGGTGAGTATTTTGAAAAGTTGTGAACTTGAAAACTTTCTTTTTGAAAGAATAAGGTGTACTGAAATATATGCAATTTTTCCCTATATCTGAATTGTAGTCATATAAATACTCAAATTTGAACATTAAGACCTTCCTATAATTATGTCAAATGTGAAGATGTATCAATACATTGAGGTTATTTGAGGTAGGTATGCTAATGAGATTCCAATAGGTATGCAGATTCATGTATATAAGTCTACTCACAAGTTATAGGTACCTAAGCAATAATTTTTTGACTTAATCTTACTTCATTGATAAGAAATGTTAATGTTTAGTTATTTTGTAGATGTAGATTCATTGTGACAGGTTTAAAAAGATTCTTATATAGTTTTCTTGATTACCTAACATCAATGCTCCCTTGTTTTATGTGTGGGGAAAGGTTAAAGGTTGGATCCTGGGTTGGATCAATCTGGCATTTCATGTCAAATATTTACAATACCTATTTCAGGAAAATTACCAGAACAAGAGCATTTATCACTTGATTTATCATCATTTACTTACTATTGAATATTTAACTGATTTTCTAATGAATTGAATTGGTTCTTTTACATGATTCAAATTCAAAATATAGGATGTTGAAAAAATCTGCTGACGTCACAACATGGCGCACTCGTCGTTTTCATCAGCTGATCGGGGGGGGGGGGAAATTAAGCTGTGTGTGAATTTTGATTTTATTATTTCTGGACCATTGGTGATTTTGTTGAATTTCTAGATATTATACAAGAAGAATGTCTACAATGACTCAATGAGTATCTATTGAGGTATATTACGAGGTATATTAGGTATATTAGAGCTGAACTCAAGTAAATCCAGTAATTTAAAATTGACAAAAAACCAATTTGATCTCATTCACTTCTCTCACAGGATTCATGATGAATGAATTAACGAACATGTCAATGAATAAATGCTCCAGGTATTGTATTTTAGTGGTAAATATGCAAGAAAGTACCCTTATGGAAAATGTGTATGCTTGTCCCCCCATCAGGTGTTCAATAATGGTCGACATATGACGTCACTGACAATGCTCTATTAAATTCATGAAACATATGATTACCCATGTGCAGGTGGGTGGCGCCCTCTGGGATCGAAAGTCTCGACCTCATCGGGAGTTCTAGGCCTGTTGCCCGTCTGCCTGGGGGGCTCGTAGTTGTTGGTGGTGTGGCTCTCGTGGCGGTAGACCATTGTCTTCCCAGGTTGATGGGGGTGGGAGCCATTCTGCTGGGAGGGCGGGGGCGGGCTGACGGCGCGTTGGTGGTTGGTCGTCGTGTTGTGGCTCTCTTTGATGACGTACGTCGTGTGCGGAGGGTTGCCCCTGTTCGAAAAAGTATCGGTTATGCATTTTTTCCACAGAACTGTCGAAAAAGTGCACATTGTTCGACAGTTCTCACATATTTTGTTTCTTCTGTGACGGGAAAAAAGTTTGGCATTTCATCTCAGTTGGCAGGTTATAAAATGTCACTTTTCATAAATTACTTTTTTCCCGGATATACAGGGTGTCCCTAGACCAGTGGGACAGTTAAATATCTTCTGAACCAATAGGAATTTTCAAAATCTTATAATTTCACATCATATCGCATTATGACTGCTAAATTCAGGAATGACTATATTTTATACGAGGGGCGCAAGAAAGGCTCACAAAATCGAACATCAATTTTTTCAAATGGAACACCCTGTATTTCATTGCATTTTCATATTCTTTTTGAAGAGCTGAATTCAACGACCTAGCACACTTGGGGTCTAGCGGCAATGATTTCCGAGATATAGAGAATCATTTTTGGGAATTTTTTGTGTCAAAACTATTCATTATTGGTCAAAACGGCTCACATGTACATATCTCAACTTTTGATTTACTATTCACTCGTATTTAATTGAAACAAATACAGGGTGGTGTAGAATTCTCAGTTTCAGTCAGAATTCTACACCACCCTGTATTTGTTTCAATTAAATACGAGTAAATAGTCAATCTAAAGTTAATACATGAACATGTAAGCCGTATTGACCAATAATGAATAGTTTTGACACAAAAAATTCCCAAAAATGAAAAATCTCGATTTTCCACACCCAATATCTCGCAAATCATTCCCGCTAGACCCCAAGTGTGCTAGGTCGTTGGATTCAGCTCTTCAAGGAGAATATGAAAATACAATGAAATACAGGGTGTTTCAATTGAAAAAATTGATGTTCGATTTTGTGAGCCTTTCTTGCGCCCCTCGTAGAAAATATAATCATTCCTGAAGTTAGCACTCATAATGCAATATTATGTGAATGTATAATATTTTGAAAATTCCTATTGGTTCAGGAGATATTCAACTGTCCCACTGGTCTAGGGACACCCTGTATATCATACATATACAGGGTGTTAACAAATAAGTGTCACAACGGAAAACTGTAGATTGCTCATGACAAAAGAAACATTTTTTTCCCTTTCGAAATTTTTCTCCGGGCTTCCGTTATCAAGATACAGGGCGTCAAAAAAATACAAAAAATTCTGTTTTTTTGCTATACTATCTCAGGAACCGTCTGAGCTACGGAGTTGAGCCTTCGTACACACTTTATCATAAATAATGACTACTTTTAGGACTCTTGATCACTTTCCTTGGACATGTCAGTGGAGGAGAATTCAAAGCCTCGGTAAGGGTTTAACCCCCCAAACATTTATGCCACTGGAGAAATTGTAATTTCTCCTCAATATTTATTCGTCCTTTCTTCTGTCACAGAAAAAAATAGTGTATTATACACGGGAAAAATATTAGATTTTAGCTCAACCTGGAGCTAAAATCTACTACTTTTTTCCCTTGCATAATGAACAACTATTTCACCCGGTTTTATTTTTATAGACCGGCAAGTAGACAGATTTTCGGACGTGATTTCACCCAGTATAATATGTGCCCTTTGGAGGGTATCATTATGTATACAGAGAAGTGCCCGAAAAACGACCAGGATTGTAACTTTCGAATTATCCTAGATAGGGTTTTCGGTGGGTAGCAATGTATACCAAATTGCTCATTAATTGATGAAACAATTTTTCTTCACTTCCAGTTTCACCGGAAACGACCCCAACTTTTGATTTTCAAATGAGACACCCTGTATTGTATTCCATAATAGGTTAGGAATTATCATGACGAATTCAACGATACCGGGTTTGATAGGGTTATTCCAAACTATTACAAAGATATATTTCGCGTTCGAAGTTTCCATATGCTCAATGGGTGTGACTTGACAATATCAAAACTTCTTTCTCTGTCACACTCATCGAGCATATGGAAACTTAGAACGCGAATATCTGCGTGATCGTTTGAAATAACCCTATCAAACCCGTTGTCGATGCATTCGTTATGACAATCCCTAACCGATTATGGAATACAATACAGGGTGTCCCATTTAAAGTTCAAAAGTGACAGTCCTGGCCGTTTTTCGTGCACTTATCTGTATATTTTGATGTTGAAAAATGATAAGTATATGAATGAATCCTCCTGGGTTCTTATTCATGCATTAAACTTGATTAATTAACATTATTTTTTCGCAAATTGAGCATCTTGATACCCTCAAAAAGGCATATATACAGAGTGTAATCACGTCCGAAAAGCTGTCACTACCTGCCGGTCTATTACTGTCAGCAGTCAAATTTCATTGATTTTGAAAAAAATACAGTGGATAAAGATAAACTACAAATGAGATTCCAGTTCTGGAAATTTATTTAATTACAATTGAAAAAATAGGGTAGGGATAGCTTTTTATAACATTTTAAATTTGCACAGGAAACTTGACAAAAGTCTTTGAAATTTAGACTTGTAATTTATTATTCTCACCTGTTGTTGTCTGGCGGATTATACACAGGGTAACCTCTTTCGGAAAAAGGAGGTTCTGTTTTGTTGATGGTATTGTGAGTTTCTTTGATAACATAGGTCTTCTTCCATCCAGGATCATTGTTGGGGGAATAACCTGCCTTGTGTGGCGGGTAATCATCAGATGGAGGATAATTTCTATAATAATAAAATACATCCTCTAGAGATTTAGGAATATAATCATATAACAAATTTATGATAATGTACCAAATCATTATACAGAGCGGTCCAGAGAAAACGAAACAGAGGCTCTGTAGGTCGCCAGAACCTGATAATAGAAAAAAAAAGTTGGAACACGTCAACTACATTTTCGAGGGAGACATCTTTCTAAAATATTTTCAGCGATGCGGCGTTGCCGCTTCTATCAAAAAGTAGCAAGAGCTTTGTTATTTAAAATGGAATACCCTGTATTACATTGCATTTTTAGATCCTCCCTGAAGAGCTGATTTAATCAATGCATCACACTTGGGGTCTATGGAGAATGATTACAGAGATATTGGGTGTTGGGTGTTCAAAATCGAGATTCTTCAACTTTTAGAATTTTTTGTGTGGAAACTATTCATAATTGGTTGAAACGGCTTGCATGTCGCTGTCTTGATTTTTGGTTTGGATGGGATGGGATGGGGATGGGGATGGGGATGGGGATGGGGATGGGGATGGGGATGGGGATGGGGATGGGGATGGGGATGGGGATGGGGATGGGGATGGGGATGGGGATGGGGATGGGGATGGGGATGGGGATGGGGATGGGGATGGGGATGGGGATGGGGATGGGGATGGGGATGGGGATGGGGATGGGGATGGGGATGGGGATGGGGATGGGGATGGGGATGGGGATGGGGATATCGTTAGGCACCTACTCACCTATGATGGTCGGTCTTGTTGATATTGGTGGTAGTGGTGGTCGAGTCTTTGACGATGTAGGTGTCCTGCCTCGGCATGGGCGGTGGCTGCGGATGGCCGTTTTGCAAAACGTTCTTGGTGGTCGAGCTCTCGTTGTAGAAGTAGGTCTGGTTGGTGGTCGGAGGATTGTTGTCCGCCCTGTAGCCGGGCTGGTAGTTGCGTGTCGTCACGGTCTCCTTCACCACTACTCCACCTGATGCAAATTGTGAAAGTGAAAATTACTTTTTCCTCCGATTGGCAGCAAATATTAATTTTGCTGACACATATCAATCAGCAAAGTATTACTTTTCCTGCCTAGGCAGCAAAGTGGTCACTTTGCTGATTGATATGGATCAGCAAAATTAAAAATCCATAAATCGTTTATAATTTCCTTCATATTTCTTCCGAGACTTCTCCGGCAACAAATTCAACTCTATATTTTTTGCCACCTCCCTTATTAATGGAGGTGTAAGTATACTTCTAGGTCGCTATCACTGTCCATTATATAATAATTTAAATATACCGATATTTTTTCGCTACGCTCGGCTATGAATTCAGCCACGGCAGTCAATCTACTACTTTGCTGCCTAGTTAAACAAATAACTATTTGCTGAAGAGAAACATATTATTCGACAAGCATATATCATGCGATCTATTATGAATAAATGCTCATATGCTAGTAGAATACGAAAGGTCGAAATAAATAAGATGGCAGACACTGGTAAGTCAGATTAATTTTGATAGTTCAATGTAAACAAGGTTTTATAGAGGACCATGCACTTTTATCACTTATAATTACACGAGAGCTTTTTTTTTTGTCGATGTAAACTTGACATGTATCAATGAGAATTTTGTTGTCTGGCAATTTGATGAAAAAAACTGCCTATGAAAAAATTACGAGTCCGTGGGACGCTGTCATATTGACAAAATCACGCGGCTTGTGGGATTTTTCATACATGAATTGAATTGTCAGTATAATACCGAATGATTGGCTATAAGGACGCATTGCTATTGGTTGAAACAACGAAAACGTCACATATTTTGGCATGTGAAAGAAATAATCGACAAAAAATACTAATTCCATCACTGTCTATCTAACCGGATGCGACCTCAACTTTTGATTTTCAAATAGGACCTTAGGTTTTTCCTGATCAAAATGTCAAAAGGAAGTTTACAATTAGTTTTTATCTTTTAACAATGACAATCTTCCGGTTAAACCAGCGAACGGATGGAATACGTTTTTGTTTGTCAACACCATGTGTTGGGAACATTTTTTTATGGAACACCTTTTCATTTGCATATTATGATACAATGATAAGCAAAATAAACACAGAAATCAATTGGGTATAAACATGGAAATCAAATGAATTGGAACGTGTGGATATTCGTGCGAAAATCTCCAAGTTACTAAAATAACCTTATTGGTTTCATTCAGCCAAAAGAGAAACTCACCTGGCGGACTGGGCTTCTGATAAGGCTTCTGGTACCCTTCCTGCTGGTACACCAAATTCTCCTTATCCTCCGCCCTGCTGCTGTAAACGAAACTCTGGCTGGGCATGGAGCCGCTCCTATTGGGAGAGTACACGTACTTCTCCTCCACACCTGGAACGTTCGCCGAAGAGGGAGAGAATTCTCCCCCAGTGGGGGAGCCGGGGATCTCGTAGGTGTAGGTCTTGATAGTGGTGGTGACCTTATATAGAAATTGTAAAAAATAGTACTAAGTGGCAAAAAAAAACACAAGAAATCTTATATTTTTCCCGTGTATAATGAACTATTTTTTTTCTGTGACAGGAAAAAGGACGATTCAATATTGAGAAGATATTACGCTAAAATAAAATAAGAAAATTATAAATGTGGAATTTGAAGTTATTAACTGGTAAGTATACACCTGTGTTTGCAGACATCTTTTTGTAGGCATCTTTATTGTTGCTATGGAGATCTTTCGAAGTAATCGCATATGTGTGAATTCAATTCTGTGTTTTCATTTTGAAAAAATACGAACAGTGGTTGTTCAGTAATTTACGTAATTGCGAAGTTTAATGGGTGAGGATAAAATGGCTTTCAGTTCTTTCCCGGAGACGGTGTTATTGACTTATTTTTTGGAACTGGCCCAACAAAAGCCATCAACAATGCACCCATACAGGGTGTTGCGAAATTCGACCGACAACGCTTGATAGGTGATAGCCATCGTGATTTCATAATCACTGCGATAGGGACATACGTCTTCAAGTGTTCAGTTCTCGAGATACAGGGCGTTAAAGTTGAGAAATAAAAATAATTGTTTCACAATATCTCAAGCACAATAATTGAATATAATGCTAATGCATTCAACTTTGGTATATGGTTTCATCTTTGAATGGGTTATTTTTTGAGCAGAAAGCCATTCCGGACATTTCATCCAGTGGTGCCCTACAGGGGGTTTGTGGCAACTTTTCCTCCCATATTTTCTACGCCACTGATTAAATTTCGATTATTTCCAATTCCTCGAATTCATTGTTAAATTTTGTTCAAAAAATGCATTACCTTCAACTGAGCTGAAATGAACAGTTTTCGAGATATTCGACCCAAAATAGAAGATTGCATAGTGATATTTCATCATTTTCAGTAGTAGAAAATTACAAAAATATTTTTCTGGTGTTGAGTAGACCAGATACTATTCAGATCTCATTCTTTAGCTGGACAGAAATAGTAATTCCACGCATAAAGAGAAAACAAAAGTTTTTGTAATTTTCTACTACTGAGGAAGATGGAAAGTTATTATGCAAACTTCTATTTTGGGTCGATAACTGTTCACTTTAGCTCAGTTGAAGGTGATGCATTTTTTCAACATAATTGAACCAACAATTCGAGAAATTGGAAATACTTGAAATGTCATCAGTGGCGTAGAAAATATGGGAGGAAAGTAACGACAACCCTCTGTAGCTTACCTCTGGATAAAATTCTCGTAATGTTTTTCTAAAATTAACCATTGAAAGATGAAACCATATACCAAATTTGAATGCATTATATTCAATATTTCTTGAGATATTGCGAAAAAACTATTTTAATCTCTTGACTTCAACGCCCTGTATCTCGAGAACTGAGCACTTGAAGACTGTATGTCCCTATCTCAGTGATTATGAAATCACGAGGGCTATCACCTGTCAAGCGTTGTCGGTCGAATTTTGCAACACCCTGCACATCCGGGAAAAAAGTACAGATTTGGGTCACTTTCAAGAAAACTCTAGATCTTTGATAGCCATCTTGAGTCAATTCTGATCGTCGGATCTCTTCATCTGGAGTTTTATCTTCAAAATGAGCCTAAGATTTCCAAAATCGGTTGACGTGGAAAAAAGTTATGGCTGCAAAACCAAAAAGTTGATTTTTTGAGATCACTCTGTAAATAAGAGAGATAGGAAGTTGATTCGCGAAATATCTCGAGGTAATGAGATCATCTTCATGCCTCTGTTGTCGAAGTTGAGAAATTTTTTTTTTTCACCATTTGAGAGCCTTTGGAATATTCCGAAATTTTGCACAGTGTCGGAAAACACCATGTAGAGATTTTATGTGAATACCCTTATGTTTCAATGAAGTACCAGATTCTAGCTGAAAGACTGGGCTATCGAACAGTGTGAACCAAATTCAAATTGTTCTAAACTGAAAAAAGGTATTCACATTATAACAGGGGCGACATTTTGGTGTGCGACGAAATTAGTGTTGAGAAGTTTACATAATGAAGGATAAGTCAGGTACACAAAATGGTAGACATGTTATCAATCAATCAATCAATTACAGACCTTGGTGTTGCCGGGGGGACGCAAGTTGGGGTCCAGATGGGCGAGCACTTCGGGATCGATGGTACCGGGGGTGGTTTCGAGCACTTCTGCGGGGTACTCGCGCACGTTGCGTTTCGTCAGGGTGGCAGTCTTGGGGGTGGGGGAAGTGGTTCGTCGACGCTGCAAGCTGTCCATGTAGGAACCTACGGGGAGTGACGACAATAGTGGTATCGTATCCAGAAGCTACGTACATATACGCCCTGTATAGCGCTTCTAGATTAATGAGTGTTGATCTATTGATGACCCACGGGTATCGATGTATGAGTAATATTAGGTAGTTGAGAAGTAGCCGTGATATGGCTAGGTTGTATCTCATACCTATTGTGAATATAGTGGAAATCGTGGAGTACCCAGAGTGTTTTATTCTAATAACCGTCCACAATAACCGTCCACCAAGCTAACACTGGGTTTCTCCATCGAGTTCTACACATTCTATTTCACTTTGTCAATGCTTCATTGTCCCTTTGGGCACAATAAAACATCTGTACGAACAACACCTACCTGGTAGCTATTCGATATCAAGAGGACTGAAATATGGAGTTTTCAATGACGTTTTAATAACAAATTACTCCAGATAATATCGTAACTATGATATACATAGTGATCATTAGCTTTCTTCAGGAATTAAATCAACCAAAGATAACATGACGACCTCTTAACAACATCCAACAATGAGACATGAAACTCTATACTTCAGTACCTTGAATATTAACTCTATTAGAATCCGTCTTTTGGGACTCATAGTCTGAGATTATTTAGATGATTAAATGAAAATATCAAATATCTAAACCTATCATCAGGTGGGCACTTTGAAGGCGCAAAATCATTACTGCATGGGAGATACCCTTCAGAGTTCTAGCTATTCAGTGACTTTACCACAAATGACATTCCAAGAACGGCAGCCATTTGGAGGTCTATTATCGTCACTTTTCAATTTACTCTACTCTATTGACGAGAATGTATATTCTGGAGGGTTATTAAGATGTCTCTTGAGGGTTATCAAGATGTTGGTCATTTCAAAAATTCAGGCGCCTTCTGGTGGCGGAATTGGACAGCTAGTTAGTGATTAACCATCGAATATGTTTGACTATTTGGAAGAATTATATGTGATGCCATAGTGTGTATACAGTCAAATTATCATAGATGGTCCCTGATTGGCTAGTGTTAGCGACTAGGCAGATGCCGGTGCCCTGTACCATTAGAAGCACAGCAGAGCTACAGTTAGTGGTTACATAAGGTTTAGTCAGCTATCTACAAATGACTGTAACCGATCAGGAGGTATTTAGGTTGATTTATTCTTATTTGAAGCGTTGTAAAGAATACATTGTGTTGAGTGTTAATAAAGGTGCAAGATTTCAGAGGGACTGATTCTGTTCTGTCAACCCTATACCGAGCAGTGCTAATACTAGTGAATAATTTTTAGTTTCAAATCGATATAATTGGTAGGTATTACTATAATTTTTATTATCATTCATGGTAGCACATTACTTGATCCATCCTGTATAGTAAAATATTCTAAAATATTTCCAGATAGATATTAGTCAAAGTTGATATATAAATGTAAACGTTGAAAAATGTGAATCGGTGACACAGTTGTATTCAATGCATATACCTGATTTTAGTGTGGACCAATAGATATTTACTAAGATCATCCGTGTTTCAATAGTGATCCTAATAAGTGATAATATTTATAATATTTGTAAGATTGTTCTTTTCAATTTAACTGCAGATATGGTCAAAGTGAAAAAATCATGAATGCTTTCCGCGAAAATATATAAGCTGTGAATCCTTCATTTGTGGAATGCATTTGAAAATCTCTTCTTATCTGCATTATTTATTTTGTCCTTGATATTCTCCTGAATGAAGGGTTGGGCAATATTGTGCATCCGACCTTGATTGCTTTAATGATAGCGTGAGCAGAGATCTGATAAAAAAATGTGAGTACACTAGATAAATGATTATATTTCCGGAAACTATTTTCTAATGAACAGGGAGTAATATTTGCTATAACATATAGGGCCAGATGCCTCTTCAATAATGTATGATACCATACATACGGGGTGATTCAAAATTCGATGTATATAGTCTGAGGACGAATTGTTGGGATCATAATAAGACTTTTTCTTCATATAAACTTGTGTCCCAAAATGCAACCCGTTCGAGCTACAGCCACTATAATTTGGATAAAAAAAAGATAATCTGAAATTGTGATCATAATAACGGATCAAGTACAAGTATTCCACTACTGCACGCCTCTGCAATAGCAGTCTCAAATGTGTTCCGACATACGTTGGAAAAGGATGTTCTGACTTGCCCTTTCGTTGATTACAATTTACTGACAAACGGATAGTTGTTAGAAAAAAAAAATGCAAGAGACCGAATTCTTACATTTTTTTGTGGTCCACAAGATCATGCTATCCAACGTGAAAGTTTCTCTTTTTGAACATAAAATTTGGGCCATTAAAAGTGTGGTCCCCCCTCCAACTCTCCCAAAACTAGGTTGACATCATTTTTGAAGCAAGAAGGAAATATGAAGAAAAAGTCTCATTTCGATCCCAACAATATGTCCTTAGAATATTTACATCGAATTCTGGAATACCCAGTTTGTAATGTAATGAAAAACTGATGATGTATGAATTGATGTATATAGGTTCTTCTAAGATTGATTCACCGTTTTAATTAGCAATATTCTATATTTGTGAATCATTTCAGTTGAATTCGTTTCAGCATGCTTGTTGACATAAATGATTGTCGATTTTAGCAACTTCTCATATCTGATGGAAATTGTGCAATTATCGCCGAGGTCGGACGCCCGATTGCCCCACACCCTGTACAACATATCACCAAGTATGTTTCTTGAATATCAATGAAGTCGCATATATTGACAAAAAACTAGCTATTGCTAGTCTATCTAAAAAATTTTGTTTGTTCTAAAATTTGTTCTATCCGTCATTCGGTTGCCCCCTTACGAGCAACCCTCAAAAGTCTTCGAAAGTCTTGTGCGAGCAAGGAATGACGGGGGCCTTACCTTTTAACGTGTGATCCCAAACACTTAAACATCTATACCAATTTTCGTGAAAAAAATTGCTATATATATGATAACTATCAAGTCATAATGTCTTGAATGGGTTGAATCAAAACTGTACCTATTTGATGATTGGCTAATTTCCTAATTAATTTTGCCCTTGAAATAGTTACTGGAGACTGTCATTACCTTCGCTGGTATATTGGACGTCTCTCCTGATAGACCCTTCTCGTTCGTTTCTTTCGATAGTCTGGTTCCTTGAACTATGACTAATAGGGGAGTCTCCATAGTGGAGTTCTCTATTCACGTTCTGTTTCGAGTATACAGATCTGGAAAAATATATTCATAAATACACAGAATCATTTTGAGAAAAGAAACGGCGAATTATTTCCAATGAAATTCTCAATGTTTCCTAAAAAGATATTGGAAATTCGTTTCAATAAAATTTTGTTACCCTAAAAGCTCTTGGGAAGATATCTTTGTATCAGGTTATTCAGAAAACGATTAAATCTTAGTGTAGTTCAAGAATGTATCCTCCAATAACTGAAATTCTAAATCATTCCCACAGTCTTGTTAACTCTCAATCGAGTTTTTAATATAAATAATTGGTCGTCAAGGTCGTCAACATATAGAACAAGGCCTAAAAATTGATAATTCTCATCTCTCGATACTCACTGTAATTCTGGATCCACGCCAGCCCCATTATACGATTCTGAAAAACAAATAAAATGAAAATAAACGGTGATTCATCAGAATTTGCAAAGCAGCGTTGGTGTTAACTTGCCTTTTTCTGTAAATGAGGATTTCTTGGCCTGCTGCAAGTCATCTAATAGGGTGTCCAGTTGGTTGATGCTGCTCTGCATTCTCGTTTTTTCTGGAACCACATCCCCACTGGTCTTGTAGATGTACTTTTCTTTTTTGTATCCGCTGATCTGTTGTCTGCCATCCGGACTCTGAAAATCACTCAGTGAAAACATTTTTTTCAATTTCACGTGTGGTAGTAATATGTTGAATAACTAACTGAAGTTATGAAACCTATCACTCTTATTGAACGATTAAAAAATGTTGATAATCCAGCTATTTATCTAATCAGATATAAAATGCTTCAATGTTAATACCACAGAGTTGCATTTCCTGAATTGTTAGGTTCAATATATTTGATCAAATTTTTTTATTTCAAGACGCTTGTGTGATTCAGTATTTGCTCAAAAAGATATGAATAGTACTTGAATGTCTATTTTATGAAAATTCACCTTGTAGCTGTAGGCGTCATCCGACGAATACTCGGTAGCAGGATTGGCGGATTTCAAGTTGGTAATCCTGCTGAGCGAATTGGTTCGTCCTGCATCGAGAGCACTCACCGATCTCGAGCTGTCCTTGTAGTTGGTGGTGTGCCCCAAGGAGCTGCCCGGCCGCGAAACTGAGTTCTGAAGATCCTCCAGCAAATGATCTGACAGGTGAGTAATACTTCAATAATTCACTATTTGAGTTTTTTGTTTTATGATGAAGTTCACAACAATAGGACAGACACCTGAACATTAATAGATTTTCTTTGATTTAACTCAAGATTTCCACTAAGCATGCAATTTGTTTTGAGCTGCCCCAATTGTCAACAAGAGCGAGACAGTACTGTTTCGGATCAAAAGACATAATCAGTAGTCGCACTCGGTCTGCTGATACGTGGAACGACTCAACGTTTATAGTTCAAGAGCCGGCTGCAAATCTCGACCGTTATCTGACAAAGAAATTATACACTGTGTCCATAAAGTCACCCCCCCCCTGGTTAACTATTGAACGGATGAGATTTTTTTTTTCAATTTTTTTTTGCTTCAATGGTAGTTTCAGTGCTACATATTGTTCCAAAAAAAATTATGTATCCTCGAAAATGGCGCCTGGGCGCCATTTTGGAAGATTTTTTCAAATGGAGTCGGGGGTCGAAAGATACCTCGATTGAAAGGTCTTTCGATTCTCTATACAACCTCAGAATCTCAGACGAAAATATTCATCCAAAACAAAATGGCGGATGATAACGTTTGAAATCTCACACCAGAATTCTTTCGACCAGATGGCTATTAAAGTGCTCGCATGTGATCTTCAAATCTCTATTGGCGAATAGAAGAGTTCTCTATCTATGAAGATATCAATAGGAAGCCATTTTGAAGAGAATAACGTGGTAGTCAATTATTACCTTTGCTCGATTGTCTTTCCAAATTCTGCAAAGTTTTAGAAATATTTATTCAAAATAAAGAACAATGTTTATTCCACGTGACTACCATGTTATTCTCTTCAAAATGGCTTCCTATTGATATCTTCATAGATAGAGAACTCTTCTATACGCCAATAGAGATCTGAAGATCACATGCAAGCACTTTGATAGCCATCTAGTCGAAAGAATTCTGGTGTGAGATTTCAAACGTTATCATCCGTCATTTTGTTTTGGATGAATATTTTCGTCTGAGATTCTGAGGTTGTATAAAGAATCGAAAGACCTTTCAATCGAGGTATCTTTCGACCCCCCACTCCATTTAAAAAAATCTTCCAAAATGGCGCCCAGGCGCCATTTTGAGGGATACATATTTTTTTTTTGGAACAATATGTAGCACTGAAACTACCATTGGAACTGGAAAAAATTGAAAAAAAAATCCCATCCGTTCTAAAGTTAACCAGGGGGGGGGGGGGGTGACTTTATGGACACAGTGTATATGTCCCAAAGGCAAGTGAAACCATTGTAGTTTATCGAACGACACCTCTGCCAATCACTATACTGAGCAAAATGATTGAAAAATTGCACTTTCCTGTGCGTAAATTTGCACTAAATTTCGCGATTTGATAACGAGATAAGAATTATGCCATTCAATACCAATTGACTGGTATATTTCAAAAACCTACCTGTGCCATCGCTCAGTATGAGCCAAATCGACGGCACAGCGATTTATTTGCTACTATTATTCCGGACATACTTCCGTCCTGTGATAACGAGTTGAAACTAGAAGATAATGAAAGGTGATGATGTCGATTTTGTGAATGTCCAAACGTGCCGCGATTCAAACTGATCTAAGTTAGTGACAGAGCGTCAATACTTCCGAGAATATTTCGCCCCCCCTCTAAAGATAATATCCGATGGACCAGTATACAACTCAACATGTGGATTAGAATATTTGTAGTGTAAGCACCACATGAGTTTCACACGGGTCCATCGGATATTATCTTTCGACGAGAGCGAAATATTCACGGAAATATTGACGCTCTGCCACTAACTCAAATCAGTTTGAATCGCGGCACGTTTGGATATTCGCAAAAGGGACATTTTTCCCTTTCATTCGCTTTTTGTTTCAAGTCGTTATCACATGACGGAAGTATGTTCGGAAAAATGGCAGCAAATAAATCGCTGCCCCGTGGATTTGGCTTAGACTGAGGGGTGGCATAGATAGGTTTTTGAGATCTACCATTCAATTGGTATCGGCTGGCATAATTCTTATATCGTTATCATATCGCGAAGTCGAGTGCAAATTTACGCACAGGAAAGTGCAATTTTTCAATCATTTTGCTCAGTATAGTGATTGGCACAGGTGCCGTTCAATGAACCACAATGTTTTTCCTTTCCTTTGGGACATTTATATCATTTGGTTATCAGATTACGGTCAAAATCTGCAGCCGGCTCTCCTTCTATTATATGAATCTACTTAGTATTTGGATATGAGAATATGAGATCGCGGTATATTCTTGGCGGATAGTTACTCACCTAAATTATTATCGAATTGTGATACATTTTGATTGGAGCTGTAAGTGGAGCGAACGGGGGACAAGGTTCGCATTATCTTGGTTTCTTGGTACTCTTTTCTCTCCAACGTCGACATTTCGGGTCTTTCTTTTCTATCCTATCAGTAATCTACTTGAATCCTGTAACAAATTAGGCTTTGAAAAAATCAATTTGTTTCTAATTTTTAGTTCTACCTACTATTGGGATTGAAATGTAAATTGGTGTAAATACTCAAATTCACCGAGCTATATTATAGTTGATTACAATGTATACAGTGTCTTTCATAAAGTTGGCATCTCGGTGTGGGCATCACAATCATATATGGGAAAAACTTTTGATAAGTTATAATTTATTTTGAAATCCAACTTGAACGTTAAGTTTTGTTTAAAAAAAATGAAAAATGGCTTGCTCACGTGACTCGCTACACATGTCAAAAGTTACATTTTTTTCAAATTAGATGCCGAAAATAGGCTTATTATATGTTTGAATTTCGAGAAAATGCACTGAGGAAAAATGTTTCTTTTCCAATTTTACACATGTGTCTCGAATTTTAACGATCTATTGCAACATTTACTACACTATTTTTTTCTGTAAGAGGAAAAAGGATGATTCAATATTGAGAAGATATTACATTATACTAAAATCAGAAAATTATCGACGGGAAATTTGAAATATTTTAACAGGAATTACATCTGCGTTGCAGACATCTCTATCATTCTTTTGGAGTAATCAAATATCTGTCAGTTTAATAATATGATTTGATTTAAAAAAAAGCGAACTTAGTGGTTCTTTAGTAATTTATGAAACTGCGAAGTGGAATGGAAGATAAAGGGACTTACAGTTATTTCTCGAAGACTGTTATTGGCTCATTTTTCGAAACTAGCGCAACAAGAGCCATTAGCATTGCATATATATGTGATATACAAGGTGTTTCTAAAATAGGTGGTCAAACTTTGGGAGCATATAGAGTGGGTGAAATAGTTACGAAAACCTCCGTAACATTTTTTTCTGAAGTGACCCCCAAGAAAGATACAGCCCCTCAAAGGGGGGCCTCGGAGAATGATTTTGTATTATTATCTCCAACACCTTGTATAATGAAAATCTGAAATTTTGTCCATCCACTTACTATTCAGTGCCGGTTCGAATGGAGTCGAAATCACCTCAAAATAAAATACGGGGGTGTGTAAAAATAGGGAGGTAGGGGGTAAAAATAACCCCAACTTTTTTGTTCATCGCAATTTCAGTTTTTTGACATGAAATTATGAAATCTCAGGGCTATTTACATAGAAAAGGTGCTCTTGTTGCATCTCGATAAAATGAACTATTAGCGAATAAAATTTAAAAAAAGGTCGTTTTTAACAAAATTTTTTATTTTAGTATTTTCAATAGGATCAGACCATAATCACGAAACTCGTCGTCTATTTTTAATTCATGAATTCCGACAACGAATTCAAAATTTCCAACCCCAAAAACCCTTACAAACCAATTTTGAAAAGTTGGGGTTATTTTTACCCCCTACCTCCCTATTTTGACACACTCCTGTATTTAATTTTGAGGTAATTTCAACTCCATCCGAACCGGCACTGAATAGTTAGTGGATAAACAAAATTTTAGATTTTCATCATACAAGGTGTTGAAGATAATAGTACAAAATCATTCTCCGAGACCCCCCTTTGAGGGGCTGTATCTTTCTTGGGGGGCACTTCAGAAAAAAATGTTACCAAGGTTTTCGTAATTATTTAACTCACACTATATACTCCCAAAGTTTGACCACCTATTTTAGAAACACCTTGTATATCCGGGAAAAACAGTACTCACTTTTTTCCAGTGGGAAAAAAGTAATTTATGAAAAGTGAAATTTTATAACCTGTCAACAGAGATATGAAATTTAAAACTTTCTGTTGCTGCTCAGTAATTGTTAAGAAGCTATTTGTCATTGGCGAAGCCTTCAAGTTATGATTAACTCTGTGATGTCAGACATTTTCATCTATGTGGTTTGTAAAGCACATTAGTTATTAAAAAATCGTATTTACCCATTTTTAGTAGCACAAAATGCTAGAAATGAAAAAGACGATGTATAATGGCGAATTTTAGCTTCGGCCAGTCAGCCAACAGAGATAGGCGACTAGCGAAATAAACACGAGTCTATTTTCGTATTCCTGGCGCGCCCAGATCGCGAAATACACGCGACTCGCGAGCGGAAATCGTCTGGCTCGGAGATCCTGCGGAGACAGCGAAGACGCATCCCGATCGCAGGAATTTTGTTGGCCAAAGTCGAACGTTGACCAGTTTATTTGGTGATCGTGAAGACATGGGCGCCGGCCGACCTGCGATTCTCTTCGCGCTGGACGACCTTGACCGGTTTCGTGTGTCCTCCAGTCCAGTAGGTACAGGGTGTTCCCTTATATTTTGACCTCTACTACAGCTTCAACGGAAGAACAAAACTTCAAACATGAAAGTTGTAGAGTTTCATCTGTAATATCTCTTGGCACTCCAGTGAAAGATCCTTTTCTTCTGTTCACAAATATATACACAGATTCGCATTTGTTAATCCAAGGAGTGCCAAAAGATAGTACAGATGAAACCCTACGACATTGATATGTGGAGTTTTTTTTCCACCTCGTATAGTTCAAGCTCTAGGTAGGGGTCAAAATATAAAGAGACGTCCTCTAACTTACATTGATATGAAGTTTAGCGTGTCTGTGATAGGTTGTTGTAGAAATATAAGATGCAATATTAATTAACAAATGATGTCTGATGTTTGAGTTTTACTCTTTTACTTATTACGAAACTATTAAAATTGTTAAAAAAAATAGACCTTCAGCTGCTTGACAATAACCTAACCTATCAATTGATATCCTCAAGCAGTTTTGAAAGAAATGTAAATATTTCTTGAGAAGGTTCGTACTTTAGGGGATTGGTTGATAGATTATAGGTTATTGGCAAGCAGGTATACTATTGAATACTTTTTATTTGTTTTCTGACAACCTAACGAATTAAAATCAAATATCAGATATTTGTGTAAAAACACAAGAGCTTTTTTTGCGGAGACATTTCTCTTTCTTATGAAGAAAATGGCCAATCAATAATTTAATGAGAAAAACTTGAAAACATTGCGAGACCGTAGGTCTTATAACACTTAACAGGCACCAAAGGTGTACTTTCTCTCCCTAGGCAGAAACAGTTTGTTGCTATGCAACGTTCCAAGTAATTTGAATGGAATTGGTAATCAAAATTTACGCTGACATTGGGTGAACCCAAAATGATGGATGGTTTTATAACATTTGGAGAAAAATTATATGATTCACATGGCAGCAAAGTAGATTGACTACCTTAGCCGAATTCCTAGCCTCGGTTATGAACTATTAGCCGCGGAAGTCAATCCACTACTTTGCTGCCTAGTTAAACAAATAATCATTTTCTTATATCTCTACAACCACCAATCATAGATCATAGACGTGCCAAACTTCATATCAATGTGAGTTGTGAGAACAATTATCCGAAATGATATTCACATACAGGGTGATCCATTTTAAAAAACTGCTGACTGCGCCATATTTACAACAATATTATCAAATCTACATTGACCACTTAGTGAAACAGAAAAAAGTTTATTTAGAAATTTGGTGTTTCCACACATAAGCCCAACCCATGTAGAAGCACTGATTAGTAGTATAACATCATCCACTTGAAACCAATTAAAATTCAGCCAGCTGACCAAAATCATTGCGTCGGATTCCAACAATAACCGTCTTGTTAAATTTGAATTTGAACTGAACGACATCCTTTGGTAGATATTTGAAAATCAACTATGGTAAGGTATTAAGAGCAATGGGATTAAGTTGTTTTTCGAAGAATAATAAAAGTAGGCGTTAAGTATTGGTGATGTAACCAGATTTTTACGATTCTTTAAAGTTAAAAACATCAAATAATCTGAATAAACAAACAGTAAAAGGACGAAGTTTCCGATAACGATGACATCACCCATATGTAATTCGAAATAGTTTTATACATCTATTACCAGTAAACTAAAAGTCTGTTCGTTATATTACCTACTTGAAACGTGATACTGATACCTTCCTATATAAAATAATTAGGCGTAGGATGGGAGACCTGTTTATAATTTATCCATACAACCAACTCGTTTATTCAATATCTGTATGCATTTTCATTTGTGATTCGATTCGCGAAAAAATAGAATACCTATAAAGAGGTTTCTTCAGTGTTGGAAATTTGAACATGTAAAATATAAGTTCCATTGACTTATTGAATACCTACTAGAACTAGATGAAAAAAATATCAGTGACAGTAACAAAGAAGTTCATGTCGGACTTTTTTGTTGATAAATTAAGTACATTAAATAATTCTTGATAGGTCCTAATCATGAATGAATAGATGTTGTTACTCGATCAAAATTTTGAAGGATATATCCTCGCATTTGATTCATTATGATTCGTAAATTGAGCTATTCAACTCGACGTAACCAATACCACTAATTTTTTTGTATATAGGTAGATGAAACTCAATTTGAATTCTTAATTAAATGTCGGTGATTGATATACGGTGTCGTAGTAGGTAATGCACCATGACATGTTTCCTCCTTTCAGCCAGACCTCACTACCATTTCTATTTCGGTCTGAAACTGACCCAGATTTTTCTTTATTCGAAAACGTCTTCATTTTTACAAGATTATTCCGAGAATATAATGGCATATGGAAAATGAACCAAGTTGCATTTCTTTCTCTTTTGATGCATCTGTGCAAGATATTTTGTATGAATTAGTTATCTTTATTACACTGCATCAACAAATGAGAGTGAAATGCACAATTTGTCCTTCCAACAATGATTTTATTTTATGTGCAGATCATCATCAGATGTCTTTGTAATTAGCATCACCTGTATGTATGTAACCGACTCCGGACTCGATTTTGACCCACTTTAAACGGACCGAGTGATTGGAAATTTGGCAGGTGTACATAATTCTGGTGGCAATGCATCATGCATTTTTTGCAGGACAGAAAAAACGAAATGGCGGCTCCAAAATGGCGGACGAGTTATGCAATTATGAAACGATTCTATTCAAAATTGGTATCTGGGGGTTTTCGGGTTTGGAGATTATGATTTTTTTCGTCAAAATTGTGAAATTCAAGATGGCGGATTCAATATGGTGGACGAGTTTTGTAATTATATGATCCGATTCTTTTCAAAATCGGTATCTGGGGGTTTCTGGCGGATAATCATGATCCGATTCTATTGAAATTAGTACCTGTGGTTTTCGGGGTAGGAGATTATGATTCTCTCGTCAGAATTAGGTACTTGCAAAAAATATAAGAACACTAAAAAACATGCTTTTGTAGTTAGCCGAACTAAAAACTAGAAAATTAATAGTACCTAGATTAAGAACTAAAGGAACGACCTTTCAATAGATAGCCAAACTAAATAGAAGTAGAAAATTAAATAACAAAAAGAGTGTTGATAAATTCACAACATAGACTGTACTGATTACGGAGGTGCTAATATTTTTTTACCTCTTTTTAGTTTGGCTATCTATAAAAGGGTGTATCTTTAGTTTTACAAACTACTATTTTTTTTTTGGTTTGATTCTCCCATAAACCTTGTACGAATTGTATCGTATTTAATTACGTCAGTAATTACTGGACTAGCACTGAATCAAGGGTGACTTATGATGAATGAGTCCTTCTATGGAAACCATTGCTCATAATTTATGATTCAATTCATATTTTCAAGTTCTTTGTAGAAAGACCAATAAATTGTTAAATGACATTGACACACATATTTTCGAGAAACTTGTTTACAGCCATCGCCATTTAAGAATGAGTGAATTGAAATTGCGGTGGCGGATGATTGAAGGAATGTATTAGTATTTGATGGTGACGTCTACAAACTTTTCAATATTATTGAGCTGCCCACCTTTAGAAACATGTAGACCAACTAATATCGAATATCTACTGCTTGCACAAAAACCGAATATTTTGTTCAACAGAGCGAATTATTTTTCATTGCAGAGATAACTCCTAACTACTCCCAACTTCATTTTATTCCTTTGATTTAATTAACTTCACTAAAGCAGTGCCATGATAGCATACATCATATTTGATACTATTATAATTATTATAGTTATTAACGTTTGTTTTGATTCATTTTCTTCTACAGGAGAATGATAAAGAAACCATTTTTTTCCTGTCTGTATAAACGATAGATATTACGAGTACGAGACCATGATATATCGTAATTAGTTTGAAACAATAGGGGGGACGTGAACTCCGACACGTCTATGAATGGGAGAACGAATTCAAAATTAGTCACGGCGATTAGAAATATTGACATCGGATAGGTTGAACCACAACATATGGCCGACAAATTTTATTAACTGTGCACGTGCTCTGGAATTACATCTAGTCTGGAAGAAATATACAGGAAGTATCTGATAAAACCAACGAGCTGTCAAGAACATTCCATTTTCATAAAATAGTATATTATGGTGAAAGCCATTTATACGTCTCTTTATTCAAAAAATATGTTTATTTGGGACGTGAGGACAGAGGAGTAAGTATAGTGAGTGAATAATAAGATGCCAGTGTCTGAAAAACCACTGGGATGTTAGAACTACTTCATCAAGAATTTTTGTTTTATAATTATACTTATACAAAGTTCCTACTTCTTATCAACGATCTATTGAGAGCAACCACTTGCCCTATCCACAGCTTTGCAGATAGTACTCTCCATACTGTGTTCTCTTCTAGAATTGCCATTTCTTCCCAGGAAACTGAGAACTTGCCACGAAGGCAATGAAGATCTTGCGGAAATAACAGCCGGGGACCAACCACCTGGTTGAATTCAACGCCACCAAAACGCAAGCCTTTATTTTTTCTAGAAAGGCGGAACTCACTATGGCTATTACAACAATGTCTGAAACCACCATTCCCACCAAGACCACTATATCTACCATCATCAATACTCTCTCATGGGAAAATCATGTTCGATCCATCGTAAAAGCTGCTTCACATAAACTGTCTCTTGTTTCCTTCAAAAATCTTCTTTATACCACACCAGCTTCCCCTCATCAACAAAGCACTATATAAAGCGCAGATACGGCCAGTTTTAGAATACTGATCTCATGTATAGGGTTCAGCAAACATAAGCTGATCGATGCTCTTAGATTCCATCCAGAGAAGAGCCATTCGCCTGGTGGGTGATGCCACACTCACCAATTCTTTGATCCCATTAGAACACCTTAGAAAAGTCGGCGGCATGCTTTTACCATTTTACGCGCCTCTATGACATTGTTTCGTGAAAAGAAAGTAGCTGATTTTTTTTATAGCCACCATGATTTGAAAATGGAAAATGTGAGAAGTAAAAATATTGTCAAATTGATTTCACTCGGAAAATGATACATCTGATCGATATGAAATAAGAGCACTTTTTTTCTGTAAAGAGGTGGGTATTTTCATAATCGGAGATTGAATTGTCGAAAAATATGCCTACAAAAAAGTTTGAACAATATTTAATATAGTCCCACGCTGATAGTATGTTGTACCTACATGATAATATGAACACCTCGAGTCAAAAGCATTCAAACAAATCAGTCGGTTTGTATGGAATTGCAGCACCGAATTGAGCAATTATTGCAATATATGTTACCATAAGAACGTGGAAAACCGACCTTCTTTCAGAATCTGCATTTTTCATATGATCGCACTGATACTGATCACAGATATTTGAAGCTGTGTTTAAAGCGACCACAGCCGCTTTCAGAAGGGGGGGCAAGAGATGGGGAGACCTATATAGTGGGCGTCCTTAACACCATCTAAACGAAAAGCAATGGCAAATCAGCGGCGTAGAAAACACAAAAATAGGTGAAGATTTATACTTCTCAATAATTTTTTGTTGAAGTCATTGATAGTTTTTTGTCTCCTAAGTTATTTTTGGAGTTGTATCTGAAATCTCAAACATTGGGAATATTTAAAATTTGAGAGCAAAATGTCACGTACTTTTTCCCCCGGATATATATCAGATATTTGAAGGATTTTGTGCTATATAATAACAATAACACCGTCTCCGAGAAAGAACTGCAAGTCCTTTTATCTACTATAAACAACCACTGAATACGCAATTTTTGAAAATCAAATCATAGACTTAGACTGATAAATATTTCATTGCTTCGAAAGAATGAAATGACAGACAACTCAGCAGGTGTCATTCCTGTTTAAAAATAGTTTTATGAGTAATAATATATATCTTGTCAATAGTGATTCGTCCTTTTTCCTGTCACAGAAGAAAATAGTGTATTATGCACGGGAAAAATATTTGATTTTAGCTCGTTTTTTTGTCTTCTTCCGCTACGCGTCGGGAGACAACACGGCCTGGATCTAAAATGTAGAACTTTTTTCCTTGTATAATAAATAACTATTCTTTCCTCTGTGTAATAGTTTATTTCCAGTATCAGTACCATGGAGTAGTTTTTAGAACTCTGAATGTGATTTGTCTATGTAGGAATCACTTTATTTTATGTCTTCTGAAATGGCCATCACATTGTATAGAGTGAACCTTGTAAATGTAATTATTCAGTTTGGACTAGTTTGTGCACCACTGATTAAACAAGAACCACTCACACTCACACAAACACATACGTAATAATGCAATATCTTTCTCGCGACCGTGTCCATTTGTCTTTGGCTATATTTGGCGAAGACAACGTGCAAACTGTGGAATATTATGTCGTATCATAAATGAATGCGATTCTACGTTTTGAATTTTTGAACCCACTTCATGTCCTTCATGATATATTATAGTTTCTCTTCCAACGGCCTGATCGAAATCTCATCGTTCTCTTATTCCATTTAACTTACTTTTTGTTTGTCTTGGTGTTGAAGTCCTTAAATTTATTTCTTTGAATTGTAGGTGCCTCTGTTTGTCAAACAGACTGTCTAGGAGTACTTGAAGTATTTTTTTTTTCGCAAAAAGACGGTGCCCATAAAATGATTTTGTTGGGAAAATAGACGTAAGCGTTGATGATGATATAGAAGAATGTGGTACCGCTAAACAAGGCTGGGCTGAAAGGTTGGTTTCTTTTCTTTCATAGGAAATCGACGATTTCGAAATGGCAAAGCATTACAACTTCCATATAAAAATATCGACTTTCAAATATGGATTTCTACACAGGGTCCATAGACGTTTGAAGAATATTTTTCAATTCAGTTGAATGAAAATATCAAATGAATTGGAGTATTTATTCAATGATATACCCAAAATTCGAAATAATAATTGAAACTTTTGATTATGTTTTCATTATTGAATAAAAATAAATATGCAATCTGTGATGACCGCGAATCTATATTCAGTATTTGTTTATTCAAGGAACGTAAACTAAATCCCTGGAACTTGATCCTACCACACCAAATACGTTAGCAATAATAGTCAGTTTCGATGAGATTCCTGTGAGCTTTATCATCTATCTTAAAATTGTGAAGAATATGTAAGTAAATGAAATGTATCATTTTTTTGCATTTGTGAATTATTTAAGTAGTTGATCGAGATCTCGTTATACATAATAATTCTGTTGAGAGATTGACGAGGAGATTGAGAAGTAGATTTCTGGTATTAGCGTGGATATTTTTAGGCCACTTTGATTCGTCATATGCCTTAATTAAATTGGAGGACGTCATTCGCGGTTGTCTTCTGAAAAATTGTGAGCTGCAATCAGTTAGGTTATGTCCCAAAAGGAATTATTGATGAGAAAATATAGTAGGGTTACTGTATTCCCTTTTATTTTATAATATAAACGACTACATATATTATTTTAGTCAAATTTCATAGTGTTGTAGGTGTTTTTCTTATATTCAAATTTCGGCAACTTGCCAGTTTCAAAATAATCGGTGATGACATAATTCACTATTCATCAGTTATTGTTCAAACGACAATATAAAATAACATTCCATTGATATAACAATTTCAAAGTCAAATCAAGGTTTGACATAAGTCCTTTGAGAATACAAAGTAGAACCAATATTATTATTATTGTTGTTACTAGCCACTGTTTACAATTAATCATTCTCCGCAATATGTATTCTGAAATTATTCTTCAATATGTATTGTATTTTTGTACACCTATACCTTTTTGCTCTGTGACTGAATGAAATGAGTGTTTATAATGATAAATGATCCAGCTGTGCATTCTTGTTGTTATTCGAATTATACAGCTTTCAAACATATCGTCGGTTTAGTCTGGATAATAAAAGCCTAATTTACATGCATTGAATTCAAGGTGAATATTTCATTATTGTGTAAAGGCAGTCAAGTGGGATGAATGTTTTATGCTGTGCTTTATGTCATTTTTAAAACCGTCTCGATTTTTTGAGAGATATCATCCTTTCATCAATAAATCTTATTGTGAAAAGTTCATGTTTGAGATAAATTGCATAGTTCACAAATTAGAAAATTAAACAATTTTCATACTTGATGTTATATGGATTTCAATTTCTGGAAAAGTACCGTCTGGATCATTGTAATATATAAAGTAATTAAATAGTTGAAAAGGTCGTTTGATGAGCTGAAAAATCACACTTTACATTGGAAAATTCACCGAAACGAATTCCTCAATCACGAATTATTTGTTGTATATAATTCAATATTCGTATAGCTTTTATATAGTTATGACTGATGGTTCTACATCAACAAGAATATTTATTCAAACTTTTATGTTTATAATAACAAAATCCGTCGTGTTAATATTTTTATATTGCCAGAAATTCAAAATAACGGCATCAATTCATTAACCCCATTATTAAATTATTTGTGGTACGATTCCATGGAATCGTTTTTACCAACCAGGCGAAATCGATAGGTACCTATATGGCCGCGTATAAAATTCCTCACCGAAATCCGCGGAATCAGCAAAACCAGCCTGCCACCTAGGTATCCCGCATTACACGAACAAACAGTTGAAACTCGCGCACTGCACACTGGAATCACAGAATCTCTTCGTAGGCAACGAGAAGCTGCGGCTTAATCGAAGATCGAGTCGGCTGCGCTCGGACGGCGTTCAAATTCAAATGTTCGAATGTGGGACTGAGCGAAGGAGGCGCGCGCAGAAACAAGAGACGATAGCCGCCGCCTGGTCCGCCTGATTCCGTGCCGATCGAACGGACGCAAAGATTCGCTCGTATGTCTTTGGCTATCAGAAATTCCTGCAGCCACCCACGATTGGCCGTTCTGAGAAAGAACGAGTCGAGATAGAAGCGGAGGTGAACCCACTCGTCTCACCTGCGCTATACGTGACAATTAATACTCGTTTTGGCGTTTGGCATGCCTAATTTGTTGTTAAAAGCGCCTACGCGATTCCGCAAACCCAGCACCAGCTGCGCTCAGCATCGTTGGCCACATTCCCGGGTGTAAATTCACACAGGGTGTGCTAGAATTATATGGACTAAAGGGAATCTCGGTGGTTTTTTGACATGTCACCTACTGAATCTCTCTTTTTCTCATTCGATTTGTTATATACCTGACATCTACATTGTTTTTTCAGAATCACTAGAAACAAAATGTGCCTCCTGGATGGAAGATTATTTTCCAATTAGATGGCCTGAACGATTTTCCATTTGGCGTTTTCAGATTTCTTATGTCGGAATTCAGTTCACTGAAAACGTATCCAATCTCAAGGTATTTATGAAAATGTCGCATACAACTCTATGCACGAGATTAGGACATACAGTGCTTTTCTTTAATGACCCCCCCCCCTTTTTATTGTTTGAACGGGTCGACTGAAAAAATTTAAACCTGGAGTAATGAAATTGATGCGAGAATATATTTTGGAGTGAAATTGATAGATGAAAATTCAAAGATGGTGACTGGCTGGGAAGCTACTGACGAATACTTCACAACCCTAGGATATGAAGTCAATATCTTCACCTGCTACAAAATGACGGAATATTTAATAATTGCCTGAATACATCGACATTTACTTCATAGTTTGAGGAAATAAGCTGAGTTCAGTTCTGAAGATGGTCCGATATTTTACGCTGAAAAATTTCGAACACAGTTACGTCGATAGTCCTGCGAATGTTTCTCATTCTCTGTCGTATATCTAATATTGAGGCAGCTGCAGTTCCGTACACATTTTGCTTCAAATAGCCCCATAAAAACACGTCTAAAAGTGTCAAATCTGGAGAGCGGGCTGGCCATTCCGTAGGACCTCGACGACCAATCCAACGACCAGAAAAAGTATTATCCAAATGTTTCTTACTTGTCTGTAATAAATTGGTGGTGCTTCATCTTGTTGGAATACAATATCCATATTGATGTGTTTGTATTCAGGCAACTATTAAATGTTTCGCCATTTTGTGTTAGTTGAAGATTTTGACTTAACATTCTACGGTTGTGGAAAATTCGTCAGGAGCTTCAAAAAATGTGTCACAAGACCTTTCTGTCCAGACCAGATGGCACCCAGTCGTCATCTTGAAATTTTCATCTGCCAATTCCACTCCAAAATAAAGAATTCATGCATCAATTTTATTACCCCAAGTTTCAATGTTTAAAGGGAACCCTGATGTGTTGTAAGGGAAGGAAAGAATAAAGTAAAAGATGAAATTCCTATATTATATTAATAATCAATAAATTGTATAATAGATTTGGCAAAATATAACAAATAATGTGAATAATTACAAAACTAATTACAAACAATCTAATTAAGTACCAACAACCTATCTATCATCTGCATCTATCATAAAAACACATTAAAGTTGACGAACGTACTGGGAGCTTCAGTACTTATATAGATCGGATATGCCAATTTTGTTGTCATCATCATCATGCAGTTGCAGGTACTCTGACTAAAGCATGTTATTTGAAATTATGATAATTAGCATGTTTTTCAATTTCACTGCTGTTTTAACACATTTATAACCACTAACTATTACAGTTGAAATAATACTATTCGCGATAGAAAATAGCACGTCACTCCACCTGACGCCAATAACTTGAACACTTCTGAGCGGTTTGTTCTGATGGATGTAACCAATAATCATGACCAAATACCGAAGGTAAACAGAGTAGACGGGCTGCTTATATCTTTCATAAATCCCGCTAGGTGGCGTTATGCTTATTTTCTATCTCGAATAGGTGTATGTAGCTTTACAAGAATTTGTACTGGTGATTTTCGTAAGATATGATCTATTGGTACCAAAATCATAGCTTGGTGAATGCTATTTTCAATATGTTTTTTCTGTGACGTGAAAAAAGTTTGAAATTTCATCTCTGTTGACAGGTTGTAAAATGTCACTTTTCATAAATTACTTTTCTCCCACGGAAAAAAACACTGAGATCTTTTTTCCGGGATATATATCACATACACTGTTGATGGCTTTTGTTGTGCTATAGTTCTGAAAAATAAGCCAATAACAGCGTTTCCGGAAAAGAATTGCAAGTCCTTTTATCTTCCATTCGACTTGGCGGTTCCGTAAATTGCTGAACAACCAGTAAATTCGCATTTTTTTTTTAAATCGAATCACAGAATTTGACTAACAGATATTTGATTACTTCAGAAGAATGATAACGATGCGTGCAAAAAGATGCCTGCTACGCAGGTATCATTCGTGTTTTAAACTTCAAATTTCACGTTGATAATTTTCTGATTTTAATATAATGTAATATCTTCTCAATGTTGATTCGTTCTGTTTCCTGTCACAGAAAAAAATAGTGTGGAAAAATATTAGATTTAAGGTCACGGATTTTTGTCCCTCAGCTACACGTCGGGAGACAACACAACCTGGAGCTGAAATCTACTTTTTTTTTCTTGTAACTATTTATATTTTTCTGCATGTTTTGTATCATGTAATCTCATCTTGATCATAAAACTTTATGAAAGTTCATTAATATTCCTGAATTCCGGTCAATCAAAAGGTATCTTCAAAATATGCTACAGGCCTACAGGCAACATCTATATCTTGAGTATGTTCTCAAGTAACGAATTAGGTAGGAATCGGGAAAATAGACGACAGCTTCAGTATCAAAGAATCATGGAATAGTGTCTTGAATCGAAGATCTTGGCTGTATTCAGAGAAAGGTCTTGTTGATTGACTTGACGTTGATTATCACTTGGTGTTGAAACTTTATTCATTCCTTTGAGTAGACCAAGTGGTAAATGAATTTTTTTGCCATTATTGAAGTCCTGTGTTGTTCAAACATTCAAATCGCTCGATTTGGCTTTGCCCATTGGTCGAACCATCAGCGATTTGGATCTTGGCATGCTGGTCAAACTTTGTGTCTGCAACAGATTTGTTTAATTGGTTCAAATTTTCAAATGTTTTTGTTTCGAAAATTCACATTCTATAAACAAGACTCATTAGTAGGTTTCCTAAAGTCACAAAATTGCTTAGAATACACTGACGACTGTAATATTTGTACAGGGTGTCTCTATAATCGGACCCCTACCTACAGCTTCAACTATACGAGGTGGAAAAATAGCTTCAAATATGATATTTGTATGATTTTATCTGTACAATTTTTGGCACTCCTTCAATAAGTGAGGGTTACTTAGCTGTGTGCACGTGTATACAGTGCGTTCATAAAGTGTGGAAACGCTCCATTATCTTACGATATAATTATTTTCAGAGGTAAAGCTCGGACAGGTCGATTTTGTATTTCAGTCTTCCATCTTTTTTTACAAAAAAATAATTTTTTCCCCCACCACCTTACAAGATATGACGTCATCGATATTTTTTTTTTAAATTGAAAGGGTATATTTTTATATCAAAAATTGCAAGCCCATATTTTTCTGAGTTCAACCATACCACATACGTCATATCTTAAAATGAAGTAGATTTGTTATTTGTTTATTTTCACTACATTTGAAGTGTAAGATATGACGTATGTGGTATGGTTGAACTCAGAAAAATATGGGCTTTCAATTTTTGATATAAAAATATACCCTTTCAATTTAAAAAAATATCGATGACGTCATATCTTGTAAAGTGGTGGGGGAAAAAATTATTTTTTTGTAAAAAAAGATGGAAGACTGAAATACAAAATCGACCTGTCCGAGCTTTACCTCTGAAAATAATTATATCGTAAGATAATGGAGCGTTTCCACACTTTATGAACGCACTGTATATACCAATGAAGAGAAGTGTTGTATTTCGTGCAAGATAATTTATTCAAATTTATTACTCGTAGCAGAGCGCTTTCGACTGATAAGTCATCATCAGTGCATACTCGTTCAAGTTAACTCCAACACCACATGTCGCTGCGACAATGGCTGCTTAAGAAGTTGCCAATAACATTTTGATGGCTGTGGACACAACAGAAATGCCATGGAAACAAAACAGGCCACTTTTGAGATCTCTTGTCATTTTTGATAAACATATGGGTTATTCCTTAGAGGAAAAATACGAGATAGTTAGATTAGATTATGAAAATATTGCAAAAAAATCAGCAGTGCAGCAAGATTTTATTCGAAAACGGCCTAAGAACAGAAGAAAAAGGTCTTTTCAACAAAAGTTGAAACTATAAAAGGTGTTCCATTTGAAAAAAAAATTGATTTGGACTCTCTTTCTATTTTGCGATTGGCATTCGTTTCATTTTTGAAGTTTTTTTCCACCTCGTATAGCTGAAGCCGTAGATAGGCGTCAAAATATAAGGAAACACCCTGTTCTTCGAATTTTTCATTCTTATAAAGGCCCCTATAAAGTAGCATTTTTTCATTACAATTTCGAGTTCCAAGTTTATTGGTAGATGGTGGATGAGAATTGGTGATGAAAAATTGGTGTTTTTTTTTGTGTTGTGGGATCAAAAATGAAAATACATAATATTCAACACAGAGTCAGTACAACATTATTTTGCTCAATTATATCAACATCAAATTCAGTTGTTTATTTTTCTATGCCACAATTCCAAGAAATTTTGCGAAACTCGTAAAGTATAATAGGAATGTAATTACATTGGAAGTGATACATGCATGTTATTTATAAAGTTGAAGTAAATAGTGTGCAAAATAGCATTTATAAACATCGGGTTTTTATTTTTTGTCACTAATACATTTCTCATTCTCATCTGAATGATGATGTGGATACATATAAGGTACCTTCCCCAACACTATTTACTCCAACGGTAATACAAATTTAAAAAATGCTAAAAACGGGTGTTAGGAATAAATAGAATAGTGAAAAATGTAAAAATTACCGATGGATTAGGTCGACAAAAGCCATTCCGCCTCGCTCAAACCTTAACGACAACGTGGTAGGTGTTGACGTACTCGCCCCTATTAAAGAAATAGATAGTTACCTCCAAGTTCCTTGGAGTTTTGTACTCGGAGGCGTTTCGCTTCATCAGGCCGTGCCTGTACGGATTGAACCTGTCTTTGCTCTTCATCGAAGACAGCAGCATCGTTTCGGCTTCGAGCAATTTTGCTTTTTTGATGCGCCGCTGCCAGAAGATCTTCCAGAACGTGCTGCGAAACTTTCTCGACAGCAGGCAGTAGATCAGGAAGTTGCAGGGAGCGTTCAACATCAGGAGTAGATTGAAAAAATTGCCCAAAACTGAAACGAATATATATTTTTTTATCCTGGTTCACATTTTGCAGCATTTTGTATCCTTCAATATTCACTACAAGTCTTGATTATTAGTATTAACAAGATGATCCACTTCCATGTAATATGCTGAAGCCAAATCTGGCCTTAGCTTTCGACTGGTTGGTAGGCGGCGCTATTGCCAATTTGTTTATTCTCTACGAATTTACTCGAGTCCATCTATCTGCAAGTTGTTGTTGTTGTTGTTCTTTATTACCCCAAGAAACATATTTGTTTATAATAGGAATACATAAACATATGATATATACAGGGTGATTCAAAAGTAAGCGGCATCCTTTCAGAGGCGTATTCCTTGCATGAAAATAAGGCAAAAAGTTCCTATTGATAAGGATCCGAAAATGCTTCCTAAGGGAGCTACGGCCCTTTGAATAGGACACCTCAAAGACGGTTTTTTCTCTATAACTTTAAAATCCTTCACAACAAATTTTTAAAAATTGGTGTACGGCATAAACATTCGATGGTAAATAGGACTCCGTATTCGAAATAATTTCCAAACGAAATCACAGTAACCTGAATATCCGGAGAAGAAGGGATATTTTTACACTTACCCTCTCCCGCATGTGACGCCCCTGAATGAAATTCTGAAATTTCGAATGTTTATGCCGTACACCAATTTTTAAAAATTTGTTGTGAAGGATTTTAAAGTTATAGAGAAAAAACCGTCTTTGAGGTGTCCTATTCAAAGGGCCGTAGCTCCCTTAGGAAGCATTTTCGGATCCTTATCAATAGGAACTTTTTGCCTTATTTTCAAGCAAGGAATACGCCTCTGAAAGGATGCCGCTTACTTTTGAATCACCCTGTATATATATATAAAACAATAAAAAAAAAAAACTAATTAACAAGTTATGTCAATATAACATAATAATTAAAATAAAACCATTCCAAGTATTCAAATGAGAATAAATTGCTCCGTTTATTGTGTCATGAGTATATATTTTTTCATATTGACTTTGAATCTTGTTTCATCATCAATATGTTTCAAATCATAAGGTAATGAATTATATAAAATGATTCCGTTGTAGAATACTGATTGTTTGCCAATGATGGAGTTATATGGGTTTGCTATTAATGAATTCAACTGTCTCGTTGCATGAGTATGAATTGTATTTACTTCAGTAAAGTTCAAGTTGGATATTTTTATTTTTTTTCTCACAAAATGGATGAAAGAACAAATTTTCATTTTATATAAAGATGATAAATTCAACAGATTTTTTGGTTTGTAAAGATTAATAGTTGGTTCCAGGTAATGTAAATTGTAAATGCACTTAATTGTTTTATTTTGTAATTTCATTAATGGTTTCAAATGTGATATACTTGTGCTTCCCCAAATTGATATTAAATATTGTAATTTTGAGTAAATCAGACAGAAATATATATTCTTCAAATATCTAAGAGGAATGAAATTTCGAATTTTGTATAAAATGCCAGTAATTGGATTGAGCTTTTTTCTCAGGTGATCTATATGTTTAGTCCACGATAATTGTTCATCAATATAAAGACCTAAGAATTTTGTAATATCTAAATATTTTATGGCTTTCTGGTTGAAAAATATTGTTGTTTTCGACATATCAGTTTTTCTTTTTGAAATATACATATACGTAGATTTGTCATAGTTAAGGGTCAGCTTATGAATTTGTAGCCAAGATGATATCATTTTCAAGTCACTTTTTATATCATCAACTATATCGTTAAATTCTTTAGAGGAATAGATTATTGTAGTATCATCTGCAAATAACTTCAGATCTCCTTTTAGTTTCAAAGATGATATTGAATTGATGTAAATTAAGAATAAAATTGGACCTAAAACGGAACCTTGTAGGAATATCCTTATTTATGAAGCAGGAAAATCACGAACATTGATACTCTGAAGGATTTTAAATAAAAATATTTCATTCCTGCCCTGCTGCGGCTGATGCGAATATATTCTGCATTACCGATCTCTACCCTTTGCTACTAAACGAAAAGTAGTTCACCTTGTCGCTCGTAGATACCGCCACTTACTTAGTATAATTTATGGCTTCATTGTTTCCATAAGGATGATTCATCTTGTTTGTATAAATAATTAAGGCTACAAGTGACTCTAAACAAACTTAGCATCAAGCAATAATAAAACGTGTACTGGTAAATAAGTATACCTACTTTTTGTTACATTTTCGTCCACCTTATTCTTGGGCTTATGGAAATGACTATAAATCAGGTATGATGCAGTTGGAGCGTTACATATGATGAATATGAAAACGATGCCAATCAGCATGGTAGTTATTCTTCTTTCGTTAGCAAATGATACGTTGTCCTGAAGAAAAGAAAATTGAAAGCCTAAAACAAGAATTGAGTGCAAGGTGTTCATAAAATAAGTGATGTGCATATATAGAGTGTCACAATAAGATCGAAATGAATAAATGATTTGATTTTCATCTAACCTGCGAATTTGTCATGACCCTCCGTATCTTCTGCGAGAGGTACACGGCCCTCACCAAGAAACAATTGAAGGTTGCGATCAGAGCCAATGGTATCATGCCGAAGAACAGTGCGCTATACCAGTAAATGAAATCGGTGTAGACCTTGCTTTTTCCCAAATCGGTCGATTCGACGAAGATCGTGAGATTCTGTACACAGCAAGTCACGTTTTCTAACGAAGTTTCGTTGCGATCGCTCGACAAATCTTCAGACATGTTCACGTCCGTTACCGCTCGTTTCGACGTGTGATTATCGAAGGTGGCGTTCAGACCTACAAAGGAGGAAAATCAATATTCAGTGATCAGTATTGATAAAACTCAAAAAATCAAATTTTCAAACCAATATCAATTCTTCACCTTGCTATTCTCACAGAAAAATAGGTTAATATTACAGAAAAAGAATTATTGTATACACATTGACTTATTTACCTTGGGAAGGAAGCTATTTAGAAAAAATCTACCTTTTTGAAAATATATCGAAGAATTAAATTTACAAAACAGTCAATTTTTCACCTTGATTTCCCACACAAAAATAAAAAGAATGACTGTAACACATTGACTTACATATCTCGGGTGAGAAGCAAATCGGAAAAACTATTGAAAAAACCTCAAAAAATCAAATTTAAAAATCAATCAATATTCGTGATTATTTCGAATAATGAATAACTATCGAATTACTATTAACACCTGGCATGCTAGAAAAAATTGATATATAGCGTGAATTAGATAGTGTGTACAACACCATTCACCTGGAGGCGGTCTGCTCTGTCGTAGAAAATACAAGGGAAACAGTATCACGGTGCAGTTGCTACCCACACCGGCCTCTTCCACAGCCGCCTTCGCGACGCTCCTCGGAATGTTGTACTCGTCCAGAAAGTACGACTCGTTTCGCGCCTCCGACGTAGAGGGACACCTTTCGAGGCACTCTTCGCGGAACGTCAGCTGGTACTCGAAGGCCGTCGAGACGGTGGTCAGCAGACAGAAGACGTACACGACCACGATGACGCTCTTGGCGCGGCGCTCCGTGCAGAACTGCTTGCCCTTCATGGGGTGGCAGACGGCCACGTAGCGCTCCACGGTGAATGAGACTGCCAGCCAGGCTGACGTGGCGCCTGTGGACACAATTTTCAGATTTATAGACATCGGATTAGGATCATCACGCCTGTGGACACAATTTTCAGATTTATAGAAATTCTATTATGACTTTATCATTGTACTGAATATCAACAGAAATAATGGTCACGTAGCCCCCTACGGTGAAGGAGACTGCCATTTAGGCTGACGTGGCGCCTGTGGACACAATTTTTAGATTTATAGCAGACGGCCACGTAGCGCTCCACGGTGAATGAGACTGCCAGCCAGGCTGACGTGGCGCCTGTGGACACAATTTTCAGATTTATAGACATCGGATTAGGATCATCACGCCTGTGGACACAATTTTCAGATTTATAGAAATTCTATTATGACTTTATCATTGTACTGAATATCAACAGAAATAATGGTCACGTAGCCCCCTACGGTGAAGGAGACTGCCATTTAGGCTGACGTGGCGCCTGTGGACACAATTTTTAGATTTATAGACATCGCATTATGACTATCACGCCTGTGGACACAATTTTTAGGTTCATAGAAATCGGATTTTGACTATCACTGTACTGAATATCATCAGAAGTTAGGGTCACGAAACGCTCCACGGGGAAGGAGACTGTCAGCCAGGCTCACGTGGCTTCTATGGACACAATTTTTCGATTTATAGAAATCGGATCATGACTTTATCATTGTACTGAATATCAACAGAAATTACGGTCACGTAGCCCTCCACGGTGAAGGGAGACTGCCAGCCAGGCTGACGTGGCGCCTGTGGACACAATTTTTAGATTTATAGAAATCTGATCATGACTATTATATCATTGTACTGAATATCGTCACAAATTACGGTCACGTAGCGGTCCACTGTGAAGGAGACTGCCAGCCAGGCTGACGTGGCACCTGTGAAATTTTTTGATTGATCAAAATCAGATTCTAACTTCGTTATGATTGTACTGAATATCATCAAAGATGGCTGTCACGTCATTCGTGTTTGACTCAAATTCATAGGAAACTTACTCGCAGCGTCACATAGCCAGTGGGTGAGTCCGTAGAACCTCCAGTACAGTTCGTACTTTTTGTCGTGAATGTTGTTGTAATGTTCGAAGGACAGCAAAAAACCAAAGATGAGTTGGATTATGTCGGCCACAGCCAATGCCGACAAATAGGTGTTGGTCGAACTCCTCATTCTTCTCCTAAAAACAGCATTAACAAGTATTTGATAGAGCCAAGTCGACTCAAATGGTCAATGAAAGTATGCTGAATTAACTTTTTTCCTGATGTTCAGTGAATAAGTTTGTGATAGCCAGTATTTAAATCACTAATCTCTTCAATCTCCTTATTCTCAAAACAAATAAGTATTCGATCTCAAATTCGAATCTCTGAACCACTGAAAATCTTGCCAAAATAGATATAATGAGCATGAATCACAACAAAAATATAAACAAACGAATTTGAAATGAGATTTCTTTATGAATGATTGCACAACACGTGGAATCGTACCTAGTGAGGTGAAAGAACATTATTTATTGTACCATAATACTAATAATTAAATACCTATACTGTGTTTATTTTTAAGTTATCTAACCTACCTACACATTCTACTAAAAGCTCATAAATTTGTGAAAGTACCTGAAACAACATAGTAATGCCATTATCAAAAATAAACTTGGCTCGTTGTAGCACCAGAAAAATAATCGCTATAGTCGAATGCTATGGATTCAGCAAATTCGGATAAGTGCCGTATTCAGGCCAAACGGAAAAGCAGAATCATTCATTTTAGAACCTTTTAGTACTTTTACCTAATAGATAGGTAGGTATACTAATTTCATATCGCTGAGAATACCTACTCAAATTTTTTTCCTGTTTAACATACCTTGTTAACACCATGACAGTGACAATGCTTCCTGCTACTCCCAAACATAGTAGGATCGGTATCAAAACTTTTTGAACGTAAAACCGTGAATTATCCAAAATTGCCTGCGAGGTCATTTCAGCTTCATCCATATCTGAAATAAAGTAATACCATTTTATCTTGATTTATATTATTAAATAAATTTGATGAATAGTTCGTTACATTCTTCAAGTGTATACTTAAGAACGAATGAAGAAACTATTGATAGGTAACGCGTTTTTTCTATAATTTACCGCCTTTCAGTAGTAGATGTACGTCGTATTAATCATCTGGCAATCTATCAAACATTTCACAGAATCTCTGTGACGGCACGTATTTGAATCCATGCCAAAGGTAGAGGGCGCCTAAATAATATCCACTTCAATGAGCAGTGATGATAATATGATCCGCTACTTGTAAATACAATATAAGAAATAAAATTAATAATAATTATCAATAATAATTGATGCATTAAAGCTGAGGGGAAATTTGGATAACAGAGGAGACTGCATCATAGAATTGAAATTTTGCTAAAATTAAAAAATAGTGTTATCCGAAGAATATATTTTATATAAAATTATTCTTGATATTAAATTACAACCTCGGAACCTTTTGCTTGTAAAAGCTTTATGCTTCTCCACTCTCAATAGATTTAGGAGGTAATAGTAAACTTTGGAGTCATATTATTGTACCCGTGTCATGTAATCATTATTTTCTCATTTTTATTAAATAACTACTTGTTTCTGGAACTCGAAGCTTCTTATAACATGTGTATACCCCACTGGATGATTGCTGTCAAAATATAAAAGTTCCCATTAATATGTTTACATGTATCAAAAAATGTTTGAAAGATGTTGAGATATTTCGGACAGACACAGTCTCTGATGATATGTGATCGCGATGATGCTTATAGGCGTTTAATTTTTAATTATATCTGCGCCTTCCTCTATATCCAATGATGTATTCAAGCTTTGGTGGCTCTATTAAAAGAATTGACGGGGAACACCAGTGAACTTGAGGCAATAAAGTTTGTTGCTCATGCAGTATAAATTCCTATGATTATTTCTTTGTTGTATCTTTATCATAGAAGGGTTTTCATTATCATGTCTGAATCTGTGACCAAAATACTCAAGGTATGTTTCTCTGGAAGTGTTGAAATGAATCCACTTTGCTGAAATTGTGCTCACCTAGGGACAATAATAATGTCCTTTTTTTTTCGGAATGAGATTGGGTTTTCACCAATGAATATGTATAGTTATTTGTTTTACTAGGCAGCAAAGTAGAAGATTGACTGCCGCGGCGGATAGTTCATGGCCAAGAGGAAGCGAGGCTAGGAATGAAGCCAAGGCAGTCAATCTACATTTGCTGCCGCGTGAAAGATATATTTTTTTCTCCGAATATAAAACCAATTTTATATTATTTTTTTATTGACTATTTCACTCATCACATAATCTGACCAAAACATGAGCTGTTTTTCGATTCTGATTGGTCTAACAGTGTTCATGTTTTCAACAATGTAACCATGGATAGCAAATCAAAGTCTGGATGTAACCATGGATAGCGAAGTAAAGTCTACCAGTTTGGCATGCATGTAATAATTATGGTTGTATACTTGTCACAATGAATCACTCATTTATAATAAATGCTTTTTATGCTTCGTGAACGTGAAATATTCTAGCAAAATACCACTCTGAATATTTTCTCATAATTCTGTCTTTTTTTGTTAACTCAATTGTGTTGCCGGAAAGCAACACAATTTCGTGAACAATGAAGCGACAGAATTATCTCGAATATTCAGAACATCGTGATATTACCAATTTCATTCAGATTACTTGGAACGTTGCATAGCAACAAACTTTTCTAGGCAGAGAAAGTACACCTTTTCTACCTGTTTAGTTTCAGAGGGAAAAAACACTTCCTATTCCGCTTGGAGAAAAAAATATGTAACTACAAAATATATTCAATTTAATTCCATAGGTTTAAAGCACACTCACCTTATGGTTTGGGATTACTCCAAGTTATAGGTTGAGGCTTGTATGTTCATGTTATGGTGCTGAGAGTAATCTAAAACCATAGAAATCATAGATATGATTCAGAATATATTAAAATGAAAATATGTAATACATTTCTTTTACCAATATATGAATAAAAACATACAATTTTCCTATGGGCATAGAGAAAAATTCATACCTTATTTTGTTATTCCAATGTCACTATTTCAAATGCATACAGATAATAATTATTACGAACAAATGCGACGAAAATAAATAACGTGTAAAATTGAATATGGTATTGTTTTATCGTTTTGCATGGCGTCAAGTTGAATTACTTGAAAGGAAAAGGCATGTTGAAAATGCAACTTCAGTCGTAAATGAGATCTCCATCAATAAAATCCATTAGTCATTAGTAATAATACAAGGTAGGTATTCAAAAATCTAAGTAACTCAATATCCCTTATTTCAATAAAATCATAAATATTATTAATCAAAACTTGAAAAATCATAAATTTCAGAGTCATCAATAATATCGGTCAGAACTGTCTATCTATCGCGAGTCCTATTTCGAACGATCTGTATATTATATAGGTACTTATTTTATTTTGGAAAACTAAATAAAGGCTCATTCACATACCTACATATTTTTGTACGCGATCTCCAAACTTTCTCCACATTCTCTAACGGAGCAACTTTCGGTTTTTGTGGTTGAAAAACCCCCCCTCCACTCTCCTCAACCCCCTTGGCAAATCCAAATGTCAAATGGCAATTATTACCCGTCGATAATTGAACCGAAAAAGTTCACCGATATATTATTTGATGTGTCTTTTCGCGCAAATCTAATAAAACTAACCAAGCCAAACGCAGACGTTGACTTGGACGCAGCCGATATTTTAATTTTAGAATTCCCGAAACGATATAGGTAGAAATTGATGTGAGGAAGTTTGCCACATTTTCAGGTTGTTTTTCTTTATTATGATTGCTGGGTTATATCACTTACAGTTGCAGATATATTATTTATTATTTTCGAGAATTTTGTCATCAAATGTTAATAATAATGTTCAACTTATCAGTGTCTATATCTTTCTCTTTTGGCAATAGCATTTTGTATCTTCTGGAACGTGAATCTGGAACACCTTGTATTTCAAAATGCAGTGATCAGTGCCGTTCCATAGCATGCCCGCCTATGGTCGCGAACGGTACTTCGTTATATTACCGGTACTGTTACCGATCCACCTAGTATGATTATAATGGTGGATCCAGTTAGTGCGCATTTCACTAATATTGCACTAATCTTCATCAATTTCTTTCAACATCAATGATTGTCAGTAGGTATCATGTGTGTTTTATATATAGTGTAGACATACTAACGGGGAAAAATACTAATAATAGTGAAGAAAATTGGAATGAAGTTATTTGTCTTCTATAAAACTAATTGTTTTATTCACAGAGTGTAGTCAATCAATTGGTTCCTCTCAACGAAATTATTATCATCCGATATAGAAAGCTAAATTCACCGTTGAGTAAATATCATCAACATGAGCTAATATCTTTATATTCTCATTGTTTTCGTTTGTAACAGGTGTGATATAATCAACATGTTTGAACATTTTTATTTATCAATTCAATATGGAAAACGAGCTGTATTTTTTTTAAATCAGTTGCCAATGTAGCATTTTTTTGATTTTTTTGGTGTATAACACCATGGTTGAATATCATGAAAATTTCGACAGTTCTTCCTGTATAAGTAGGGAATTCCTATATTCTTATCACTTATTATCTGCATCATCGTTTTCTTATGGAAATGTATAGTGATACGTAAGGTAATACATATAATATGGAACAGGAAAAATTACCAGTTTTGAGAAGGAATATTATTATGTACATTTATTATGAACATTGAAAAATGGGAACATATAAAGAAATACATTCAAAATTTTTCCACACCCTGTATGATGAACACCAAATCATCGTACAACTGACAAAAAAATACCTGTTTTTCTTGGTGTAAAAAAATATTCAATGACATTGCTGAATGATCATTTCCATTTCAGGACCACTTTATGAAAAATTTTGTTTAGTTTCTTTACTTTTCACGGATGCTTTCATGTAAGTAATCCGTATGTGCATGGCTAATCTATATAAAATGAACATCGAAATGCATAATTACAGGAAGTGTGCCAGATAAACCTTTTTGTAGGTAGGTATCTACCTATATAGACACTCGCGGAACTGTATTTCCGTCAAAGTGTTTCGTGACCTTATTTAAATTTGATTCACTTCTCATACAATATGATATTGTTTCAGAATCGTCCTATTCGAGAATCACCCTATAGGATTCACATCAACGGCGATGGTTACAAGTTTAATTGTTCGCTGGTTTAGTAGGGCAGTGCATTGCCATGCTTTTTGAAGTATGAAATAAAATCATCTAAACACTTGTTTATGGACTATTACCTTGTATATTCAGTTCATTGGAACGAGTCATTATTGAAAATACGATTGAATACCAAGAAATTTGCGGATAATCAATTTTATACTATATTTTGGACAGTGTCCGAAATGCATTTAACATTATTGTTTGATCATTTATTACTTCATCACTTTCATGTTTGTCTCTAGATGGCAGTTTGATATCGCAAGTGGAACTCTCAGAAAAGTGATATATCTAGCAAAAACTGGAAAAACGAGCAGAGAAAGCCTTTCCACCAACCAGTCATGGGAATGAGTACGACGTGTTCTCCATTCGAAAAATGTAATTATTATATGACTCTAAACTAAACTATTCTCGTAATCAATGATTTTCACTTTTTCCATTTTATTGATTCGGTCTCAACAGATTTGTCGATGACCTCCTAATGGTATGAATCACTTCCATGTGTATCTTCCTCACTTGCAACACAACTTTCATCGATTCACATTGAATTCGCAGGATCCCAGGAAATAGTCATCAGGAAACTTTCGTGTGGCTCATTATTCACGTTATTCGATGAACTTTCTGGTAAAGCATTGTATTCAAATGAATAATTGTTCGCAATCTTTCCTTCGATTCTATACAGGGTGATTCATTGAGAAATGCGCATACCCTGAGGGTCTATATCATTCTTTATAACCAAGATACGGGGTGATCTATTGATTTTCCCTATTTTTTCAATTAATCATAACTTATGAACCAACCTTTAAATTTTTTTGATATTTGGTTTGTATGTTCTTTGTCCACAGTGATGACGATTGACATAATGAAAAAAGTTTTATTCCAGGGCCGGCCTTGAAAAAAATAATAAGTAAGTTTCGAGTAGAAACAACAACCTGTATATCAATATTTAAAAATCTTATTTACAAATTTGGAAAGAGCAGAAAAATTGAGTACAACTGGAAGTATTTGGTGTTTCCGCATACGACTTTTTCATGTATTAACTTGGGACAAATCTACAGGTTTCAATAATGAGGTGATATAAAATTAATAAAATAAGAAAACAACTACTTTCTGTTAAATAAACCGAGAAAGAATTGATATTTCCATATCAGAGAATGCGAATTCTCAATGTATTTCTTAATATACAGTGTGACCCACTTCTAATGGAAACACCCTGTATCTTACGTAATCGTTGGGTAAGGATCCTGAAATTCGCTGGAGCGAGAGATATACCAAAAATGCACTCTATATGACCAAGTGGGGTCATCTTCAGTGATATACACTGCTCGCCAACAGCCATGGAACTACCCCAATTTCCGGAAAATGATATTAGGAGTCAAAATAGGTCGAAAATCACTTCAGATTCGGAATCATATTCATATTTTTCCTAGAAAATTTTCAGTTCTGAAAAATTGAATTTTGTCGCACTTTTCACGGAAGCGCCCTCGTATCTTACGTAATTGACTTTATCTTTGGACTTTCCCTTCCCCCTGCGAATTTCAGAACCCTACCTCAATAATTACGGGATATACGGAGTACTTCCATGAGGAGTGAGACAAAATATAATTTTTCTGAACGGAAAATTTACTAGGAAAAGTATGAATAGTTAGGGTCCTGATTCCGAATCCAAAGTGGTTTTCAACCTATTTTGACTTCTAATATCATTTTCCGGAAATTGGGGTGGTTCTATGGCTGTTGGCGAGCAGCGTTATATCACTGAAGATTAATTCACTTGGTCATAGAGTGCATTTTTGGTATATTTCTCGCTCCAGCAAATTTCAGGATCCTTACTCATCGATTACATAAGATACAGGGGTGTTTCCATTAGAAGTGGATCACACTGTATATATCCATTTTTTTATGTTCATAATTGTATCTGAGAAAATTCATTTTCAATACTTTCATCCAATCAAGGAGTTCAAACTTGAACGATGGAAACTTATTATTTTTATAGAGCTTTAATCGCAGATTCGTGATAAAGTTTTCTTAATTCAGAATTTATTTCTAAGTAAATATCAATTGTCATACAACCAAAAACGTTGAAAAATGTTCATAAATTCTGAGAAATTTCATTTTTATTCTTCAACTTTACGACCTTGTATTTCGTAAACGGGGCAATTTCAGGTAAGTTGCCTTGAATGGGCTCATTTTGACCTCAGGAATATGTGCTGAGATTTTGTACAGACCTTCAGGGACACCTTGTATAATTCATACATCTAGATACTTATGACGCAAGTCTTCGGAAAGAACCACCCGAGAGAGCGGAAGAAGTCTTGCAGGGAAAATCCGGAAAGTAGAGTACCTACCTACGTCGTCGAAGAAGTGAAGAAGAGGAAGCAAAAAGCCGGCTCTAGCAAAGAGTTTTCATTCTCGACGAGGCATTCGTTTGGTTCGGTGGAGGTCATCGCATTTCTTCGTGCCGCGGCGTCGAAGATACCGAAGAAAAACCGAGGCAGGAAAGAAATACGGACGTGACGGAGAGAGTGCGAGCGATACCAGCTGACAATCGGAAGATACGGTACAAACGGGATGAGATTTTCGCGGAATCGAATCGATCTTCGATCAAGGATGCTCTAAGGATTACCTTCTGCTAGAGTTGTGTGTCGCTCTTCTCCTTGAAGATCAGTTTTTGTGTGCCAGTGGATGAGATTTTGGTGAGTTTTGATCAGCCGTGAAAAATAGTTATTTCATACAAGGGATAAAAATATGAGATGTTAACTCGAGATTGTGTTGTCTCCCGATGCGTACACTATTTTTTTCTGTGGCAGGAAAAAGTACGGATCATATTAAGAAGATATTACATTATATTGAAATCAGATTATTGTCGACGTGAAATTTGAAGTTGTTAACTGTTAACAAGGCATCTTTTGGCATTTTTACCATTCTTTTGAAGTAATCAATATCTGTAAGTATGTTTCTGTGATTTGCTTTTGAAAAATTGCGAACTCAGTGGATGTTTAGTAATTTACCTAACCGCCAAGTGGAATGGAAGATAAATGGACTTGCAGGTTTTTCTTGGAGACGGTGTTATTGGCCTATTTTTGGAACTAGCAACAAAAGCCATCAACAGTATAATATATACCGATTGACACAGGGTATCGGGCAACCCCTGTTACTTTTGCATTCGTGAACGAATTTTTCTAAAATTTGGGATAGTCACATAAGCTACCATTTCGTATTCGATCATATTACAATCCAATATATAGGGCGGACTTCCGGTATTTCTGGAAATGCCAGCAACTTTTTTTTTAATGGAACACCCTGTATATTTTTACATATTCAAGTTCAACGGATCAAAACAAGTGCTTTCTCTATGTCAAATGTCATTTTTTCGAAAAAACTTGAAATTGAAATTGTTTTTTATTTTACCTCGTGGATAAATGAGATGTGGTCAAGACTATTCACAATGAGTCGCACAAAACAGGGGAACATATTTTTCTCGGAAATATTTTTGTATTTCGGTGCAGTAACACATTGTATACATTCAAAAATCAACAAATGGTTCATGAGTTTCCTTGCAGATCAAATAATTTCAATTTACTCGAAAAAACTACATTCTACATTAAGATTGCACATGTTTTGACCAGTTGAACTTGAATATGTGAAAATATACATGGTGTTCCATTTGAAAAAACGGAGGTACGCCATATTGGATTGTGATGTGATCAAATCCGAAACGGTTGCTTATATAACTGTACCAAATTTCAGAAAAATCCGTTTACGAATGCACAAGTTACAGGGGTGGCCCGATACCCTGTGTCACCCGGTATATCCTGGAAAAAAGTACTCACTTTTTTCATGAGGGAAAAAAGTAATTTATGACAAGTGACATTTTATAACCTGTTAACAAAGATGAAATGTGAAACATTTTTCCCGTCACAGAAAAAATGAATTTACATATTATTTTCCAAAATAAGATGACATATTGATGGTATAAAGTATACTGAAACTTTACAAACTTCAAAAATTTACGGAAGAACTTTTAACTCCGAATTCACATTCTTCCCACACGTTTTTTTGTTGGTTAAATCGTATATTTATGGTACAGGCACATCCTCTGGTACATCTGAAACACAATTATTGATAATGAAAAATAACTGATTGTTCAATCAATGAAACTCATTACTGATTGTTGTCTCGTTCAAATTTTCAACGGGAATGAGTAGCTTGAATTGGCGCATTTTGAACCATATTTTAGCATACATGCCCGTGTTAATGTTGAACGAAAATAATTATATATTCAAAAATATATGTGGAACCTTTTTGTTTAAAAAATTTCTACTGTTATTGTAGAAGCTGAATCATTTAGGTGTAAAATACAAAATACCCTGTAGTTGACCACGGATGAAAAAGATTATGAAAGATATATGAAATGGTCAAACCCTGCGTAAGTATTTCCAACGTAATTCGAGTTCAATCATTAGGCAGATAAGTAGGTGAATCAATTCAATTTGATGGTAAAAAAGTGCGAAAGATTATTTGAATTCGTGAGTAATCATCAGTAAGTCGATACTGACACACATTTCTAATCATAACTGTTCAAGAAAAACTTGAATACAGTGCGAGAACAGGACGTAATCATGCAAATCACTGAATAATAAAAATTAATAAGTAGCTACTGTATTCTTTGGCGTGAAGTGTATAGATATAGGTACGCATGTAATTTTTACAGTAAAACTATAATATATGGCATCCTCATAAAAACATTCATACTTTTATATCACTATCCTAAAACCCATAATAATTATCCCAGATTTTGTCAGATATAATTTTATTTTTACTTATTTGAAGGAATTTCTCTTGTTTATTTTGTGCTCATCTTGCATCGGCATCCTGATCACATTTAATTAGCATTAATTTCTGGGTTACCCTGTATGCGGAAACAAAGACCCAGAAAGCCGAGGCGTAGGCGTGAATAATAACGGAGAATCCGAAGACGTCGGTGCTCTCTATAAAAGAAGATATATAAGAGTCAAGGTCAAAAATGTTGTGTCCTTGCCTTTCTTAACTTAGTCTATTGACCCACTTTAGTATCAATAGGTAGGTAGATATTTATTTATTCAGGAAAAAGACTGAGCAGAGTTGCAGGAGAAAGGTCTTGCCTAGAATTGAATACCTATAGGTGATTATCGTAATTGAAATTGTTGTTCGATTCATTGGGACATTTTGTGAAAATGACTGAGATTCCCAATCACTATTAATTGATATTCACATAGAAATTATCTTTATCGAATTTCAATATTAGAGGTAAAACATTGAAAAACTGGTTTATGCATGTATAAGACATTATCGCACTTTTCTCAACCATCTCAGAATCGTCAAAAAAATTTCATGAGACACGTCCGACACGAGAAGGTCATAGAAAATTTTCGAAAAATCATTGATATCTACTGAAAATTGAATCGGTTACATAAAATAAGAGATGGCTCTTGAAAATCTGTTACTGACCACTGCCAGCTTATTATAAGTTCGACTTAAGACTGGGCGCGACCGATTCACTTGTTTTGGTAAGTGGTACCGCTATGAAGAAGCGTGGTAGGTACTCGCTAGCCGAGTCTTTGGAATGCAGTCAAATTTGTTAATATGGGTCAGTAGAGTCGTCCGTATAATCGAAACGTATTTACGTAGGTATACTTAGAAAAGACGAAAAAAAAAGAAACTTTCCCACGAACCCATTTTTTTTTTTAGTTTTACTCGTTTTCTTTCGATAAGACTGTATGTTTTACCGCTATAGCCGCATCGAGAACAAAAATTGTGTTCATTAACTTTTATGTGTTTATGCAGCCAAGTTAATAATGAAAAATGATTGAAAGAATTATTTACCAATGATATGAGAATGAGAATACTGAAAGCATCTCCGTAAACATTTTTTCTCAGTTTCTCATCATGGACCTGAGATACGCTCTAGTTATGCTGTTGAAAATCCTCATTTCGACGTCGACACTGCCCGTATTGTACAGAGCGTCAGGCGTTCAAGGGGCAGCCCTTTTGGGAGACCCCACAATGAGCAGAAATTCAACCAACGACACACCAGACACCTACTACGATTACGAAATCGCCGATGACAGTCAGGAACTCGAACAGGTTAGTTAAACATAAATACATTGTGTCCACTTCAAGGTCTTTATGCCATCCTTGTATAATATGGTATATCTGATCGATTTTAAAAACCTTTTTTTTGTATTACTTGTGGTATTACATGTGAACATATTGATGGAGTCTGAATCCGGATCACTTGAAACATATCTGTACTGATTTATATCATCATAATAACAGAGGGTGTCCGAAAAAACAAATTATTAGATATTTGAATATGTGGGGAAGAACTAATGACAAATTATTATTTAGGAATAGGTTCTTCAAACATATCTGTACCGCTTTTTGTCTGTGTCTGAGAAAAATAATAAAAACGGCAATATGTATCAATTTGAATAAATAATAATTTGTATTTTCGGACACTCTGATGTGTTTAATGATGAGGAAAATCGGCGAAGCTATGTTTCAAAGGGTCCTGATTCAGAATCCATCATCATCTTTTGAGTAAAGAATTTTGATATGAAATATTGCTTGCTCTTTCATTCAGACACATTGTATTGAATGATAAAAATTGGTAAAGACATGTTTGCAGCAGTCCTGAATAATAATGTGTCATTAGATCCTTCCGAAAATACCACAGCAGTACATTTTCTGATCTCATATCATTAAAAAAAATAATGAATCGTTGTCTGGACATCCTGTGTGTTAGGATGATGAGAATCTGTGCAGATGTTTTTCAAGTGATCCTGATTCAGAATCCATCATTATTTCTCGTCAAAAAACCCTAATAATACTTTTTGAAATATGGGTCAATAAAAGGTCGCAGTTGGCCACGATAACAGACCATGAATAAAATCAATCACTTGTTGGATGGACATTTTGAACACCTAACCAACAAAAACAATTTTTTTCGAAATCGATCTGTGAATAACGATTTTACATGGGTGGTAAGTCCTTAATGTGGACACACTGTAAATTCAGAGAGGTCTTGATTTATCGCTATTTTCAGAGAAACGTGCCGACAAAAGCCAAAGAGGCATCTGAGGAAATTCCTGACCCGTCACCGCTGGTGGTATCCGGCTACAATCTGCCGGAGAACATTTTCAATCGCGGCAAACCGTTCTACGTGGAGAAAGACCCGCTGACCGGCCAAATAGATTTCGCCCAAAAATCTCCCACGCTGGACGATGATTTGTACGACTACGTGGACGAGGAACCGAGCAGGAACATCCACGATAAGTCGAATATCGACAGAAAAGACGGTGGACACCGTCACACCGACGTCAACCAATTGACGCCAAACTTTCACGATTTTCTGAATCTGCCTGTGAAGTACAACTCTGCCAAGTACGTGTACCCTTTGATATCCAACTCCTACGCCAGCACCAAGATCCAAGGCAGCGTCAACAAGTTCCACAACCACAAAGATTACAATTTCAAAACGTCCACGAAAAAACCGACGCCTCCGGCTTCTAGCCCTACTTATTATTCGGATAGCAACCAGTACTTTACCCAGCCACGAACCACGGTCACCACAACGACAACCACCACCACAGCAAAACCAACGACCAAGTCGCCTACCAAGGTATATTTCACTACCAAGCCCACCAACCTGTTGAACACCGGCATGGGACATCCTAGTTTCCAGGAGGAATTCGAGGATTACTACGATCTCCCAGCTGCTACCACCACGACAGTGAAAACTGTCCCCGAGAAGGTTTATTTGACCACCGAGAACGTAGATAAAATTTACCTCACGTCCAAAGCCCCAGAAACAACGTCCACCAAGAAAACCATGTCGCTCTTTGAGCAGTTGTTTGGGGAGTACGACGATACCGTGGCACCTCCTGTTACCACCAAGCAGCCATCTTTATTCTCCAACCTACCTGGCAACAAGTACAACAAAAACAAGTACCAAAAAACCGAGAAACCACAGTATCCCAGTACGACCACAACTACGACTACTACAACGGAAACACCGCAAGTCCACAATTCTCACGCCGGTCCGAACGTACTGACCGGTACTAATATGGGATTAGAACCGAATTACGAGTACGAGGATTACGGTAGCGAAAAGTACGAGGACAATGTGGCTGTGCAAAGCAAGCCGCAATTGATGGTCGACGAAGATTTGACTATCGAACCATTACCCGACTCATCCACCACTACCACCACCGAGAAAGTTGTCGAAGTGAAACAAAACATCACCGACTACTACGATTACCCCGAGGAAAAGGAAAATACCGCGACTAGCACCACCACTTCGACTACAACCACCGCCAAAACCACGACTTCTACCTTTCCTTCGGTCAAGGTGACCTCGCTACCTCTCGGCGACAACCACCTGACCACTCCCAGTCACGAACCATTCAACAGGGATCCCATCATTGTGGCTACTCAGAACCTGCGAGAGAAGCTCAATAGCGAAAAAGTGCTACCCAAACCGTTCGAAAAACCCTCGAATCCTCCTAGTGCTAGTAATATCCACATCGCTCACAATCAGGACACCGTGTCATTTGTCGTTGGGAACCAACAAAGCGTCGACGGTACTCAGTACGTCGGTACTTCGATCAAAGAGAATCCCTATGACATCAACAATTCGTTTAGACCGCAGATTTCGTACGGCAACGAGGATTCAGTTAGCTACAAGATCGAAGCCGAGCCGGAAGTGAGCTTCCAGCTGGCCGCTCCTCCTGAAGCTGTCGGCAGCGCTGTCACTATCCAACCTTTGAAAAACTCGGAAGCTTCCTTAGCCATAGGAGTGCCGGTGCAGGTGCCCGGTCACGTGGTAGACGACCACCTGAACAAAGCCGTGCAGTTCCCGCAGAGCGGTAGCAACAAAGTAGTGTTCCCGGACGAGAAGCAACCGGAATTTCCGGACTTGGTGCCTCCGCCCGTTCAGGCGAATAGAGAAGTGTTGCCTTTGAATTCGCAGCCGATGTACCATCAGCTACCGAGCGATCTGACTCCGCCTCGAGAACCGGAAACTGTGGCTTCTCCTAGACCGGAAAATAGACCGGCCAGACCGCCTTGGGATCCGCGACCAGGGCATTTTTATAGTGGCAAGCCCGAGTATAATAGGCCTCCGCGGCCCCCGGCGGACGTCGCCTACAAACGGATCGACAACTTGCCCAACATTTTGCCTCAGTTCCGGCCGAATATGAACAAACCTCCAGGCAGTTACTACGAGAAGAGGTTTGTATCAATTTGAAAAAGATAATAATTCGTATTTGTGTATTTAATGATGATTAAAAACGGTGAAGGTATGTTTAAAAGGGTCCTAATTCAGAATTCATCATTATTTGTTGAGTAAAGAATTATAATGATGAGAAATATTCACTACACACCACTAACAAAAACCAATTATCTTACGCCTCGACATGTGTTTCGCTAACTATATTAACATCTTCAGGAGGAGATTGAAACTAAACGTTCTATCCTAGTGTGCTACTTATATAAGACACTAACCGCCAAGTTGATGTTGGTCATGGTTGAGTTCACATGATAACCTTGGTCGCATATCACTAAACTATACAGAGGGCTGAATGGGATAGGTCTATTATCCTTATTCATTTTTCCATTACTATTCTTAAATATCTCTTAAGCTTTCATAAGCATCTAATTTCCTAACATTATTAACCTGTTAAGATAATTTGAGGTTATTAATATGTGTGTTATGATTGTGATTGAACATATGTGTTCCGCTGCACACGATTTATCTAACCTACCATATTTCAAATATGCTAAGTGTTCTTTGAACCTTATTTTTATAGGACGCCTGGTTTGGCCTATATATGTTTTATGACAATCATTACAACTTATTTCGTACATTCCTGACTTTTCGAGTGTGTCCACCTTATCTTTCATTTATTAGGTAAAGGAAAAAGCACTCTTCTTATTACATGTATGAATTTAAAAATCGATTCATCCCTCAAATGGTGAATGCTATCGAAACTATACAAGAGTACCATATTTGAATAAAAATGTCTAGACTTCCATATTTCTTGGTCAAACTGCCGAAAATTGCATGAACTAAAAAGTTGGAAAAACAGTGCCCCTGAAAAAAAATGCCCCTAGACCCACCCATTTTCCACGCCCCTGATAAAAATATCGGAAAATACTCTACATTTCCAAATCAGGCATGCCTACAAAAGTTAGGTACATGTACAAACTTTTGGTCATTTTATCACTGAGGGTTTCGAAAATATTCACATAAGACCATCATCTCTTTCAGATAGCTATATCTTCCAAGGGGGCCTTTTCTGGACCCATGTTTTTTACTATTTTTGTTTCTAGAATCTGTGGTTGAGATCTTGCTATGTAATTTCTAGACAACCATTATAAAGAAAGGTGCTTTTTCAATAACAATGTTCATTAACTGTCTTCTTCAAAATGTTTTATCGTCATGGAAAACTCGAAAACAAAATATAGATATATTTTATGTTATTTCAAGGTTCAATCGGCAGCCACTCTTAGACAGACCCTCCAACAGACCTATCGGCTTCTTCGAGAAAATGCAGCCACCCCCACCTCCACCACCACCGATTTACCGGCCGGCGATGAGAAATAACATCCCTCCAATGCACCACGACTCGAACGGTCCTCCTATGGCCGAAGACAGGATAACGAACGAAGCACCCAGAAGGCCAAACCCGGAATTCTCTTTTTATCGCACTCCCCCACAGCCAAAGATAGCCAACAGGAGGAACGGAAATGACGACGAAGAAGTGGTAGAAACGCTGCAGATGATCCAAGCCAAGAACTCCGACAAAAAAGACGAACCACCGGCATCTGTCACGCAAGTAGTAAACATTCTAGCGGCGAACGAGGGATTCAGTGTCAACACGGAGAAAACAATCTACAAGGTGTACCCGGTGAACACGCCGCCGATCAAACTAGACGTGATCGATACCAACGAGAAAGACACCGTGGTGATCGGCACGAGAGCGGAACCTCCTTTACCGCCCTCGAAAATCCACCCCCAGGACTTCGTGTTCGATCCCAAAGAGCGTCACGACGCTCCCATCTTGAAACCGCACCCGAGGCCGAGCTACGCCACGAAAACGGACTTCCCGTACCACTTGGAACGGCCGAACTCCAAGTCCGAGGACGAGCCGGATCACTTCTTCAACAACCAGTGGAACGGCGTCGGCGAACAGGCGGAGTCTCGAATTGTCACAGGTCACGTGCCCAATCAGATATCGGCCACGCTGAAGACGTACACCGAGAAGCCGATAGCAGTCGCTTACACCCCTACTGAGCCTAATCTAGACGCTGACAAGTACTCGATGCCGAACTACGGCAGTCCGGTGATTCCCGAGATCCAAGGTAATTGATACTGAATTCTAATTTATCAACTACCATTGATATTGCTTTTTCCTTCATAATTAAAGTATGCATTTCACCATTTCGCAATTTTTAAATCATATCACAATGAAATTGACAGATATTTGATTACTTCAAAAGCTCTAATTGTCACTATAAGTATAAAAACCTACCAGATGAAAACTTCAAATTTCACATCGATAATTTTCAGATTCTAATATACTGTAATATTTTTTCAATATCAAATTGTCGTTTTTATCGTTACAGAAAAAAATATACACGGGAAAAATATTAGATCTTAGTCCTCGGCGGTTATTTGCCTCCCTCCGCTTCGGGATAGAACAGAACCTCTAACGAAAATCTATTACTTTTTTCCCTTGTTATTATACAACTATTTTCTCGATCGTGTCTCTCCAGTAACATGTATATTTTTTGGGATCAATAAATGTCATTGTTAGCAAGGAACTAAAAATCACCCTGTAAATGAATGGAACGCCCATAGGAATGCCATATCACGCCATACCACAAGCTGGCGAGGACAATTTGATATTGAAAAAATATTACAATAAGAATCAGATAATAATTATCGATGTGAAATTTTAAGTTTTCAACTGGTCGATTTTTTTCAATGATTTTGGAAAAATACCTGCTACTAAACATGAATTGAAAATATGTACTAGAACATTTGACGTATATTTCACAATAATCTTCAATGATTTTGTATTGATTCTGTCTGGGCCAGGGGCAGAATCATTTTTCAATTCATTTGTAAATTAATTATTTCATTTTCTGTAACAGGTGACCAGAATTTATTATTTGGTTCCGTCGATATTTTTAGCCAACTCAGGTCCTATGTCACAAAAATGATTATTCAGTAGATTTGGTATTTCTTGATCATCTGTAATACATTTATTATTTTCAAATGATTTAAATACTTTTTTGTTTCATTTTTTGACCTGTCAATTCATTCACTACTTTCCGAATCTTCCCAATGTCTCCATCAGCTTCCTTGATTTTATCTTGATAATAGTTTTCTTTTGCAAAATTACTATCTGGGGGTTTTCGGGATCGAAGATTATGATTCTTTCGTGAAAATTTGGAAATTCGGACGGGATTTGGAAATTCTAGATGACGGAACCAATATGGGGGACGAGTTTCGTAATAGAATCGCTCATTTGAAAAACCCAATAAGTCCCAAACGGTTTTGAGAAAACAGAAAAAACCGTATATTATTATGTTCCTCAATTCTGATAACTGGTTTTTATGATTCTACAGTGCTATTCCTCCATCATTTCAAGATACTCATCAAGGTCTTGAATTTCATAAACGTTCTTCTTTGTACAAGCTATCCTAACCGCATAAATGAGTTCAAGTGTTGAAAATGTGATTCCACGATTCGTGGAATCATAATCTAACATTATCATCATTATAAAGGTCACCGAGTGCCGTTGGGCGGCCCAGAAATCGCTCACCGAGTCGACGAATCCTCCCCTTTCCCCTCCGACCTGCCCGCCTATCCGCAGCTGGACTTTCAGGCGCCCTTCTTGGCCAGCGACCACGTGGACGCGACCTTGAACAAGGGCTGGGCGGTGGTGCGAGAGACGAAGAACAGGACGACGGATCAGACGGAGGGCACGACGATGCCGTACGCGACCACGGGGGAGTTCGATATGGAGCACTTTCAGCCGCAGCTGGAGGGCGGGTTCAAGCCCATCTACAGTTTTCCCGAGGGGGATGATAAGCCGGCTGGTGTGGAGGTCGGCGAGCGAGAGGAGCGATAAGTGGGATAGAGGTACTATGTTGCTAAATTCACTGAAAGGAAATGGGATGATGATATGATGATCCGGCTCGAAGGACCATGTAGGATTTTTCCTACAGGAATATGAGGCTGGGTGCTTAATTCACCTGTTGAACAATCTCTAGGTGAATAGGTGGATCAATGTTTTGAGATTATTTCAGAGGTTAGATCTGTGTTTTGGTTTTTATGATTTCTAAATCAACTGAATAACTTGTTTGTATCCTTGATTCGAGTTACTGTTTACTAGCAGCAGAAATAGAGTAAGTCAAAAGTACAAAACATCAGTTGATATTCAACTTGATCTACCAATCTAAATGAAAAATTGAAACTAACCTCAAAAATATGTGTCTCACCCAGTGCAATTTGCTTTTTCTCTTGCTATAATTTCAGTCAAACATGGATTAACCATCAGCCTATCAACCGCATCCTATATGGTATAGATTCACCATACTGGTGAAATTAGCAACATAGTGGTAATGTGAAATATATGAAAATTTATTTAGACATGATGGGCTCAGAGTTGTGTGACTGATAAGATATGGTCACTTTCAGTGGCCTTTGATAGGATCGAGATCACAAAGTGGAATTATTGAAGACATGTATTCAGGCGTTTGAAACATAGAAAAGTGTTCCTTATACAGACTTTCATATTCATATTATGCTGTGAATCTGAATTCGTCAAATTGAATGAAAAGAAAATGTATTCATTTTCAAAAAAGCATTTTGAACCTTTTGATGTTGAGATTTCCGACCACTGAAGAAGTGATTGTCAGTAGTAAATATATAGGTGATAGAAGGGGATGATTTCGGTGGCGTTTTAACTTATTGATGAGTAAAAATGCTACTAAAAGCTTTCAATACGATTCTGAGGTAGACATTTGGAGGCAGAGCGTTGGATTTCAGAATTGTATTGATAAATAAAATTTTTAGTTGTTAACGGAAAACTATTTTAGATTACTCCTAGTTGTTTATTAATTTATTGATATTTATAGATTTTATTGAAATATATTTTATTTTTGTAGATGTTTAAGAAGAAACAATGTTTTATCTTCCTGCACCTTCTGCAAGCTGTTGCACACCCTCTAACCAATGTCCCGACCTTGATATCCCAAACAAGCCCTCATTAATTCCTGTGGATAGAGGAACTGTTCAAATCCTGATGATCTGGAAGCAGGTAGGCAGGTAGGTTAGGAATTTAAAAAATATGTATACAATCGTTCCAATGATTTATTCATAGTATTGTCAGTAAAGCATATCATATGTGATCTCAAAAAGCTAACTAGTATTAGCAGTAGTCATTTCTCGATAATAGTGGCAGTTGAAATTCTCAAAAGAGCAAAGGCAAATTTCTCATTTCAATTCACGTGAAATCTGCGATATTTTGTGAACTCAAAAAGTTCACGCCTGCTAGACAATACAAATTCAAAAAAATATAAACATCAAGGATATCCTCAAACATTCTTTTCACCTTTGTAATTTTTTTATGCATTTTATTTTAATGTAGTCAATGCGCGAAGGGAAAGAGGATCTTGAGAATATCTTAGTATCACATTGAACACACAGTGTATAATTGAGAAAAAATAAAATTATTCTAATGGAATGACAGTATTCCAGTTTATACAATATTATAAAATGCATAGTGCTGATTAGTTGAGACTGAACAAATATTCATGAAATGACTATTTGATTCAAAGTTTTTTTATGTATTCGTTTCTAATACTTTAATCAAACTGCCTACTAACATTTAACATTCAATCATTGACAAAAAATCGCAATTCTATACATAAACATTTTGAGCTTTCAAATAGCCAATAACTTCAGAGTAAATATATATATTTGTAAAATATTTAACTGTGTAAACTTCGCATATCATCAATACTTAGAAAGTATATAGTTTGATATAATATTTAAAAATACAATACTGTTAAAACAAATTATTTCATAAATCATTCAGGCTGTGGTGAATATTCTGAACATTTCATTTATCAAAAACAATGTGCCAAGAATATCATAACGAACTTTATTACTGACCATCAATATGATGCAATTTAGTTCAGAAAACCGGACTGCAATCTCAGTTTTATTTTTCGAATAGCTTCACAGGGTTCTGAAAATAATCTCAACAAAGTAGGCGAAATCAACAAATGATTTTGCAGAGAGCAACGTTCAAAATATCCTAATAGTTGCTGAATAAATGCAAATCTAACTTGACAGTTACTTCTCCGGACTCCACCTGATGCAAAATCAATTTTTTCGTAATTGGTCCATTGTGATTTTGCGATTCGTTCAGAATATCCTTCATTTTCAATTCAGCTCTTCCTAAAAATTCTACAACAAACCGTATGTCAAGAAATATGAAAGAGAACACATTTTTGAAAGTATTTTTCTTAAAATTTCTGTCATTTCAAGACTTACCATCTGGACTGAACGAGTTTCGTTCGAAAACTGTAAAGGAAAGTACCTCCTGGTTGATATTCCTCAACTGGAACTGCATGCTATAATTCCAAACAAGACTGGGGATTTGGGGTATGCCGTTCTGCGCCGAATTGCCATTGGGGAACGTCTCTCTGGCAATGTCGGTCTCCTGCTCTTGCGTACCCAACATCACTTTGCAGTAGATGTTTTCGCTATGAGATTTTCCTAAATCAAATAATTGAAAAAAATTAAACACTAAACATAACATGACTAAATTTTTTTTGTTCATAGATTCATTAATCTCAAGAGTTAAGATTGGTGTCTATAATTCGAATCGAATCGAATTGAAAAATAGTCATTAGTAGTGTACCTACGTATGCCTCAGCTCAAGATGGCCGCCGCCGGAAGTGACGTCACAACCGTTCCTGTGGTGAAAGGTGTTGGCTGCACGGAAGTGACGTCACAAGATGGCCGCCGGAAGTGACAGATGACAAGTGACAGATGACAAGTGACAGATGACGAGTGACAGATGACAAGTGACAGATGACAAGTGACAGATGACAAGTGACAGATGGCAGATGACAAGTGGCATGGAACACAAGCAGTGGCAGATGGCATGGACCACAAAGAGTGACAGGTGACAGACGACGAGTGACAGATGACAGACAAGTGACAGATGACAGACAAGTGACAGATGACAAGTGACAGATGACATGGAACACAAGGAATGACACGTGGAAGTACTCTGAACTTAGCCCCCTAGACTCTAGAGCTTATGGGCGTGGCCATTCTTCTTCTTCTTTTTGAAAGGTGGTTGATGACGTCACAATCCAGTGACTGTGCTCACCAGATTCAGGTTGGTATTACTACAATTGGTAGCACTTTGTTTCAAGGTCACCCGATATGCATGTTGCAGATGGCCGATGAGTCATCCTTAGAGTCATCCTTATCTCGACTTCGTAGATCAATGCCGCCTTTGTTTGCCATTTATGTTATCTAGCCTTCCTCTAGAACAATGCCGCCTTTGTTCTCTCGACGCCACTGTCAGCGTTTCTGGGAATTTCGTCGAGTCAGCTATTGGGAAATTGCGACGCAATATTATACGAGAACAATGCCGCCTTTGTTTGCAGGTGTCCGATTACGTAACAACCTCATCCGATTGCATCATCCTTATCTGTGAGAGAACAATGGGTCCATTGTTCTGACGCAGGTGGCCGATGAGTCATCCAATAATGCTAGCTGGGAGACATCCTGAAACAATACCTCTATCTACTTTCTGTCACCACTGACTGTCAGCGTTTCTTGGAATTTCGTCGAGTCAGCTATTGGGAAATTTGCCTCAAGAACAATACCTCCGTTGTTTGCAGGTGGTCGATGACGTCACAACCTCAAGCCCTATATAAGGCGGTCAGAACGTTCGTAGACGTCATTCCATTCTGAACTTTGACACTGGTCGGTCGACCTGTTCCTTTCTGTTCGGTTGCTCCTGTCTGTTCGGTTGCTCTTGTCTGTTATATTATATTGTGCGTGGGTTGTGCCAGCTGATCATAAAAGGTGAGTTCTTTATTTATTACGTTTCAAGGCCATGTGGGCGACCCTATTTGTGACTAGTGATCATTCCACTCAATACTAGCAGTGTTAGAATATTTTAATTCTCATCAGATGGATGTTTCAGCTATTAACGCTCAAGCTGCTGCCTTCAAACCAACTGTAGCACTAAGTAGCTTGCCCATCAACCAGCCCCACCCCATTGAAAATATCAGGGTGGTCCAGACACGGTTTGGGGAGGCTATTGTGGTCGAACTAGAGGCATCTAGCGTTTTTCTGCCAAGGAGGGTAGTTGGCATCTTCAAGCCTCAGCTTCCGGCGTTCACCCCAGGCAAATACAGCCTGATTCACAAGAGGAGTGACACCGGACCTGCAGTCCTCTTTGAGATTACTGAAAATTAGGGGTAAGTAAAATATTATTTTCCGTTTGATATTTCTCGCAACATGAATGTCAATAGTATTGCTTCTACTAGTGATGCCGTTGTTGAGGAATGTAGAAGGAAAGTGGAAATTTTGAGAAAGAAGATGAACATATCTGCAGAAGAAAGACTGTTATGGAATAGGCAAATAGGGACGCATATAAGAGAATTAAATAGGGCAATCAGGGGGACCAATTCGACAGCAGGGGTTTTGAGAAAATTAGAAACAAATGTGGGGCATTTGAAACGTTTTCAAAGTTTGATTGGGAAGAAGAATCATATTGGGGCGGGACTTGGCAATCGTAAAAATAGAGTTACATGGAGACTTGTTCAATCTGTTTTTGAGAGTAGAGTGAGGACGGCTGTTATAATCAATTTGAGTCATAAGGAGTTGATGCAATTTTTGCAGGACGCATCGCATATTTTCAAAATTCAAATTAAAAAAATATTGAGGGAATTAACCATGCTCAAAGTCAACACCACCTTCTGTGGTGAGTTTATCAAGAAATCGGATGACGCGGAGATTATTGAATTCAAATATTTCAATACAAAGAATGCTCCAATGGATGAGGGAACGGATTTAGATTGTTGGTTCACGGAAAATGTGAGTGATACCATAGTGAATAAACTTTCGGAATTCCAGGAGAAGGGTAGTGGCTGGGCCCTGAGAGAAATTGTTTCGTTGGAAGTAAATATCAATAAATTAGAAATTGGCAATGGTTCATCATTCATTGCACTACCTGACCAAATATCCAAGAAGCGTGCCTGCATCAATGTGAAGAACACTGATGAGGCATGCTTCTTCTGGAGTATCGTGAGCGCTCTTCACCCTGCTAACCGTAATGTAGACAGGCCCAGCTCGTATCCTCATTACAGCCAAGTTCTGAATACCGCAGGCTTGGATGTACCCATCACTCTCAACAATATCCCTAAATTTGAAAATCTCAATGATATATCGGTGAACGTTTACGCCTTGGAACTGATTCATGTTAGAAAGACAGAGTATTTTGAAGTAGTACCCATAAAACTCACGAAACATAAGCAGCCCAGACATGTCAATCTACTTCTCATTCAAAGTGAATATTTCCCCAAGCCCAACGATCATGATGTCTTGCCTGAAGATGATTACGACGAAGACCTCAGGTATCATTATTGTTGGATTAAAGACATGTCCAGGCTTCTATCTTCACAACTCAATAAACATACATCGAAAAAACATTTCTGTGATAGATGTCTAAATTATTTTTCGAGCGAATCCAAATTGGCAGATCACAGTGTTGTATGCGAAAATGTCAACGAATGCAAAATTTCATTCCCCAAATACGATTCAGTTGTTTTCAAAAATCATATATATAAGCAAAAGGCCGAATTCATCATCTACGGTGATTTTGAATCGGTTTTGGAGCACTGTGATGATAAAATTTCTCAAAAAATGTCGAAATATCAAAAACATACAGCCTTCAGCGCAGGGTACTATTTCAAATGCTCATATGATGATAGCTTGTCCTATTACAAGAGTCATCGAGGTCCTGATTGCATGGATTGGTTTGCCACAGAAATGGCAGATGTCGCGAAATTTGTACAGTCTAAAATCAAAGACATTATTCCTCTGACTCATTTCCCAGATAAGGTTGGTGTAACACACTGCCATATCTGTGAAAAGGCGTTTGCGGGCACTGATATCATCGTAAAAGACCACCATCATTTCACTGGTGCCTTCAGGGGGTGGGCACATCAATCTTGTAATTTGGGGTACCGCAAGTCCTTCGTAGTGCCCATAGTGTTCCACAATTTTTCTGGATATGATTCTCATTTCCTTCTGAGAGAGATTGCCAAACGTGGACAGGTGAGCGTACTTCCGATAAATATGGGGAAATACATTTCCTTCACCCAACACAACTCTGAAACCGGTATTAAATTCAGATTCATCGACTCTTTGAGATTCCTGGGTGCCAGTTTAGACGAATTGGCATCCAATTTAACGAAGGATAGCTTTCAAAATTTAAGAAAAGAATTCAACCAATTAGACGCATTTAAATTCGATCTACTCACAAAGAAAGGTGTTTTCCCATATGACCACATCAATAGTCCGAGCAAATTAGACGAAACTGAACTTCCACCCATTGAGAACTTTTATAATAAATTGAACGATGAACATATCGATGATGTGAAGTACGCTCATGCTCAAAACGTATGGCAACAATTTGAATGTCAAAATTTAGGTGAATACTCGGATTTATACATGAAAACAGATATCCTTCTTCTGGCAGATGTTTTCGAACAATTCAGAGAAGCTGCTTTGAGGACGTATACCTTAGATCCGGCTTGGTATTACACCCTTCCAGGTTATACGTGGGATTGCATGCTGAAGTACACAAAATGTTCCTTACAAATTTTAAAAGATGTTGACATGCTGATGTTTGTCGAAAAGGCAATAAGAGGTGGTATTTCGGTTTGTTGTAACCGCTATTCTGAAGCCAACCATAAGTACACTTCAACATACGATCCTACGAAACCACCAAAGCATCTTCTCTACTTGGACGTTAACAATCTATATGGATGGGCAATGTCAAAGCCCCTCCCTTATGGAGGGTTTGAATGGACTGATGCCAATATTGACGTCACATTGATTCCCGACGATGCGCCAGAAGGATATATCTTACAAGTAGATTTGGAATATCCGGAAAACTTGCACGATCTACATAAAGACTTTCCGTTTTGTGCCGAACACCGCAAGCCACCTGGTTCCAAGTTGGCAAAATTGATGACCACGTTACACCATAAAAAGGAATACATCATCCATTATGTTAATTTGAAACAAGCTCTGGCAAATGGCTTGAAGCTCACCAAAATTCACAGAGTAGCGAAATTTAAACAGTCTACGTGGTTGAAGCCCTACATTGATCTGAATACTGGATTGAGGGCTGCAGCCACCAACACATTCGAAAAAAATTTGTATAAACTGATGAATAATGCCGTGTTTGGAAAGACGATGGAAAACATTCGTAAACATCGCGTCGTCAAATTATGTAGATCATGGAATGGACGCTATGGGGCTAAAAATATGATCGCCAGTTCAAAGTTTCGTGGCCGGACGATTTTGGGCGACGATCTGATTGCTATCGAATTGGCTAAATCTGAAATAGTCTTCAACAAACCCCTATACATAGGGATGGCTATTTTGGATTTATCCAAGACGTGCATGTATAATTTCCATTACGATTTCATGCTTCCAACAATGGGGGTGGAGAAATGTAAGTTAATGTATACAGACACCGATAGTTTTATTTACGAACTTGGCTGTGATGATGTATATGCGGAACTTATAAAAAATAACTTGTCCAAATTTGACACATCCGACTACCCTTCTGACAACCCGTATGGAATTCCGCAAGTGAATAAAAAGGTCTTGGGAATGATGAAGGATGAGGCAAATTCGAAAATAATAACACACTTTGTAGGCTTACGTTCAAAAATGTATGCCTACAAAGTGCAGGGGGGTAAAGTCACCAAAAAATCCAAAGGGGTTAAATTTAATGTGGTTAGGAATAAGATATCCTTCAATGATTATGTGGCTTGCTTGAAAGACTTCAAGGAGCAGACAGTCACACAGCGGACAATCCGTTCCTTCAACCATAAAGTATTCAGTATTGAACAGTCGAAAATTGCGCTAAGTCCTTATGACACCAAGAGACACCTACTTCCAAATTGTTATGACACCCTGCCTTTCGGACATTCCTCCATAGCTGACATATGATTCTTCTTCCATATACATTCCTCAACAATATCACCTTCATGTTCTGAGAAATGTCAACTGATAATATTTTACCCCCACCACTGATTTTTTCAATCTAGTTGTATATACGCTTACTAATCTTTATACACTCTATTTATTATATAATGTAGATTTTGTATTTCAGTTTTTGTATACACTATGTATTTTCCACTATGTTCAATAAAAGTTTCTTGAAAATTTGGTTGTTTCATTACTGCAAACGAATGAACCTGCTACAAAACGTCGAAAAACGTCGAAAAGCGTCAAAAAACGTCAAAAAAACGTCACGTCAAGAACGTCAAAAAACGTCGAAAAGCGTCAAAAAACGTCAAAAACGTCGAAAAACGTCGAAAAAACGTCAAAAACGTCGAAAACGTCAAAAACGTCGAGAAACGTCACGTCAAGAGCGTCAAAAAACGTCGAAAAGCGTCAAAAAACGTCAAAAACGTCGAAAAAACGTCGAAAAGTGACAAAAACGTCGAAAAACGTCGAAAAACGTCGAAAAACGTCGAAAAGCGTCAAAAAACGTCGAAAAGCGTCAAAAACGTCGAAAAACGTCAAAAAACGTCGAAAAACGTCACGTTTTCCACGTTTCCAACGAAAGTCAACGATACCTGACTAGGAGTAAAGAAAAGCTGAGCTATTTCCATATTTTATTGTTCCAAATCATTCAGTACATTGTTTTTAAAGTAATACAAATATTCTCTAAGTGCCATGCTCAACAAACTATTATCAGATATTTCACAAAATGCATGTAATGCATCAAAACAGCTTTTATTATTGAAATGAGTCCTTGTCAAATTCAGAATATTGTTATAATAAGCACAAAAGTTAATATCTTCCAACCAAGCCACTCGATGGGCCACTAGTCTTTGGTCGGCTTCAAGGATCTGGGTGACATCTCTTTCGTCCATGTGGAACTCAACCTCGTGTTTTCTGACCAGTAGGAATTTTGTATCATCATACACGAGTTGTGTGATTTCACAAAAATCTCCGCATGGAAAGGTGATCGGATCATACTCATCTGCATGGGTTGGTAACTGTTCGAGGAAGAAATCCATCAATTTCTGTCGCAGCAAGTCGATGAAGATGTTCCACTCCAACACACCAAAAGATATTTTGTTTGGCGTCATGTAAGGTGATATAACTATGGCTGGACTGAATATTCTGGCTGGACTCAAACCGACTTTCAATTCAAAGCCACTCACTGGGAACGATGTGCTGAGCAGATGATGTTTTTCGGCTTTGGCTGCATTCTCGTACATTTCCAACATACTGTCTACGTCTCGATCATAATCACCACTGGATATAGGCGAGAATGGGATATTACTGCTAACTACCGATATACCACTATCTTGACTCGACATGTCGATTAAAACTGAGACTGAAACCGGCTTCGAGCAGCTATTTATATCCCTCCATCTCTCCATGATGATCACACGAAAGGCCCCTGACTTGTTGAAATCTGTCTGTATTTTCCATAAGAATCTACACTAAATCGACATTATCTATCCAACTGTTATGTTTCTTGTCGAGTCCCAACCACTTGACGTACATTCTCTTTCCTCTTTTCTTCAGCACTTTTTCAATGAGGTAAATGTCGGGATTCTTTGTCTTTTGTAATTCCTCCTCATAGAATGCGCCACTGATTGGCTGTCCATGCATGTCTTCGAGTAGGTAAGTAACAGGATTGGTTATCTTCACATTGACAATTTTGAATAACTCTGTCGTCCAGCTAGGTGTATAGCCTTTTTCGAAAATATGTTTCGCCTTAGATATGCGTACAATGTTGCCAACTTTCAGTTTACGTGGACCTGCGATTTTCAAATGGCTAAAGCTTTGGTGTAAAATATCTTTCTCGTTTTCCTTGTTCACCTCTGAGGGTTTGAATCGAGTCGTTGTGTGCTTGGTATTATTGTATTCATCAACGGTCTGACGTAATATATCAATCCATTTGTAGGTGCCATTCAGACTGAAATATTTGTATAGTTTGTTTTTCAGCGTTCTTATTACTCGTTCAGCAATGGCAGCCTTTTTAATGCTGAATGTGTTGTAATGGTTGATGTCATATTTTTTCATCAATTTTTTAAACTTGCTGTTGAAGAATTCCGTTCCTTGATCAGACTGTAGATTTACTGGTATGCGCTTTGCATGTACCAATATATCGGCGAAAGATTTGGCAACCTCTTCTCCTGTCTTAGTTTTTAGTGGGCGTGTCCAGAGGTACTTGGAAAAGCAGTCAATCACTACCAGAATCATTTTATATCCTTTATTCTGATGGGCATACGGTCTCATCTCAGCCAAATCCATTTGCCATAAATCGTCCAATCCTTTGATTATGGTTCGTCGTCTGGGGTAATTTTTGCGAGCTGGAGCATGAAGCTCATTAACAAGTTGAATCTTGTCTCTCGAAGCCATAACGGTATATCAACTATTTTTATGTCAATTTTTTTATCTCATTGGTGGTCAATTGTGTCTGTTCCATCGATTCTTCATTCAATATCTCCTCTCTGTCAACAGCTCTCTCAGCCAGCTTGAAATCAGATCTCATTCGTGAAATAACACCATCTACATAATTTTTCGTAGCCATATGTTCCGTTGGAGGATGTCTTGAAATAAACTTTTCAATATCCTTTATTTTGCTATCAATCATTCTCAATGTATCAGTCGACTGCCTGATGATGGTGTCCAATGAGACGAGTTTATGTTTCAATTGGACTAATTCGATGATGTTACCACTGCTGCCAGCTGATCTGCGGCCGAACTTGTCAAGACTCATGATTGACGACTCTCAGTATATAAGGTTAGCTTCACGAAGTTCATTAACGATTGCCACTATTTCATTATCGAGTGATGTGTTTCCAGCTTCCTTAGAAGCTATGAGTAGTTTCAAGCGGTCTACGAGTTCATTTGGATCGTCCCAATAGATATATTCCACAGGGTTTTCGTTGTACGTCAAACCACTACCAATCGTTGAACGCCTACCGCTGTTTTTTCGTATCTGTACAATAAGTGGCTTGATGACGTTCGTATACTTCCATCTCTTAGACCCTTTCAATTTTCCATCCTTGTTTATATAGCGATCACTCAGCTTCAAAATTTCCTTGTAAGCCTGCATATCTTCATCGTTATAATCTGAAGGATCATCATAGAAAATGAGCTGATACACCCCTGGAGTTCCTCGTACTTGTTTACCACCAATCTTTATGAATCCAGTTCTTTTATCAAAGTCAATTTCCTGCGTCCCCAGAAACCATTTCGACGTTTGAGGATCGTAAGTTGGACCATACATCTGATCTATTTTGTCGCTGTAATCCCAATGTTCTCTGAGATATGGATGCACCATGACTGGGTATTGGTCTAGGTATTCATCGATTACATCATACGGAATACTTTGTTCTGGAGTGATATTTTCGTTCAACAGGATATCATCATCATATTCGTATTGATCATCATCATCCACAAAACTTCCGGTTCCACCCACCTCTTCCATTGGAATAAACTGCGTTTGCTGAGCCTGTTCTTCATCTTTTTTCAGTTCAGGTGGCTCTTCTTTCTTCATACTGGTGCTAAACTGGGCTCTTGCCAGTAAATCACGATTGGCCTTTGACGTTTTCACAATTTCTTCCAATGGTTTGGATATGGGCTTGAACATTTTGTTCAGCGATTCGTCCTCCTCAGATTTACCCAGTTTCAAGGCCAAGTACTTTTTTCTGATTGTACGCGTGAGCTCTGCAATTTTCCGTTTACGTGCTGCAGCCTGATCGTCATCACGTTTGGATGGCATTCTTCTTCTGCGCATGACTTGACTTGACGACCTCATGATGTCGAATGACTACACTTTTATATATTTGTCGAAACCTTGGCGATATCTGCCGTTATGCAAATCAAAATCCTTGACAATCACTAGAGTACCATATGTGACACTCCAACATTCGGAGCACAATTTTTTAAAGACGTCAAAGCTCATGTCTGGAGAGACATGTTCATCAAACACATGCTTCAAGTTGATCTCGTCCTGTTTGAACAGCACCACCATGTTACAATTGTCTCTCAATAATTGCTTAGGAATTTTAGAGTAAGTTTGGCAAAGGTAGGCAGCATCGATATCTTTGTGTCTACACATTGAAAAATATTCTCGAATTTTTTGTTGCTCATCACACGCCACATCGTCAAATATGAAAATCGAGTTGGGTTTCGCCTCAGATGGGCTTATTATTTCATCGTTGTCTCTGTACGGAAAATATCCCACCTCCTTCACTGCATTCAACACCTCTTGAAGTAGCTGATATTTCGGTTGATACAACGACTTGGAGTACACGTAGACATTTTTGAATCTCGCGCCATTTCGATTGAAGAGTAACGATAGCATGGCGTTTGTCTTGCCACAACCACTCGGTCCACACATGATTGCTCGAAACGAGTTGGGTAATAATTTTCCATGTTTATTCGGTGTCCTTGGTGACGTGTGGAGGTCCAAATTTTCGATAGGTAGCGTCTGGTCTTGTTGAATGACTTTCATCTCGTGATAGAGGTGCAAAGACTCCAATGATTGTGTACAAAGGAGAGGGTGTTTTGAATTCTCTTATAAACAAATTACCATTCGAGGTACACCTACCTGGTGGCTATCAATACTGTGGACGTAAGTACAAAAGTGAGGTTAGAGATTGAATAACTGATTTTACGTTACAGCTGGAACCAAACTTCAGAAACGGCTTGCACGTGGTGATCCTGGCATCAATCCCTTAGACGTTGCCTGCAAACAACACGACATTGCATATTCACAGAACACGTCTTTGGAAGAACGTCATAAAGCGGATTCGGTGTTGGAGAACGCTGCCTGGGAACGTGTGAGGTCGAGAGACGCCAAGTTCGGTGAAAGAGCTGCAGCATTAGTAGTTACTTCCGGGATGAAGGTGAAACGCAAACTCGGGATGGGATGTTCTTTCAAAAAACATATCGTGGGGAAAATCGGGAAGACGTTGAAGAAGAATCCCTCGACCAATTTGAAACAGGCTGCATCGTTTGCTTTGAAAGCTGCTAGGCATGCCGTTAAACAAGCAGGTGGAAGGAAAAAAGTGAAAATACCACGAATAATTCCTTTCGATGCCAAATCCGGTGGGATTCTACCACTGCTACCAATCTTTGCTGCTCTTGGTGCACTAGGATCTCTAGCTGGAGGTGCTGGAGCAATCGCAAAGACTGTCATTGACGCTAGGAATGCGAAGAAAAAGATGGAAGAAGACCATCGACATAACAAGGCTATGGAAACTATTGGCAAAGGACTGTACTTGAGAAGAAACGCCAAAGGAGGTTTCGGCTTGTTTTTGAAAAAGCAAAAAAACTTCCGATGAAGCTACCCAATCGACCGTTGTATGATGTCGAGTTGACAAAGTATGTTAAATATTTGAGAATCCCACATTTTCGGGGTGTTTTCATGCGTGACAACTTACCAAGCAGTGGACCCCGTCAACGCGAATCTGCAATCCTAAATTTGGACGTGTCAAAGAACCAAGGCACTCATTGGGTAGCTTACAGAAAGATAAATGATGTCGTCGAGTATTTCGATTCATTCGGTAGCCTGAAGCCACCGAGAGAACTTGTCCAATATCTGGGCAAAGTCAAACTCTATTACAATAACGATCCATTCCAGAAATATAACCAAATCAACTGTGGTCATCTCTGTCTGGAGTTCCTGTACAATGGAAGCCGTTTTAGCATATCTCCACCGTGAGAAGGCGTTGCAAGACTTTTCCGCAGAAGAATTGGCACTCTTCCCCATCAACTATCTGATCCAACATGTAAGACCTTGGGAACTCTTGGATGTTTGGCATAAATTACCACAGGACTATAGGAAGAACTTTGATCTGAGAATTCGTTTGCCTTGTTACATCCACTATAATAGACCTGATGCTCGAACCCACGTTGATGGACCGGTCAGCTCACAGTTTGAATGTCATGGTTGTAATTATTTCTTGAAGTGTAGAGTTGTCTTGGAATAAATATTCATAAGTATAGCTGTGTGTCATTAGGTACGTCATGTCTCTACTGTTGACCTTGACGAGTACCACCAACCAGTTCTCTTTCACACCCTCCTCACCGATACTACTGCACCCTCTGAAAAGCTATTACATAGCTGTACTAGGATTTCACAGCTATCATTCCATACCGAATATTGATGGTGAAAAGTTCTACTACTACGAGAACGATAATCGTGAAGTACTGAAAGAGATTCAGTTTCCGACCGGCTGTTATGAGATAGAAAATATTGAGGATTACATTCGGAGGCAAATTCAAGAAGCTGATGCAGATTTCACTTTGAAGCCCAACAACAATACTTTGAAGTGTGAAATCTATAGTCGACAACATACCATCAGTTTTGAGGAAGATAACAGCTTTGGTGAGTTGTTGGGATTTTCGAAGAGGAACCTGGCCGAGTTCACTGTTCAGATCGTCCTGTGAACATTCTGAAAGTATCAAGCCTACATTTCGATTGCAACATCACTGAAGGGTCGTTTTATGCAGACAGGCCTGCTCACACTATATTAAGCTTCCCCATCACCGTAGATCCTGGTTACGCTATCAACGAACGTCCAAATACCCCTCTCTATTTACCTGTGAGAAGTAGCCTGAGAGACATCACTAACATTACCGTCAGAGTGCTGGATCAGGACCTAAGACCTGTTAATTTCCGAGGAGAAAAGGGCACCCTACACTTGGACTTGCAAGAACGTTGAATGGGTCTAGTAGTTGATAATAAAAGATTAACCACAATCTCCTCAGTATCAACGGGACCTCCGAAGAGACAGGAGCTCACTCCAGAAAACGTTCTCTTTCTGCAAGCAATCGGATTACGAGTGAAAAATGAACAAGCGCAAGTATATTCGTTCGGAAGAATCAACAGCACCAACATTCAACCACACAAACCCAATTTTCGATCTGTATCGTCGGCCCAGATATGATGAAACTATTCGAAAAGAAGAATATCGCTCCTACATCCCATACGTCAAATCCTTCAATAACAATGATATGGTGGAAATCAACATAAATCAAGCAGACACATTTTTTGCAATGCATGAGTCTTTGCTGGAAATCAAAGGAACGTTGAATGTGCAAGGAGCTGGAAATGTGTACTTGGCCCCCAACTGTGGAGCATTTCTATTCGATTCTTGCAGTTATGTGCAGAGTGCAAGAGAGATAGAAGTAGTCAGAGATCCAGGGATCGTGAGTAGTGTGCGAGGATTCATGTGCTATAAACCTGATGATTCCAAACACTTATCCACAGCCGGATGGACGTATCCTGATAAACCGCTTTTGAATGCAATTGACAAGACATTTAGTTTGTTGATACCACTAAAGCACCTGTTCAACGTTTTCAATGACTACACCTCAATCACCTATGGAAAACAAACAATCCGACTGATTCGAGCTCGTAATGATAACGATTGCGTGATAGTACAGGAACTCCCCAATGGACCTACAACCACTACTACTACAGTTGAAGTACAAATACATAGTGTAGTGCTAAAAGTGAAGCACGTATTTCCGAACGATGAAATCAAACTACAACTGATGCAACCCATCAAAAATGATACACCTATACTGATTCCATTCAGGAAATGGGACCTCAGCCAATTGCCTGCTCTTACAAACGGCGCAAAAAGTGAAATTTGGGCAGTCAAAACGAGCGCTTCGGTGGAACGTCCTCGGTACGTTATTGTGTGCTTCCAGAAATCTAAACGTGACAATGCAGAAGCTGATGCTACCCACTTTGATAACACGAGCATAGTTAGTATCAGATTAGCCCTTAATGGTGAATATTGGCCTAATGAGAGAATGCAGCTGGATTTCGCTAAACAAGACTACACCCTTGCTTACTACAACTACACCAGGTTCTATTCGAGCTATTCACATTCGACGGTGGTTCACCCAATCTTGGATTATGGGGAATTCAAACAGCATGCATTATTTGTGATTGATTGCTCGAGGCAGGAAGAGACCATGAAATCATCGACAGTTGATATAAAGCTTGAAATCGAAGCCGATAAAGGATTCCCTGCTGACACCAAAGCCTATTGCATCATCGTACATGACTGTCTGCTAGAGTACTTCCCTCTAACGGAAGTCGTCAGAACCTTGATTTGAGTATAATTACCAACTGCAAACTGCTCGAGCTCGCATTCGATCGTCAGCCGTCATGAGGATCGCACTTGTCGACATTCAAGGCTTCACTCTTGACAGTGTTTTCCACCCGAAAGAGCTGACCATTCAAATTGGCCGCCAGAGATCCAACTTCCTATTCAAACCGCCTACACCGTTTGCTACCATTTGTGGACGTGACAAGAAAACTACACGTTATGTGGAGAAATTCGTCCATGGAATACCATATGATGCTGGTGATGTTGAATATACGGAGCTGAACGACATTTTGGAAAAATATCTGTTGCATTCGGTTGAATGTATTTACTTGAGGGGCAATCAGAAAGCTGACTTTTTGAAGACGAAATGTGAAGAACTTGAAGTATTCCCAACTGTATACGACGTTGCTTTGTATGATGGAACACCCTGTTCCAGTAAAACCTACCAGCAAACTATATCGTACTGCCCCAACCACGCCAATGGAAAATATATGTGTGCCCAGCGGAACGTTGATCAACTTTACCAGTGGTTTATAAATGTAATATTACCTAAATGAAGATGTACTGTGTTTGGCTCAATAAACATTATGATAAGGATGGGAGTTTTATTGAAACACCTTGTATAAGTTCCATCATTTTATTCACGATATATGTACCCAGCTTTAATCAGGCCTTTCACAATCAAAACGAACGTAGCTGCTAATGTCAAACCTAGTAATATGAACATTTTATTGAATTCATTCTGTATTCCTGTTGTGGGGGCTCCTATAGTTTGCCAGTCGGTATCCTCTTCAGATCCACCGAAAAACATCAACTTGAGTTTGAAGAAGGAATTATTCGTCTCTGGTATCTCTTTGTAGAATACTGGTAGACATCCATTGTTCACCAACTTATTTCGCATCGCTGTCCACGATGATCGATTGCAATCTTCTTTCGAGTCATTGAAACATATCGCCATGTTCTTGACATCCTTGGGAACATTTGTATACAATACGTTATTCAAAATTGCTGTCAGAACTATGAATACCACCCGTGACATTTTGAGGCTGGATGTGTCGTCTCTGCTCAACAGGCACCTCTACTGCTGGTACTCTTCCACAGCTGCTGAAAACTTTATCCCACAAACTCAGATTCTCCAATTGATTCAATACTCTGGTTTTATCTTCGTACAATGTTATGTCTTTGTTCAGCTGTCGAACCCGCTCCCCAAATTCCTCCAACTTGCTTTTGTACTCGTCCAAGGACATCGTAACACTGATTCAAAGGTCAAGTCTGAATAGTGGTAGTGGTAGCTACGCATGCGCACAGCTGATATAAGCTATTGGGCAGATTCGGCAAACACATCCAGTATCCATGATTGAATGGCTCGTGACAAGTTTGAACATGTCTGTTGGATGACTCATCGGCCACCTGCGTCAGAACAATAGACCCATTGTTCTCTCACAGATAAGGATGATGCAATCGGATGAGGTTGTTACGTAATCGGACACCTGCAAACAAAGGCGGCATTGTTCTCGTATAATATTGCGTCGCAATTTCCCAATAGCCGGAATTCCAAGAAACGCTGTGGCGTCGAGAGAACAAAGGCGGCATTGTTCTAGAGGAAGGCTAGATAACATAAATGGCAAACAAAGGCGGCATTGATCTACGAAGTCGAGATAAGGATGACTCATCGGCCATCTGCAACATGCATATCGGGTGACCTTGAAACAAAGTGCTACCAATTGTAGTAATACCAACCTGAATCTGGTGGGCAAAGTCACTAGATGGTGACGTCATCCATCACCTTTCAAAAAGAAGAACAAGAATGGCCACGCCCATAAGCTCTAGAGTCTAGGGGGCTAAGTTCAGAGTACTTCCACGTGTCTTCTGTCATTCCTTGTGTTCCATGTCATCTGTCACTTGTCTGTCATCTGTCACTCTTTATGTTCCATGCCATCTGTCACGCCTTGTGTTCCATGCCACCTGTCACTTGTCATCTGTCACTTGTCATCTGTCACTTCCGGCGGCCATCTTGTGACGTCACTTCCGTGCAGCCAACACCTTTCACCACAGGAACGGTTGTGACGTCACTTCCGGCGGCGGCCATCTTGAGCTGAGGCATACGTAGGTACACTACTGTCATTCAAAGGTTTATTTAACTGACAAATCTGGTTTTTCTTCTACATATTTTTGGAATAAAAATATCGTTGGATATGATTGGATCCTTCATCATACCTTTCCTTTTGCTAACACAATTCTTTTTAACTTCCTTTCCGTCTACGATAGTCAGAAACAACCATTTGCGAAAGTGGGGCACTGAAATCACAAGAAAAAAAGTTTGAGCTTACCAGAAGAAATAAAGCGTTTTCCCTTTTGGACGAGAACGAGAAGGCGTCCACAAGATGGCCCCAAATGGAGTTCTGCACAAACAAAAAAAAGCTGCTTTTCAGGCATTGGACAGTACGCTAGGTGAGTCATTTCAAAATCAATTGTCGCATTCTGTCATTTTTTCCGGCTTTCGTAATGTTTGAAATAATTATAAGAATATAGAATTGAACAGATTACAACCATTCAGTGACGTAAGACGTAAGTATGAAGTATGATGACGAAAAGGTGAATATTCTGTAACAATGGGTTGCGTTTTTCATTCCAACATTTTGACATGCGCATGAATCGAAGAATCCATCGTACTGTTGCAAAATTTCGCTGGAATGTTGATGGAAATCGATCAAAGTGTTGTTATAAAATGCGCATTTTCAAACCACTTTTCGAGAATCCAGCGGTTTGGAGGAGACTGACATGACAATTGACACATTTTAAGTATTGTTCTTTGTTTTTCATCAGAAATATTGAGGAATTTTTGAATTTTGAGATTGTTCAGAGATTATGGAAGATGAAGTAATAAGTCTTAATCAATAAAATCGTATCATCCTCTTCTAATCCTGAAGATACATGACGACTGACACACAACGAGATCCGTTTTTCCATCAATGTGTTGTATAATATAATCGTTCCAGCATAAATTCCATCAGAACAATTGGTGACGTCAGGACAAAAAACCACATCTATCAGTGCGCACTTTCTTCGAAGGAATGAAAAATACGCCCAATAAATAGAAGTAACATCAAGTACATTAACAACAAATGAGCCAGATTTCCGATATTTTCAAACTGATTAGGATGGAATATACTGACGTGTCTTCCTCTTATTCTGCAGACTTAAGGCAAACGCCTTGATGTATGCTTCTTTGGTACTTTCGATCCGTTTCATCCACAAACTGCATTCGTTCACGGTGTTCACCAGAAGTCCTATTTTGTAGGAATTCTTATCGTCCAGTACATTCAACACTCTGTTAGAATCAGTGCCGGATTCCACATTGTCCGTACTTTCTCTGTTCACTACCATGTTTTGAATCAGAATAGGCTGAAAAAAATGCTCTATACCGGGTGACACAGGAGACATGTAGCAGCCTGTAGTATTTTTATTTGAAGAGGTAAAATTTTGAAATTCACAGGGGGTATATAATAAATGGTAGCGCCCTTTACGAACTTAACGACAATTTTTTTCGACTACCTGTTCGAACGGAAGTGACCTCAACTTTTTTTTTCGAATGTCACCTTGTACATTTCTTCAGTCTATCTGTTTCGTCTTGAAATTCTCTATCCAACCATATATCACAAAGTGGCATTTATTTCTTGATTCACTGTTGAATTGCTTTTTATTCTAAAAGAATAAGTTGGCTGTGACATGAATTCCATGATATATCGACACTTGGTAGGCTTTGAAATTTAAATATCATTAGTGAACCGATATTATTCAAAATGTTTCGATATTCTGATCAATGTCTGCAGATTGTCAATAGCCTTTGAGTCAAGATGAAAACCATCGAAAATAACTCATGATATTGAGGAATCTAAGATAGGAATATATTTTTTCGAATTCAGCTACTCGTACAGAAACTATCTGTCTTTTATTTTCGCCATGTACCTATCACATGATCTTCCCATTTTGAATAATAAAACTAAAATTGTTCCTCTTATACGATGATCCACAGGGCTATCAGTCTATTTTTCATAATTATTTCACTTAGTAGGCGGTGTACCTACACAAAATGTTTTATGTGTTTGACAGTTAATCGATTGCATCAATAATTTTTCTTCTTCATTTGTGTGTTGATTAAAATTGCATATTATCAATAGAGACGGAAAATGTATTCAAGAAACGAAAAAGTCGATATGTTACCAGATCTAGTAACCCAACCTAAGATATGTTACCAGATCTAGTAACCTAACCTAAGATATGTTACTAGATCTAGTAACCTAACCTAAGATATGTTACCAGATCTAGTAACCAAACCTAAGATATGTTACCAGATCTAGTAACCTAACGAAGATATGTTACTAAATCTAGTAACCTAACCTAAGATATGTTACCAGATCTAGTAACCCAACCTAAGATATGTTACCAGATCTAGTAACCTATCCTAAGATATGTTACCAGATCTAGTAACCCAACCTAAGATATGTTACCAGATCTAGTAACCCAACCTAAGATATGTTACCAGATCTAGTAACCCAACCTAAGATATGTTACCAGATCTAGTAACCCAACCTAAGATATGTTACCAGATCTAGTTCTTTGGTTGGGTTACTAGATCTAGTAACATATCTTAGGTTAGGTCACTAGATCTGGTAACATATCTTAGGTTGGGTTACTAGATCTGGTAACATATCTTAGGTTGGTTTACTAGATCTGGTAACATATCTTAGGTTGGGTTACTAGATCTGGTAACATATCTTAGGTTTGGTAACTAGATCTGGTAACATATCTTAGGTTGGGTTACTAGATCTGGTAACATATCTTAGGTTGGGTTACTAGATCTGGTAACATATCTTAGGTTGGGTTACTAGATCTAGTAACATATCAACTTTTCCATTTCTTTTTCCGTCTCTATTGATGATATGCTTTTTTAATCAACACAAAATTATTGATGCAATCGATTATCTGTCAAACACATCAAACATTTTGTGTAGATACACCGCCTACTAAGTGAAATGATTATGAAAAAATAGACTGATAGCCCTGTGGATCATCGTATAAGAGGAACAATTTTAGTTTTATTATTTCAAATGGGAAGATCATGTGATAGGTACATGGCGAAAATGAAAGACAGATAGTTTCTGTACGAGTAGCTGAATTCGAAAAAATATATTCCTATCTTGGATTCCTCAATATCTTGAGTTATTTTCGAAGGTTTTCACCTTGACTCAAACAAGCTATTGACAACCTGCGGACATTGATCAGAATATCAAAACATTTTGAATAATATCGGTTTACTAATGATATTTAAATTTCAAAGCCTACCAAGTGTCGATATATCATGGAATTCATGTCACAGCCAACTTATTTTTTTTTTAATAAAAAGCAATTCAAGATAGAGAATTTTAAGGCGAACAAGATAGACTGAAGAAATGTACAGGGTGACATTAATAAAAAAAAAAGTTGGGGTCACTTCCGGTCAAACAGGTGGTTGAAAAAAATTGTCGTTGAGTTCGTAAAGTGCGCCACCATTTATTATATACCCCCTGTGAATTTCAAAATTTTACCTCTTCAAATAAAAATACTACAGGCTGCTACATGTCTCCTGTGTCACCCGGTATATATTTTTTTAATTTGGTGAAGATAGTAGGTGTAGTTATAGTTCCCTTGATTATTTGCACTGACAGGATGTTAAAATGTTGAGCCCAAATTTGGCCTTCTTGGCTGGTTCGTAAGCGGCGCTAGTGAAATAGTTGCAAGTTGCTGAATTATCTAGAAATATCCTTCTTTCTCAAGCAAAAAATCACCAACTTTGATATTCTGAAGGCTTTTAAATAAAATATTTTTTGCACCACTAGCTGTAGAACCTACCATTATCTATTCCTTTTCGAGGCTCAAAGTGTGTTTTTACTACCAAGGTAGATTTCGTCATGTTATGAACCACTAGTCAATAAAGACATAGCCACCTCTGTTGTGATCGAGCTGAATCGAATCTAGTATTTATTTATCAATAACGACTTGTCATATGCCGTCACGGACATGGCTACTAGATTTTTATTGAAATTAAAAGAATATTATCACCACAGGGACCTTATATCCCTCGGCTGAAGCCTCTATATAATCTTGTTCCCTAGGTAATACCGATATTCTCTACTACCTTGGTGTAATAATAAATATTAATCCGGCCCTGTTGCGAAATTCCTTTTAACATAATACTTTATTAAAAACCTTCGAATATATTCTTCATTATCTCTACCCTTTGCTACTTAAGAAAAGTAGTTCACCATTTCCCTTATAGATACCGCTACTTACTGAATTGAATTTCTGGCTTCATTGTTCTCATAAGAAGGTTGTTCACTCCCCTCCAAAAAAGTGTCATCCATTCCAATATTTTTTGTAATTGTTCCTCATATATGGAGCGTGGAAGATGTATATTAGCTTATATTTTGTGAAAATATGTGAAAACGAAAGAATTGACGTGAAACATTCATAGTTTGTAAAGGCTAGTTCGAGTTTTCCAAAAGGTTTTTTGATCATCATACCCCCATACAATAGATAAAAAAAATTCACCTGTTTATAAATCTTGTATGATATGTTTCCATTTTTGAGAAAAGTAAACTGGTGGCCAATACTCTTGCTAGGTTGCACTAGCATGAAGCAATCGTTGAAAAGAAAACCAATGAGTTCCTTGTTGCTTTTCAGTTTGACAAACACCCCGTGATGCACTAGCTGCCTAGGTCCTAGTCTATTTGTATCGCTATTGAACACGAGGTTGATGTCGTTTTGGACGTACTGTTGGAGCCAATCGAGCCGATCTTGGTTCTCTTTGAGACGAACGTTCTCGTTGATTGAGTTCAGAAATTCTTCCGCTATTCGTAGGGCTTCTTGCAAATAATTGTAATCTGAAAAGCAGACCCAAATATTTTAATTTAAGTACCAAGTTTTCGTATGAACAACACAACCAAGTACCGATAGATTTCTTCTTCTTTCTCACCTGGGTGATTTTTTGAAGTATTTTCTAAAATTTTGCTAATGAGCAATGGGTATCTGGTAATTCGCTGCATTGGTTTGATGAGAAAAGAAGACAGTGGCATTCCTTTCGTAGATACATTATTTTGGCACTTTTTCACTAATTCCCTAAAAGCTGTCGACGTTTCAGTTAGTTTTTGTAATAGTGCTGCACTGTCTAACTGCTTTCCACAAAATGTTATATAAGCTGTCATCCTTGGTAACTGGAATAGCAAATAATATACAATGCTCTTCTTTAATGCCCCCTCCTTTTATTTTTTGAACGGGTCAACTGAAAAAATTGAAACAGGATAATGAAATGAATGTATTGATACTATATTTCGGAGTGAAATTGACAGATGAAAATTTCATTGAAGCGACTGGGCGCCATCTGAGAAAAAAAATTAATGTCTTGTGACACATCCTTTTGAAGCTCCTGACAAATACTTCTCATCCCTAGTGAAGTCAATATCTTCTACTACAAAATGGCGGACCATTTAATAGTTGCCTGATACAAACACATTAATATGGATATTGTATTCCAACAAGATGGAGCACCACCACATTACTTCAGACACATAAGGAACTATTTGGATAATCCTGGTCGTTGGATTGGTCGTCGAGGTCCTACAGAATGGCCAGCCCGCTCGCTAGATTTGACACCTTTTGAATTTTTATTTTTATGGGGCTATAAACGTGTAGGAAACTACCTGCTTCAGAAAGAAAAACTGATATGTCGAAAACAACAATATTTTTCAACCAGAAAGCCATAAAATATTTAGATATTACAAAATTCTTAGGTCTTTATATTGATGAACAATTATCGTGGACTAAACATATAGATCACCTGAGAAAAAAGCTCAATCCAATTACTGGCATTTTATACAAAATTCGAAATTTCATTCCTCTTAGATATTTGAAGAATATATATTTCTGTCTGATTTACTCAAAATTACAATATTTAATATCAATTTGGGGAAGCACAAGTATATCACATTTGAAACCATTAATGAAATTACAAAATAAAACAATTAAGTGCATTTACAATTTACATTACCTGGAACCAACTATTAATCTTTACAAAATAAAAAATCTGTTGAATTTATCATCTTTATATAAAATGAAAATTTGTTCTTTCATCCATTTTGTGAGAAAAAAAATAAAAATATCCAACTTGAACTTTACTGAAGTAAATACAATTCATACTCATGCAACGAGACAGTTGAATTCATTAATAGCAAACCCATATAACTCCATCATTGGCAAACAATCAGTATTCTACAACGGAATCATTTTATATAATTCATTACCTTATGATTTGAAACATATTGATGATGAAACAAGATTCAAAGTCAATATGAAAAAATATATACTCATGACACAATAAACGGAGCAATTTATTCTCATTTGAATACTTGGAATGGTTTTATTTTAATTATTATGTTATATTGACATAACTTGTTAATTAGTTTTTTTTTTATTGTTTTATATATATATATATATATATATCATATGTTTATGTATCCCTATTATAAACAAATATGTTTCTTGGGGTAATAAAGAACAACAATATTGAATATGCGACAAAAAATTATAAATATTTGTAGAAATATCGGCGTAAGTGTGTTCGCAAGTGTTCGGCGTGTAATATCGGATCAGCTCATTTCCTCTAATTATGCATGAAGATAAACGTTGATGTATTCAGGCAATCATCAAATGTTCACCATAATGTGTGGTAGGTGAAGATATTGACTTCATATTCTAGGGTTGTGAAGTATTTATTGTCAGGAGCTTCAAAACGATCGCCATCCTGAAGTTTCTTTCAATTTTATTCCAAAATATAGTATTGATGCATCGATTTCATTATCCCAAGTTTCAATTTTTTGAGTTGACCCATTCGAAGAATATAAAAAGGAAAGCACTGTATAACCATCAGGCATTCGATAAATGAAGTATACCTTTGAATACTCACATGTTTACAAATAATATCTCCCACCATATCCCTTCCGGAATTGTTGGCATTCAGAAGATCCTTCAAGAAAATTTTGTTGCACTGTATGATATCACGCCAGTTGACGAATATGTCGTCGATCTCCTTGGGCGATATGAGTTTGCTCTTCCTCAGAGGTAGCTCGAATACTTCGTGAACGATCGACATGTCGTTCACGTACGTTTTTTCCGTATCGATGAATTCGTTGATGGTTTCGTGGCGTTTTTTGTCGTGGACCGGTGGTGCTGACAGATAATTGATTAATTGGTAATCATCGCTCAAAAGTAGTAATACATTCTATACCCCCAATAAATTTACGCAACACCAAAAGGTATCCAAAAGTTTGAGATACATATTCGTCGAAACTACTTATCCGATTTGGACGATTTTTGTTTTGAATGACAGGACATTTGCTTCTCAACATCGGTGTGCAAACTGTATTCGCATAGGAACCTCTACATTCCTTTTTTGAATTTCATAAATTGAAACCTTACAGCTGGAAGGTACATATTGGTGATTTTAGAACCACATATAGTGTAAGGATTTTTGTTGATGCAAGATAATGCCAGGCCTCACGTCGCCCGAGTTGTATCTAGAGGAAGTCTGTATCGCTACCATGGCTTGGCCAGCTGGTAGCTCGAATTTAAATCTCATTGAAAACGTACTTGAATACTTTGGAAAACGAACTGCAGATATTGGTGAATCAAAGGGAAGACCTGGACGTGCCCGCGGCGGAAATACTCGCTACTGACCCTTTCGTTTAACTTGTGACTTCGCATTCTGTTTCGTTTTTTCGTTGATTGATTTGGATATCAAGTTTCCATATAAAATCATGTCACGCTATAAAGTGGTTCCTCGGGTAACAGGCACGACAGGACTCAAGTTCTGTGGTAAAAAGGGAGATAATGGAGTGAATCCAAAAAGAGAAATGTTGAGAAAAGATGAGGCTAAAGTGTTATTTCAATTCTAACTTGATAGTGTAACTATTACACTCTACAGGGTATTACAAATATCATGAAAAACCACGCAGTAATTTCTACACCCTGTATGTACAAAAATTGAGTTTTTATGCAAATACAAATACGAAAAACCACTAAATTGGACAAGTAGATTTGATGAAAATGTTTCCTAAACTTTTGTCAAATTTTTGGTGCTGAGTGTATATACGCATTTATTAGAGCAAAACTGATGAGCTCCCAGATTTATAGAGTAGTTTTCGTTAAATATAAACCATGACATTCGATTATAAACTAGTTATTTTTGTATATGGTGCGCGAAATGCTACTTTTGTGATCGAGAACTGGGAATTTTAAATTATCACTTTTATAGTAAAGTTTGCGATCGCCGACACTAAAAAACACGGACAATTGAAAATATTTAAATGCAAAATATAACTGAATAGGTTGAATCAAAATAAATTCAGTGTTTACAGTATATTTGATAATGCCATTTCTATAACGAGATTTATTCATTTAGGGCTGAGTATTCTATAAGTAACTGACACTTTAGAATTTTTAAATAGGCTTGAATCGCATTTATCACATATCACATAACTTATACACAATATAATTATTACAAATCTAAAAAATATAATAATATCTACATAAAATAAACAGTAACAATTATCGTTTAAAAAATTATTTCGAAGTAAATACATTTCTGAACGAATAGATAAAATTTTTTAAAAAGTTCATTCCCTGTGATACAAATTTTGTGAAAATATTGGAATTTTTACGTTTCAACAAATACAGTGTGTCTCATTTCTAATAGAAGCACCCCTGTATCTTACCTAATTGTCGAGTTAGGATTCTGGAAATACTTCGTCATAGAATGTATATTTGGTATATCGAATTATATAAGATACAGGAGTGCTTCCATTAGAAGTGAGAAACACTGTATATTGAATTGGCCAACAAACTACCAGACAATTTGAAAGTATCTAAAATTCCGCTTTCATCCGGAATTTTTGAATGATATCAAATGATAATGTGTGATGAATGCAATTCTCCGAAATAAGTGAATCTACAAAAAAATTACAATGAAATTAATTTACATAACGTATACATAGAAGCCTCGTTCAGTAGGGTGGTCTATTTAGAAAGGAATATAGAACGGTTTCAACATGATTGAGAATATTCAAATAACTGGAACATCTTGATAGGAAACACCCACCCTACCAAACTTGCTGAAAAATATATATATCACAAAATTATATACACAGGATGAATAAAAATGATTGATCAATTTATAAATAATTTAGGAATGGATGTACATAATTTATTATATTGGTAGAGCATAATTTCAAAAGCAAGATTAAAGATATTGAACAGCACAGAAAAATATGCTTTAGATACAGATCATCAAGTCAAGTACTGTTGTGAGAGTTGAAACGACTTTTTGAAAATGAAAGGGTAGCATATCTTTCTGTATCTTTATATCAGTACTGTAACGACTTGGGCTCATTTTAAAAAACCTTGTGTATGTGTGGAGTTCGATAACAACTTTTTTCATATTCATTCAGGAAAAACCACGTTCAAAAAGTCACCCTGGTTTACTTAATTATTGTTGGATATTTGGTAGTTGCTTCACCTTGTGTAACAATCATTTACTTAACAAAACTTTTTTCAAAACAATGACAAATGACGTGATGACAGTTCAGAGTTGGATGGCATTATGTTTTTTCCATTCTCTGTTGATTATCTACTTCTACTATGTATGTCTTGAATCTATTTTGAATTTCATCCAACAAACAGTTTTCAATCTATCAAGGTTCATAATATGATCCTTAAAAACAACTCAACTCAATTCAGTGAAATATATAAAGTATTGACGAATGAAATTGATATCTCGATGAGAGAAGTTGCAAATGAAATAATAAATATGGGGTATCCAAAATGGTTCATTGAGATTGAAAGAAACATCTTCAAAATTTCATGAACTTCTAGATGTTACTAGTTGGCCACCATATTTTATATTTTCCTCAAATTCGAGTTTTTAAGGCAGTATTAAAATGGGCACAAGAGTGTGGATCTAAATATCAATACACATACATTCTTATTAACATGTAATATTATGCTAGAAATTCTAATGCTATAATTCGAACTATTCAGCTTCGTATGGTAGGATGGGTGCTGTAATATTCCTAGAAAAATAAAAAAGTGATGCATTAAACCGACGAAGTAACCAAAAGACATGTTGATAGTTTTAAACTAATTTCAAGTATGATGCATGCACTTGCACACCAGAAGACAACGATTCCACATATGCCCTTCATCAATTTGTATTCTGAAGGAAACCACCTTACTCATTTTCACTCCGCTTGAAAAAACTGGGTCGATTCAGTAAAATACCCCATTATTAAAATGACGTGTTAACTCATTTCTTCAGATCTCTCAAAAACGATTAGAGACAATCCCAAAAAATCTACTGAAATGATCAGTCCATATACTCGAATAACCCACAGATAATATTCAAATCTGCTCATCAGATAAAGCTGGGGTTGCCATAATATACAGGTCTGTCATATATTTCATACAACCGGCCTTAACTATTGCTAGAAGATTATATTCAATGGAATTAATGACTTACATTGTTGCTGAAGCGGTGCGACATAGTTACTGGGAAAAAGTCCTGATATGCCATTCAATTCCCCTCTCCACCACGCCTCTTCTTCTCTGGCAGTCACGCTGATGATATCATCCTTCGCGAATGTCAATTCATCCGGATTTCCTGCCGTGTACGGGTATAACGCGACCACTTTGTCTGCAAGTAAAATACAAAATTTAGTAAACGATTTATTGTATTTTCACTTATAAAACCACTATAAGTGCTTCAATTATTACCGGACATTTTTTCAAGAAGAGGAATATTTTGATATATTTGTTCGCTTTTATACTCTCTATTGAAGGAGGGCAAAGCTAGGGAATTTCAACAACATCTTGATGCTTTAGTTGAAAATGGTTGATTGTTTTAATATAAGAATTAATGTACGAACATTTGTTTTTGCAAATTTTGAATTATTTAGTACTTATTATATGGTAAATTGCCAACAAATGTTTTTCAAGTTAAATGTAAATGTCATTTCATCTATAAACGTCTAAAAATCTAATCTAATTGCTATGGTAACGATACAAAATACAGGCTTTCAATTGGTCAAAAATGTCAGGTACGGAAGTTTCATCAGAATATACTGTCCAATAATGACGATGAAGCTTGCTTCAAGTGAGTAATATAAAGGGAGTTATTTGAGTATGTGGCCAAACTGCAAGAGTTGATTTTTTGAGTGATTCTAAGTCGAAAAGTTCATGAAAACATGGTTCCGGAAATACACCGTTCACAAGATGTCGAAGATTTGAAAAATAATCGCTTTTCTGTCAAGTTGAAAATATCAAATTTAGCTTTCAATGAAGTCAATACAGTTCATAATTATGGGACTAGACAATTGAATTACTTGATAGCAAATACATTCAAGTCAAACATTGGCAAACAATCTGTTTTTCACAATGGAATAATTTTATACAATTTATTACCGAATGAGTTGAAAAATATACATGATGCAAGAAGGTTTAAAATCAATCTTAAAAAATACTTGCTCAGGACAATTTGAAAGAAAAATATGTGGCATGATTTGATTGCTTAGGAATGAAATATAACTTTAATCTTATAAGACACAATATTAATTCGTTTCCACTGAGTGGAATTCATTATAGTTAACCCTTTATTATTATTTTTTTTATATGTATTCATGTATCCCTATCATAAACAGAAATGTTTCTTGGGGTAATAAAGACAATCAATCAATCAATATCGCGAGATTTTTTTGACAGAAAAATGATTGTGGGAATCAAGATTGACACATTTCTTAATACCAAAGTGATAAATATCATGTTGAAATGATACAAAGAGATGATTCTCACCGATGATGACTTCCTGTTGGATCCTGGTGGTAGAGACTGGCGTACTCCTGCCGCTGACCTTGCCGCTGCTGTTCAGTACTTTAACGTAGCTGGCGGGGAACCAGCCGACCTGCCGCTTCCTGCCCTTGGCCTGCAGTTCCCCCTCCCACCAGCCGGAGTCTGTTTTTTTGCGAATCATGATGAGCTGCCCGCGGGCCAGCGACAGCTGCTCCGGGCTGTTCGACTGGTACGGGGCTATCACCGAAGCTATTTCCGGCTTTTTGCTCTTCATTATCTGCGTGAAACAAACCAACTGGCAATAGGTTTGCGTGGACAAATAATTGAATCTGTCTGTGATATGAATTTTTCTTCTTACTCAGGAGCCAGTTCTTGAACTGTTTCAAGATGAGAATTTTTAAGTATTTTTCGTTATGAAATCTCGCATTTCTACGATAAGAAGAAAAATTTCACATTTCAACTGGCAGAAACGGCGCCAGAATCTTCTTTCGACTATTGGAAGCTGATATTTACTGGAAATATCAGGTAAGGCGATTCAATTGACGATCAGTTCGAATTTTGGACCTAATTAATTGCTTTTTCCCATGTATCTGATTATGTAATGTGTTGTGTTCTCGAATCTTATATGGTGTTCTCGGATGATTAAGTCACGCGAAACATCATGAATTTCGATAATTATTTAAAAAGTTTCATAGCCCTGAGAGGTTTGCGACTGTGAACTAGTAAGGGTTGGTACTTCGAAATAATGAAACTAAATTCTGAGTAAGAACTGGAACTCATCAGGTCTACGAGAAAACATTACTGAATGTTTTAGTAAACTAGCGCCATTGACAGGCAGACAAATTTTGGGTGAATGAACAGACAATATTCCTCTCGCCTACTAACAAGGTTTTAATTTAGAACGTCAACGGATGAACAGAAAAATAACTGAAAACGAATATTATCTTATTGAAAAACCAAAAATCGTTTTTTATCCGAGACGGAATACACCCACTTAGACGATAGACACGGATTATGTTTATAGCTGAAGCTGACAGAACAATATAAAATAATGGCGGGTATTGACCACTTACATAATTACTATCTAGACCACTATTATATTATATCCCAGCAACCCGAATATCTCTGGTAAATAGGCAAGGACTAATTTTTTTTATTTCTTAAATAGAATCAGCACTCAAATACCTTTCAATTTCATATTTTTCAAAAGACTATTGGAATTTAAGAAATATCAGTTAATTCAATAATTCATGAATTGTCAATTTTGTATTGGTTATATTCCTAATTAGACATAAAAAATCAATTGTCTCAAAATATTTCCTCATTGGGGCTCATTGCTTATTTGTGTTAATACTAATATTATTATATTAATCCATACTAGAGGACATTTGAGGGTAAACGTGACAAAACGGCGCACGAATTGGGCGGTGTCTTGTCATTTCTCAGCATTCAGCACATTGTTGCCAAGTCTCGAACATAAACATGATATTTTGTTATGGAGTTTAAGAGATATTTGGACATGCTGGTTGCTCGAAAAAGTCAAGAATGAACTATAATGTCATAACTTCTTCATATTATGTTTTATCTCGTGTGTTAATCATTGACATGACTCTAATCTGTTTGACGAATTGATTATAATGGGTGACTTCACAACCTTGCTTCATGAGTGGAAATGAAAAATTATTTGACCAATAAAGAAACAGCATAAAAACTGACGTCACCATTTATTCGACGTGTCGCTAAATGGCGGTCGTGACGGTACGTTTGAAATGAGCTCTCTAAAATTCAAGAATTCAGAACAATGCATAGATTCATTAATTTAATTTGATTTAATTAATGTCCCTAACGCCACAATGAAGAAAATCAATAATTCCTTAGCAGTCTACTCGCCCATTGCTCGCCGCCTGAAAACATTTCTGCTCAATGCGCAGTAACTCCCAAACTATCGTTCATGACATCGAGTTATGTCTCGTGGTATTCTTAAACATAAATAAGAGTGATTCAGATAAATATGAGAGCTTCTATATTCGGCATAGCTTCTTTCTTATGGCATCAGCGTTCTAGATAGTAGTTTATGTCGGTGGTATAGACGAACCTGCGCGCCGGCCTGTATGGTGGCGTCCAGCGGCACTTCTTTCGGCTTCACCTCGTTGATCTGCGACACCTCGTTGTCGTCCTGGACGCTCTCGAGGGCGGACTGCACCGCCTCCGCGGACACCCCCTTGGACAGCTCGGACATGGGGGGCAGCGCAACGGCGGCGAGGGGAGCGTTAGCGTTGTTAGCGGCCGAGGGGTTCTGACGAAAGCGTAACGGAACACATTTAGGACATTACCAAAGATTATAGGTTGATGGGGAATCGGGTCCCTTTGAAATTTTGTCAAAACGACTTCATTCAATAAGTTGATTGATGTTTTAGCTATGATTTTGATAATCTTTGGTACTGTTTGCCTTGGGAAGCAGCGGCATGAATTATACACAGACAACAATTACTGATATTGGATGGCCATAAAGATAGTGAAATGATATGTTGGATTCACTTATTTTTTTAATAAGAATACTGATATTGATATTTCAAATTCCAAAACGATTGTATGTAGCTGTGCATATTCAGAATTGACCATATACAGCGTATCTCACTTTAAACAGCTCCCCCTCTATATCTCAGCTATTAGACGTGCGATTCGTACCATATTTGGACCAGTATGAATAATTATCAATTTGATCCGTTTTTCAGACGTAACATCATTTTAGACAGTGTTGTGGGTTTTTATTGAAATGAAAAGGGGTCGATTTTTTATGAAATCATATCAAGGATTTCTTGCAACAAAACTGACTTCATATTATTGTTCCTCATGCTTTCAAACCTCCATAAATGCGAAAAATCACATCATTCTGAATTAATAGGATTGACTTCGTTTTTTTCATTTTGTCTCGCAAAAATAGTGAATTCGAATTATCTGCAAATTTTGGAACGTTCAATGGCTCCAGTAGGTAGAAAAACATGATTTGAAATGAAAAACAAGATATACTATTTTTCCACCACTAGCTATAAAACCTATCATTATTTACTCGTTTTTGAGGCGTAGAATGTGTTTTTACTACCAAGGTACTTTTCGTCATTTTATGAACCACTATTCAATTTGAATCAAAGATTTATTGATCTTATAATTCGACAATCACGCAGATTTCATTCACATTTGTCGTTTGACACCTCTAACTCTAGAAAATATGGTCAATAGCTTACTGATTTATTGAAAACAATAACTATCCATTATCCATTTGGTACAATGATAGTGACTCTGTCAAACGCAGTAGTCGACAAGGGCATCCGCTGAAATTATCTCAGGGATGGGCAAGTCATAATTACAAGGTGCAGTATTTAGTTGGTACCTATTGAAAATTCAGCAGTTAATTTTATGTTTAAACATGGGAATGAAAAAAAAAACAATAGATATTTGAATATATTATGGATGAAATGATAGCCTTACACTCTCTCCAGAATTCTGTTCATCCACTCATTGTCATTTATTCCACAAGTACCTATCGTATAAAATATCTGCTTCAGCACATTGTTTAAAAACTATACCAACAACGTATAACTGACTGAACATTTTCAGTGTAATGTAAAGACCGAAGTAATCTTCTGGAGCCCGGCATCATCTGAATAATTATTATTATCATTGTTATCGTTATTATAATCATATTATATTCACACGCTGTATATTAGTATTGAAGCGGTTTCCTGGCCAGAAATCGCTACTGACTCATATGTTCTTAGGTAATAACTTGTCATAGAGATCAGTTCTGACTGATTCGTGCTATCGAACGGTTGTCGAATGAAGTGATTGAAGTAGTTGTGCGTGTTCCTCCAAATAATAGAGTCAAATATTTCTCAGTCATAACAGTAAGCTTTTTTTTTCTAGATCGTTCATTCATTTAGGCAATAAGTTAAATAATTTGTAAGCATCATCACACTGACGAATAAAATAGGAAATGAATACTGCAAATATATTTCATGGAGAATGCATCTGAGTGCGGACAAGGTGCTAGGGGGAAAGGGGCAAGCGCCCACCCCCCCCCCTTGCGGATGGCCCTGGTAGTCGAAGATGGACGCTACATATGTAATGATTACATACTACACCATACCATTCCTATTTACCCTTATGGCCATGTTTGCTGAACATCAAGTGTTTCTTGAGAAAAACGATCATAGCCATTAGTGATATTTAGTGAAAGTTGAATGAATCCCAGCTAGCCCAAAACGTGAAACTCACCACATCAACTTTCTGCACGTAATTGCTGGGAAATATTCCGACATTGCTGCCGAACTTGCCGGTCCACCAATCACCATCTTTCTTGTACACGGCGATCACTTCTCCCGCGTTGAAAGTGAGATCGCCCGGTTCCGTCGACTGATACGGGTAGTTGGCTATGTAGTACTCGGGTTCGCCTTCCAGCTCGCCAGGAGGCGCTTCTGTCGTCTCGTTCTGTAACGAACTCGGCTCCAACGAATTCGTCGTGTCCGAGCCTTCGGGCACCTCAGCTATTCCTCTGTAAGAATGTAGAGAGCTGATGTGAAAGAATGAGCGTGTTCAGATATTTCATAACATTTCTCAAACGTTAAATAATTAGATACAAAGCTCAGATATCTCCACAAATGTTCATAAAATGAACAACGACTGTAGATGACGGAAGAAAACAACTACTTTCCTAACTAATGCCACGCAGAATATTGAATTACAACCTCCCAAAATCTATATAGAGAATAGATTGTATTAGTTAGATAAGAGTTCGGACACAGAAATGACAACTGTTAGTGTTTTTGAATGCTTAGATTTATTAAGTAACCTACGTTGCTTTGTGATAGGAGCACCAAAGTCGTCCCGAGCTTTAACATTCAAAATTGTTCGAATTCAACAATAAAATGAACGACAGAATTGAAATAAATGGAGATCCACGGTGGATGGCCTATTGGAAGTATCTAGGGAACGAAGAGAGAGAACATTATGAAAATTGGGATGCTTTGATAATTGAACATATCCTATCCGTCTAAGATATTTTCATCGATACAGTGTTGCCACTTCTATCAGAAACAACTAGCAACTTCGTTATTTTAAATGGAACACCCTGTATTTCATTGCATTTTTAGATTCTTCCTGAAGAGCTGATTTCATCAATATGTATCACACTTGTGGTCTAACAGGAATGATGACAATAGGGTGTTCAAAATCGAGATTTTTCAATGTTACGATTTTTTTGTGTCGAAACTAATCATTATCGGTCAAAATGTCTTACATGTTTCTATCTTAACTCTCGATTCACTATCTACTGACATTCAATTGGAACAGATACAGGGTGATCAGAATTCTGAATCTTGAAGCACCCTGTATTTATTTCAATCAAACTCCAGTAGATAGTGAATCAAAAGTTAATATAGGGACATATACCTAAGCCGTTTTGATCGATAATGAATAGTTTCGACTCAAAAAATCCTAAAATTGAAAAATCTCGATTTTGAACACCCTATATCTCTGTAATCATTCCTGCTAGACCCCAAGTGTGATGCATTGATGAAATCAGCTCTTCAGGAAGAATCTAAAAATGCAATAAAATACTGGGTGCTCCATTCAAAATAACGAAGTTGTTAGTTGTTTCTGATAGAAGTGGCAACACTGTATCGATTAAAATATTCTAGACGGACAGAGAATGTTCAATCATCAGAGCATCCCAATTTTCAGAATGTTCTGTCTTTTCGTTCTCCAGATACTTCTAATAGGCCATCCACCGTGGATCACCCTGTATGATGTCATAAACTATTTCGAAAAAAGCATAAATGAAAATGTCCTGCAGTGTAATGAATTGTGGGAATTCTGAAGATAATGGATTGCATTTTCCAAAGGAAATATCAATCATTCTCTTATGGAAGGAAAGTATGAAACGGCCTGAATGGAAAATTAATTCGAAGACAAGCAAAATTTGTGAGGTAAATATATTAAAATTCACTTCTGATAACAGCAGATTAGAATAAAACTATATTTTAGGCCCATTTTCAAACAGAAGATTCAACAGAATCTGCTGATACATCCATTTACAAAACAGACTATTAAAAAAATCATTATTATTATTATCATCACATGAAATGCAAAACAAAATTATCATGGAGAATATCATGTAATGCAATTGAAAATTTGATAACATAACTGACAAAATCAAGTAAATTGCAATGTGAATGGCGTTTTCAATACTAACCTAATTCAAATTTCATCAGTGATAATCTTCATCAGGATAAATTTCTCGCAACTTGGACAGTAGTATTTCAATATTTCTGCATAATATTGTGTAAGGGTAATTTTACGGCATCCTAAGAAGAATAGATTTTTCAAGTAAACGTGATTAAATTGAAAAATCATAGCCTGGTAGTAAAAATGATAAATCTTGGAACAAAAAAGATGGGACATTTTTATATCAGGGGTTACGAGTTTCGCACCTTCCTGTATATTGAATAATGTTTTCCGTACTATGATACGATTCGTTGAAGCAAATCACCCCCAGATTTTATGACATTCAAGAGATTCATTAGAATTCAGAATACTTACTCTAATCGTTTGGTCTCAATCTCCTCGGCACTAGGTAATGTTTGGGTGAATTCAGGTTCACTAACGTCAATACTGTCTACCGGTTCCACGTACGCTTCTGGGAACCATCCTGTGTGCCCTCTTATTTCGCCAGCTAACCAACCAGGTTCACCTGTTTGTTCTTTTGGAACCTAAACCACAAAAAAGACACTACTACTAGGCTTTTAATTTATCTGATGATACAAAACTGGTGTAGCTAATTTTTTAACGGCTTATGCAAGGTGATTCATTACTATTTGGAAATATTTCAACTATAGAATCCTGAACTCAACATATGATGATTCAACCCAAATCAGCTAGAAACAACGTGACTCCTGTCTGAGTTACAGGGCTGTTTTATTTGAAAATTCCAAAATAACTTGTTCTAGTACTTTGAAACTGATTGACGTATCATCGTCATATTTAGCGGGAAGTATATATATTGTACACCCAGTAAATAATGTAAAATTAACGTTTCTGGCTATAACCAGAGGCGTACGACAGGAGCAAATGACTGGTTGATCCTATCCAAATCCTACGCCACTGGCGGAATTGCCATTTTATAACAATTTTTCGATTATCTGATACTGTCTACGTAAATTTCGTACTCCTTATTCATAGCGATAAAATCGTTATTTTTCGAGATATTTCAAGTTGAACAAAAGCTGCACAATTATTTTGATTTTTATGTGTATTATGTCGATATTTTGGATCAATGGATTGCATTTATCAATCAAATGAAACTTCAATCCATATTAACAATAAAAACATATGAGTTGCGTTTACTTTATCCGATTCCACCACCGGAAACACTTTAATGTGTCATTTTATTTGCAATTTTCCAATTCCAGTTGCTACTTTTCAGTCCGTCTCACTAAAAGGAATGCCGTGGAATGACTGTTGTCACAGAATTGTATTAGATTGACGAACAACGAAACTTTTCGAAAGTAGAAGACATTTTTATTTATGATTCTTCTTTCAACTAAGACAGGTTTCATATGTTCATTCCCAGATGGAATTATTTCTCTCGATCCCAGAGGAGTTTCTCCAATCACCACAATCACTGCTCCAAATATTCGTTGATTGATTTTCTAGATTTTCAACTCTAGTATCAAGATTTTGAAATTATATTTGGAGCCCTAATATAAAAATATAACCTCTTATATGTGAGCTCTCCCATGAAATGTCATGAAGATTCTCGTTTTATTTGTAAACGTCATTCTGTTCCCATCACCGCTACCAGGAAGGAACAAATAAAACGCAACTAATAACATAACAGTCAGGAGCTGTTACAGGGTTTCATTATTGATTATATTCAAAAATTTAAAACACCCTGCAACAGCTCCTGTCTGTTATGGTATTTGTTTTGATATATCGACATAATGTAGTACACATCAAGATCAAAATAATTGTGCAACTTCATGTTTAACCTTCAATATAACGAAAAATAATGATTTTATCGCTATGAAGAAAGAGTATAATATTCACGTAGAAAGTATCGGAGAATCGAAAAACTGTGATTGAACGGCAATTGCCCCTGTCGTACGCCTCTGGCGGTAGCCAGAAACGTTTATTTTACATTATTTAGTAGGGTCTATAGTATCTACACTTCCCGCCAACTATGACAATATTCAACAGTCTCTAGAAGAAACAACATTATATGTATTATGTATATGATTTAAGAATGATTATCTGATTATCTAATTTTTGTTTTTTTAGTTGCTCTTCCATAATTTTCCCTGCTATAAACATATATGTTTCTTGTTAATAATAAAGATAATAATAATATTTAGTTCTCATTACCCGTCGTCATTCCAGTTTGGGTACACCTTTCCTACCTGTCCTATAGTTACCAACTCCATAGTTGGTGAAGGTGGTTATAGTTAAACTTGAATACTTGTTTGCAAATAATGAATGTGAATAATGGAGGATATAATGAGAACATTGAAATTAATAATGAATGGAGTGGATATCGGAGTAAAAGATACATGGGTAAACTGTGGTAGTGGGGGTCCAATGAAATAGGTTTTCAAAAATAGTTGATGTTGACGTCATTATATATTATTATTAAATATCTCTAATGATACGTCAATCAGTTTAAAAGTACTAGGCACGAATAATTTTTGAATTTTCAAATAAAACACCCTGTAACTCAGATAGGAAACACATTATATCTAGTTCAGGATTCTATAGTTGAAATATTTCCAATTAATGAATCACCCTGTATTATGTTCAGCAAGGTGATAAATGGAAAATTGTAATAATTACATTTATGATATCGCCAGGTTGAAAACTAATTTCATCGTTATTCCTCGCGACGAACTCGTAGAGCGCCCGGTATTTGGCCACGCCCGGTAGTCGAGCAGTTTCTGTGGGCGCAGCAGCCGCCGCCCAATTGCTCTCGACCGGCCATTCGTCCGCCAATTCGACGTTGCTCGCGCCCATGTCGTTCGCCCACGTGTCCGGAGCTTTCCACGCGTCGAAACCATCGCCCGCCCTATTTGTGGCGTTCTTCATCTCGACGACGGTGTTCCTCTTTCGAAAAAGAAAGATTCTTTCATTCATATACCAAAATATAATATACAGGGTGTTCGTTTTTCGAGCTCCACCATGGGGATCTCAGTTATTATAAGAGATACGAGGTCGGTTAAATTAAGGCAAAGTTGCGCATTTTCATGCTGAACATTTATCTGCAAAAAAAGATGTGTCATTTTTAGTTTTTTAATTATTGGAAGAAAACGAACAATTTTAATTTTCGTTTTTATTTTTTCAAGCAAAAACCAAAAGACCTAGACGTTTCTGAATCTGTCATTGTGTTTTCCATGACGTTCTTGATGCCAAAGTTACAACACACTACTTTTTTTTCTTATGGGCGCCATATTGGATTTTCACGTTTTTGAATTTTTTTTCTTCTGATTACAATAATAGTGACAGTGATTACACACGATATGATCGAATCTTTCCTGTTTATCAAAATTTGAAAAAAAAAACATTTTTGCGAAGAGTGCTCTGGAAAGAACGCCAACAGTTTTGTTTAACATGCTGAATTTCAACAGTTTCTCATCTACTTAAAAACTATGGTTTTGAATTAGGAACGACGTAATGAGCTGGAAGTTTATTCTCAACAGAACAAAGTTTAAACACAATTCTACGCGTTTCCTCAGATTCTGAATTGCTCGCAAGATGTCCCGTCTTCTTATCTTAGTCCTGAAAGTGGTGATTATGGTTCTTCTCAGCTCAGCTCATCAATATCGATCGGTACAGTTTTTGAAATCAAATCTCTCATATAGTTTCCAATAAATAATAATCCAGCGGAGAGAGATCAGGTCACCGCGCTGGCCAACGTATGTCTCCGTTGTTGGAAAGTACCTTGTCAGGGAACATATCTGACAAACACTCGGCAACCCTTCTTGCGTTATGTGGATAAGCTTAAGAATTCAACAGTTCTGTTCGCATGTTCAATTGAACTGTCAAAATTCAGTTTGTTAAACAAAACTGTTGCCGTTCCTTCCAAAGCACTTGACACGTGTCAAGTACATCAGGAACTCTAGTAGAATGTAGGCATGAACTGTTTGACCAACTTTGAAAAAAAAAAAAGACCTTCTACCCTCGCTACCGATCCAGATTGGACTCATGCTAAAAAAAAATTACAATTTAAGTACATTGCATTCTTAACGCATAGCGAGATAGTTTAATTAATAGACAATGATTAAACTTTGATCTCCTGTAGCTCCACCACTGAACGAGATCGGATTCTTGTTTATATAAACTTCTTTGATTAAAATGCTGAGATCTATCACCCATTTCAGTTTGTCCCTTAAAACCTGAATCACCCTGTATTCGAAGTTTTTAGATGTTTTTATACTAGTGAATCTCGCATCAGGGTCAGCTTAAAATATTTGTGTTGTTCAAGTCAAATTATCAAATTTGATGATTTTTCTGCTTCAGAAGAATGATAGCCCTAGATAGTTCAGCAACTTGCAGAAAGATGAACTCGAGCAGATTCCGAGAGTATTGGCGATAGAAAATAAGCGTACGCCACCTATCGGAGTTCTTGAAAGATGTCAAAGCGGCATGTTTACTTTGTTTCCATTGGTTCACATTTGTTTTGTGTTTGTGCTTATTGGTCATATCATCAAAACAAACCGCTCAGAAGTGTTCAAGTTGCTGCGGTCAGGTGAGGCGACGTGTTATTTTTCATCACGAATAGACAAATCGGCCATATTTTGCCAAGACTTAGGCTAAATTTCAACATTTTACATGGACGTGGATCATCTTGTTAGTGTAAAAAATTCAAGGATTGAAAGGAATGCTTCATTGCTAATCTAATCCTACATCAACAGTATACCGAACGGGCATGTTTCATTGATTTACTTCATTATCTAAACCTAAGGGATACCTTTTGTTCGTACACTCCGTAGAGCCGGTTGCAGTCGCTGAGGAGGCTCTTCAGCTGATTTTGTAGGTCCTTGAGTTGCGAATTATTGTTCTCTATGTCTGACATCTTGCCGCCAATTTCTGATTCCATGTCTTCCACTTTAGTTTTCAGGTTCTTGATAGTGACCTAGGACAAAATAGGTGATTATAATATGAAGAAAGTTGTTGCAAAATACGTATTTAAGCTTTCCTAAATATATAGTACTTTGAGAATATACTTTTAATTTAGTTTCTTCTCGGCAATTTTGAAATTTACCTCTTTGTTTTGGAATGCCAATCGAGCTTGTTCTGGGTCCTGCGCGTTGATCTTGTTTCTCGCTTCGAGTTTGATCTTTTCCTGAGAGAGGGCGAGCAGCCTGGCATTCTGCTCCTTCAGTCTGGTCTTCAGCTGCCCCATCTCCTGCATCTGATTGTCTCTGGTGCTCCGCATGCCATCTATGGTCGTCTTCACGTTGGACACGCCCATCCGAGTGTCGCAGATTTTCTGCGACAGGTCTTTGACGTGTTCGTTCAGAGAGGTTAGCTCGATCGTTAAACTTTGGTTCTACAATTAAACAACTTCGGTTGAAGAGTCGACCAAAACTTGGAAATTGGTTAAGTGAGTTTCTATCATTCATCGCCGTAATGCACGGAAGAAATAAGATTCGCAAGCTAGGCATGATTTAGTTTAGTGGAATATTTTTAAAATTCGATAAACATTCAGTTTATTGGTTTAACAACGTGGGTTGTTACATTTGGCGCCCGAGCAGGGACCAAAGAGAAATATATTTACCGTTCCAATAATTTTGGGGGACAGAGCAAGTAATGAGAAATAGATAGCGAGACTATGAATTTATCTAAAATCGAGTTTCTACCTTAGCTTTGAGCTTCAGCACCGATTCTTGCTCTCGGTGCCTCTGCTGTTGCAACTCCTGCAACCGTTGTTTCTCCCACTCCAGCTGCCGCTGTCTTTCCATCTCTTTCCTCGCAGCTTCTCGTTGCTCGGCTTGCCTTTTCCTATCCTCCTCGATCTGTCTTTCTTTCTCTTGCTGCTCTCGCATCTAATATAAAAGATGAATATTAAAGTGAATCCACCAAAAGTGATAGAATCAAATCCATATAAACACAGACCTGCTTCTCTAACTCTTCTAGTCTTTTCCTCTCGGCCTCTTGGCGAGCCTTTTCTCTTTTCTCTTGTTCCTCGCGCTCTTTTCTTTCTCGTTCTTCCCGCTCCTGACGTTGCTGGTCCAGGAGCGTTTTCCTTCGCCGTTCCAACTCTGCTTGGCCCTTTTCGAAGTTCTCTTTTCGCTTATCTTCAAAAGAATCTGTAATCAATGATATCAACACTCTATTTTCTTTCCATTAATCTCTACGTTGCTGAAAACTCACTCTGTAAGAGAGTAGAGGCAGGGTCCTGATCTGGCGCAGCACTTCCTTGACTCGATACAGAAGTAGTTCGGGTTCTCCTGAAAGTGGGGGGAATGAGGTCCGGGGGCAATTTGGTGGGGGGCGGTGTACCGAGAGCGGCCTGTTCGCACAGGTGCAGAGCTAATACGAATTCCTCGCAGCCTAATCTACCGTCTGCGTCCATGTCCGAAAGGGCCCTACAATGTCATTAGGAATGTGAAATTTTTGAATATGCACGACGGGAAGGTTGAACTTACCAGATTTGTGCCAAGATGTTTTGCGGCAATTTTGTCTGCACCATTATGTTGCGAGCTTGGGCGCCAGATAGAAATCCGCTTCTCGTTCTGTCCGTTGTGTTGAAGATTTGAGTGTACTTCAGTTTCGTCTGGTGAGGAACTGACCATTCCGGCTGTCTAAATTCGGTACGGTATAAAGTCAATTTAGTCTTATAAAACTATTTACGAAAAATCGAGAACATTGTATAAGGTTGCTTTAGGTGAACTAGCCGGTCTTAAAAAATGGAAAATTCAATACAAGCAACTCTTGCTGTGTTTTTTACAGCATTCGATAGATTTTTAATAATCTACGTTTACGAGAATGCACACTGCACCATAAATGGTTGATGTGTTTGAACCTCAGAGTAACAAATTAAGATGATTTATTTCGCTTATTTCTTCCGCGGAAAAGACATCACATTATAAGGATCTCTGTGGAACCTCTGTTTGAGGGTTGGAGATTACGATTCTTCCGGCAAAATTGGAAAATTCAAGATGGCGAATCCAATATGGCGTACGATTTTGTAATTAGGATCCGAATCTATTCAAAATCTGTATCTGGTGGTTTTCGAGGTTAAAGATTATGATTCGCTCGTCAAAATTTGATAAGTCAAGATGGCAGACCAATATGGCAGACGAGTTTAGTAATCATGATCCGATTGTAGTGAAAACTGATATCTGGTGTTTTTAGGGGTTGGAGAAATTATTATTTCGTCAAAATTGGAAAATTCAAGAAGGCGGATTCAATATGGGCATCTGAGTTTCTCGGGGTAAATTATGATGCTTTTGCCAAAATTGGAGAATTCAATATGGCGGACGGGTTTTGTAATAATTGATCCGATTCTATTAAAAATTAGTATCTGGGGGTTTTTGGGGTCGGAGATTATGATTCTTTCGTCAAAATTGGGTACCTACAAAAAATATAAAAAAGCATCTATAGTTAGTGAAACTATTAAATAGAAAATAAATAGTAGTTAAAAAAACTAAAGAATCGCCCTTCTAGAGATGACCAAACTAAAAAGAAATAGAAAATAAAATAATAAAAATATACGATGATGAGGATTTGCCTATACTGGAAGATCAAGTGAAGAAATTCTTTTGTATGGAAAGTTATTGGATCGAAAATGAATGGGAAAAATCAGGTGATCAGAAAGAGGATGAAATAGCTGAAGAACAAGCCAAAATATCAACAAAGAGATCAGGAAATAGATGGGAAACAGGTTTACTATGGAAACTTGATAACATTCCATTTCCAGACTCAAAGCCTACTGCATTAGAGAGACTTAGATATATCCAGAAGAAAATGGATAGAAATCCAGAGTTTGCTCAACAATATGAGAAGAAAATACAGGAGTATTTGGATTAATGATACTCACGATGCTTGGAAGAAGAAGAAATGAAGAATGATTCAACAGACTTGACAATCTGGTATATACCTCATTTTGGCCTAGTTACAGTAGTACATAGAATGACTGATTATGGAGGTGCTAATATTTTCTATATTGTGTATTTATCAACACACTTTTATTATTTTATTCTCTACTTCTTTTCAGTTTGTCTATCTATAAAAGGGTGTTTCTTTAGTTTCTAAAACTAATATTTTTCATTCGAATTCGCCCATCACTAAGAATAATTATGCAGCAAAGCGACTTACGACTCGACCGAATGCGTCCTCTCCAAGCTGGACACGCTCGTCCTCGGCGTGCTGGTGGCCACCGGCTGACCGCCCCCGCCCGGCGACATGCCTCCCGCCATCGTCGGCGCCACGGCGGTGGTCGGCAGGCCCGTCCCCCCCGAAGCCCCGAGGGGGGCGGGAGGCGCCGCTTGCACGAGCGGCTGGATGGTGGAGGAGGAGAGCGGGATGCCGGACATGAGGGGGGAGGCGGTGGGGGGCAGGCCGCCGACCAGGGGCTGAACAAGTTGGACCAGGTTGGTCGGCATCGGGGGGACTATGCCTGGAATCGAAGCAAGCCGATGTAGATTTATTAGGATCGAAAAAATTCACATAGTTTAATTCGATATTGAAATGAACGAATCTGTGGTGGAAATCAGGAAATTTTGGAGACGTAGTAATCTACCGGAGTGCTCCTATTGGCAAAAAAACTTTGACTTTGACTTTGAGTGCCGATATCTCAATAACTGTCTGTCCTACGGGGCTGATTATGGTCTCATTCGATTTAGCAGGTCATTTTCTACTGGAAAAGCGATAATTCGAGTGAATTTCTGCCGTTTTCTGACACTTTCGGCCGGCCGAAGATCGCTCGGTTACTATATCGTATGGAAGTCTTAGGTGGGAAAATGAAAATTTTTATTTGGCCTATTAAAAATCTGAAAACATTCACATAGACTGATTCGATATCGAAATGAACGAATCTGTGGTGGAAATTGGAAAATTTTTAAAAATGGAGACTTAGTAGTCTACCGGAGTGCTCCTATTGGCAAAAAAAGCGAAAAGCTGACTTTGAGCACCGATATCCCAAAAACTATCTGTCCTACGGGGCTCATTATGGTCTCATTCGATTCAGCAGCATTTCTACTGAAAAAGCGGAAATTCGCGTGAATTTTTGCCGTTTTCTGGCACTTTCGGCCGTCCGAAGATGGCTCGGTGACTATATCGTATGGAAGTCTTAGGTGGGAAAATGAAAATTTTTATTTGGCCTATTAAAAATCTGAAAACATTCACATAGACTAATTCGATATCAAAATGAACGAATCTGTGGTGGAAATCGGCAAATTCTGAATAATGGAGACGTAGTAGTCTACGGGAGTGCTCCTATTGGCAAAAAAGCGAAAAGCTGATTTTGAGCGATATCTCAAAAACTATCTGTTCTACGGGGCTGATCATGGTCTCATTCGATTCAACAGGTCATTTTCTACTGAAAAAGTGATAATTCGCGTGAATTTTTGCCGTTTTCTGGCCCTTTCGGCCGTCCGAAGATCGCTAGGTGACTATATATTATGGAAGTCTTAGGTGGGAAAATGAAAATTTTTGTACTGAATAGCTATCTCAGTTGATATTGGTCTCACAATAGTTATTCATTATACGAGGGAAAAAGTAGTAGATTTTAGCTCCAGGTTGTGTTGTCTTCCGACGCGTAGAGAAAAGCCAAAAATCCGTGAGCTAAAATCTAATATTCTTCCCGTGCATAGCTGTTTTATCTATGTCCCGTGTATAATACACTATTTTTTTTTCTGTGACAGGAAAAAGGACGAATCAATATTGTGAAGATATTGCATTATATTAAAATCAGACAATTATCAACGTGAAATTTGAAGTATTTAACAGGAATGACACCTTCATTGTAGGCATCTTTATCATTCTTTTGAAATAATCAGAAATCTGTTAGTTTAATTCTGTGATTTGATTTTTTTTTAAAAACGAATTTAGTGGTTGTTTAGTACTTTAAGTAACCATGAAGTAGAATGGAAGATAAAAGGACTTGCAGGTCTTTCTCGGAGACGGTGTTATTGGCTTATTTTTTTATATTTATATATTTACTAGCATCAAAAGCCATCACAGTGTATATACCTATATCCGGGAAAAAAGTACTCCAGAAATCGCAGCAATTTGTCTGGAGTTCTACAGCTGACTCAGATGTATATGAAAATATCTAAATTTCAAGAAAACTGACAAAGATAACCTCAATAAGGTATATATGTCGGCGTTAAACAGTGAAATCCGCCATTCTCTGAAATGCCTAGGCATTTCACGTATAGCCGGCAACCAGCGTAACTCTAAATTTCCTACACCTTTTGCCTAATAGTTTCAGGCATTCCCTGTAATGACGGAAGGGAGATTCATTTAGGCCGAGTCAGCTTAGGTTGTTTAGAAGCAGTAGTCTCTTCTGTTCTCTCAAGTAATTTTCTGAAAAATATACTTTCTACGAAGAAGGTTCATTTAGGCGACAAAATAGTCTCCCTTCTTATGCATATGCAGAAAGGATATTTTCCTTCCTCAACCCTCCGGCAAACAGAGTAGCGGCTGAAAACGGAAGTTACGCTGTTACGCTGTTTGCCGACAATACGTGAATTGACTAGGCATTTCAGGAAAATAAAATAAAGGGTATTCCATTTAAAAAATACCAGCTCATGAAAAAATGTTGTCAAGTTAATCTAAGTTCTAGATATGCACGAAAAAATTGTAAAAGTCACCTGTAGGTATTCCAGAACTTGTCCCTAACCCGCCTAGGGGTTGCATGACATTGCTAGCAGTGGGAGGGACCACGCCCAAGGGCAATCCACTAGGGATCCCCGTGAGTGGAGGCTGACTCATAAGGCCAGGCAAAAGGGGCAGCTGGGTAGGAGCAGACTGAATCAGAGGTTGACCCTGCAGCATAGATTGCGGCTGGATGAGAGGCTGTGTATTTGCTATCAGGGGAACCTATAAAATAATAATTACATTCCATTTTCCTTGAATGAATATACACAATGAAATGTAAAGATACAAGTACTTGACAAGATTATTACCATTGATCAATCAATGGATACTTAGTTACCTTGGGTGGTTCAGGTCTAGGAGGTGCATTACCACTGATGAGACTAGCATTGGGTAGGGGAGGTATAGCAGGAGGTGTGTTCACTTTGAGGGAGGCTAGCAAAGATGGAGGTAGCCCTTTAGGCACCTCAAAACCGCGCAGCTTGAGGTTGATCAGTTTGCAGGCGATAGAAAATTCGTGAATGTTCATCTTGCCGTCGGCGTCAGTATCTGCCAAGGCCCTATAATAAAAAATGGAACAGCTATGGAATTCCTTTTTTTTTTCTTTGTTCTAATATACTTACTACTGAGCTTGCTACTTTACTTATAGTCAGTAGTTTTCATTTGATAGGTATGCCTGATTTATGCAGTGTCCCATAAGTCATGGATCAAAAGAAATGGGGTGGTAGGGGGGGGGGTCATTTTCCATCAAACTAGCCATATATGTGGTTATCTAACTGTTTATGATTCAAATGGTTTTTTTTTCATTTCTTTAAGAAAAATTAATTCAATAAAACTATGTCACATTGGTGATTTTTTCTTTTACAAATTCCATCCAGAAAAATAATTTTATGACATGTGTTACTCATCAATTACCTGAGAAAATTGATGTTCTCGTTGAGTTTCGTCATTGAATGAAATATTCAAGTTGATTTTTAAATGCTGCTGACAGATTTGATAACTACCCTACAAAGATAACCAATTATAAGAAAAAGTTTTCCATTTAATAAAAATTCCCAAATGGTCAACATATGAGGTTATTTAAAACAGCCTTTTTGTTATTGAATTTTCTCAGAAAAATTGAATAGCTTTTAAAGCATCAACAATTTGATAACCACACATACCATCAGTTCCATTGCAAATGACCCCTCCTACCACCTCACTTCTGTTGATCTATGACTTATGGGACACCCTGTATAGACAAATACAAAATATTTGATAACATAATATTCAAAATAGATGAGAGATGCCTTGAAAAAAGCAACAAAAAATGTTCAGATAGAGGTTCTTCAAATAATTATCCATTATTGGAAAGCAATGAGTTGATGTGGTTTTTAATTAATTGAAAGCTTTTATTTAACTTGCATTGTATGTTTGTATACCCAGATAACACAGGATATCCTATGGATATCCTTCTCAAGTCCATTTCAGGTCGGGATATCCTGGGACATGAAATGGATATCCATAGGATATCCGTCAGAGGATATTAAATGGATATTCTGATGCGGATCACCTATGGACGTCCATAAGATGTTCGTTTAGCGAATGGTTCAAAACAATACGAATCATCACAAATATCACATGCAAATCACATGTTTATTAGAAATTCAAAGGTAGTTTTCCATCATATAACTATTGTTATGTAGGTATAATATGTTTATAGCCACAATGAAGATATCCGATGCAAATATAAATTCATATAAATAACAACACCACAGTTTGGAATTTTTCTCTGTTGTTCAATGTTTTCGTACAAAAATATACAATAACTCGAAAATAGCTCTCATATATTTACTTTTTTGTGGTTTTCAGATGGACATCCATGAGATATTCATCCATGGATTTATAGCGGATATCCATCAGAAGATATCTTATGGATAGCCATAAGATATCCAAAGAAAACATAAAATCATATTTATGTCAAAATAACTTTTGTTCTTCAACATTTTCGCACAAAAATATGATTTTTCAGAAATAACTTGTATCTCCATTTTTTTCCTTGGGATTGAGATGGAGATCCATAAGAAGATATATTCGCATCCCTGAATTCAAAACTGGGTAGGTATTTTCCCAATGGATAGTAATAAAATAGTCTGAAGCAATAAAATAGTCTGAAGCAATAAAATATAAATCAATATGGCATTCGCGTGAATGACAAATTTTCCAAAAGAAAGATGGAAAAATCTAAGTGAATCTTATTCTTGAATTCACCTTAACAGCATTTCGGAAAATAGCTTCATTGTTGCGCTAGGGATAACGCGATTCAAATCCGGCCACCTCGCCTCCTCTATTTATCTCTCAAAAAATTGAATTCAATTCGAATTAACCTCCATGGCTAGAATCGTTCTGATTGGTCTAAAAATGCATCCATGTCGAAAGTCATGGTAAATTGAATTCTTTCATGAGGTTTGAGCTAAAGCTTAAGGTGGTTCACTCCTATAACTTTTTCATTATTGTAGGTAGTAAAACGTCAATTGGGGTCATGAATTATAGTTCATTTTATATTATTCGACATATCTACTTGCTTTACCGCACTTTTGGTTTAACCGAGGATGGCATTTTCAAACGGGACACCCTGTATTTTATTCCATAATCGGTTAAGGATTATCATAACGAATTCAACGATACTGTGTTTGATAGGATTTCTACAAACGATTAGAAAGATATTCACATTTCCATATCCTCAATGAGCATATGAAAACTTCGAATGCCATATCTTCGTAATCGTTTGAAATAACCCTATCCAATCCGGTACCGTTGAATTCGTTCTAATAGTTCCTAATTCATTATGGAATAATATACATGGTGTTCTATATTGAAAAATATCTCATGGATATTTGTGAACAATATCTTATGGATATCCCTGAAAAATGTCTTATGGATATTTGTGAACAATATCTTATGGATATCCCTGAAAAATGTCTTATGGATGTCCCTGAAGGATATCCTATAGAAGTCCAACTCCTTCCACTCGGCACGTCCATTGGACGTCCATAAGATATACATCGGATATCACTGGATATTCTCTGGATATCCCAAATATCCTGAATGGACGTCCAATGGATGTCCATCGAATGTCCGTGTGTTGACTGGGTATGTATGTATGTATGTTCAGGTGGAATCTTTGAACTCAATTTTGTATACACGTTCAGTTTGGATGACAATGCACGATAAGGTGTGTCACGTTATTCAAAATCCAATATGGCGAACTATCCAAGATGGCGCAATAGCTATTTTTGATATACTTTTACAATATGGGTATCAAATGAAAAGGCTCGTTGAGAGTAACTCAAAAAATGATGTTACGTCATACTAAATCCATTATGGCGGACCATCCAAGATGGCGGAATGGTCATTTTCAATACACTTCTACAATATGGGTATCAAATGAAAAGGCTCGTTGAGAGTAAATCAAAAAATGATGTGACGTCATTCTAAATCCATTATGGCGGACCATCCAAGATGGCGGAATGGTCATTTTTAATCTACTTCTACAATATGGGTATCAAATGAAAGGGCTCGTTGAGAGTAATTCGAAAAATAATGTGACGTTATTCTAAATCCAATATGGCGGACCATCCAAGATGGCGGAATAGCTATTTTTAATATACTTCTACATTATGGGTATCAAATGAAAAGGTTCATTGAGAGTAACTCAAAAAATGATGTGACGTGATTCTAAATCCATTATGGCGGACCATCCAAGATGGCGGAATAGTCATTTTCAATATACTTCTACAATATGGGAATCAAATGAAAAGGCTCCTTGAGAGGAAATAAATAAATCCAGCTAGTGATAACTAAACACTAAAAAATAAATTAAAAGTAAAAATAAAACTTTTTAATAAAGAGCTTTTATTTAAAAGCTCTAAAAAGAAGAAAATAACATTTTTCTTTATAATTTCAACTACTTATCAACTTATAACCTCATTATATACAATTTATATGATCATAAAAGCTTGTTGCAGTGATCAATATTTAATTAAATTGTAATTTTAAAAATTTTATTTCAGCAGATTTTACATAATTAAATAAATACTAGTTCATTCACACGCATGAGGTTATAAGTTGATTGTTAAAATTATAAAGAAAAATTTTAATCTCTTCTTTTTAGAGCATTTAAATGAATTTTTATTAAAAAGTTTTACTTTTAATTTATTGTCATTTGTTCCAGAATTGTGGAAACTCAACTAAGGAAAATCTTGTCAGAACATCTAGACTTACCATATTTGTCCAAGGGTAATAGGTGGTAACTGAGACTGCAAGAAGAAACCTTTGGCCTGGTCACCAGTTATTATGCCATTATTGGGCTTCAGTGATTTGAATTGCTCCTCATACCTTGCTCTTTCTCTTGCCAGGATGACCCATGGGTCAGTAGATGGGGTCCCAGCAGCAGACATCTAAAAGCAGGTTAGATCTATTGATTATTATTGCAGTTACAAAAAAATGCCAGGAAATGCATATTGAGAAAGAAATGTTGTTGAATTCTGTCAACCAATACTGTGAAGAATGTGAAGGAATACAAATTTAAAGATATAAATTGATATGTATAGTCACAACCATTATTTGATTGTATGATCATTTATGAAATTCCTTAGTGCACCATTTTAAATGATTACAAGAATGATTAAATTAGTGTAATGGTACCTTTTCACTTCAGCAGCTACAGTTCAGTTTTCTAGTTGAACATTTTTCAGTAAATTTGACCGAGATTTCACCAAAACGATATAATGTATACTCCCTCAATATCACTTCAAAGTTCTCATCACTGTGCCACTGTGGTCAAATCAATAGGATTCTATCAAAAAGTTCAACTGTGTAGGATTGCTATAAAATTGTTTACAGGAACTGTTCATAAAGACCAAATTCGGTTGCTTGTCAAATCCATATGATAATGTCAGATTCATGTCAGATCTGTCAAACTCGTACAAGAGCCACAAGAGCATGTGACTACTGTGTCTTAGTTCTGTGAAAAAAAAAAGAGGTGAAGAGCTCGTGTAAAAACAGATGAGAAGAGAGGAAGAAGAAGAAGTAAAACTGTCAGCTGTCCCTATTATGTCATCAGTCATTTGATAAATTTTTGTGTCAAATATTGAATCACCACTTGATTGGAAAATTTCTTCAAATAGTTTTGGTTTTTCCGTTTATTTAGTGCAAATTTGGTGAAAAATGGCATCAGCAGCAGAAGCCAGAGCTTCTTTATGTGGCAAGTTGGGCCTGAAACCATTGACTGGTCAAAATATTTTGTTTTATTATGCGCCGGTACAGGGTGTCCTGAGCTACACAGCCCTATCTGTGAATGTGATGAATCCTACTCTGGTGTTGAGGTAAGCGGATGAAATTTGCATTTATGGATAGTTTATGTGTGTTTTCAATTTCTCCAGAATATTTCCGAAGAGGGATATAACCAATGTTCTTTTGTTCAACACTTTGGTAGGCTCTGGGCTGTACTTGTATAATAGGCCACATCTCAGTTCCCTTTCCACAAAGGAAAGACTTCTGTATAGGTAATAATTCTGCAATTATCAGCTCGCACTTCCATGACAAGGGCTATATTTTTTCCAGTTCTTTTGGTGCTGTAACTTTCTCTCTAGGATCTGTTTTGATTTGGGCAATTGTGAGGAGTCTGGTACCACAGAATGTGGTGCTCTGTTCAGTTTGTGGCGTCGGTTCTGGACTAGCCATGATCAAAATTGCACGTAGCTATACAGAACATGTAGATTCTCTCACCTCAAAAAAAGTTTAATAAAAACCACTCTTTTATTGCAAGCTTTGTTCGAAATGTATTTATCAGTGTAAAGTGTAACAATTTATTTATGATGTTATAATAATTTAGATTAAAATAGATGTTTTTAAATTGGGTTGAAGTTGTCAATTGATTTGTCATTTCCTGTCATAGTGGATGAAATTCAAAATTTAATGAGTATGTTGGAAATAACCTGAGGATACAATGGATTCAGAGACAGGTTTATCAGAAGAAGAGCAATGGAGACAGCTTGTTCGAGCATTCTACTTGGCAGCTGTGTTCCAAGGCAGGGCAGCATATTTTCTGATGTCCATACATGCAGTCAACCCAAACATTCTCAACACGTAAGTGAGTGCCATCAAATACATCAACTGGTAGTTTTATTACTCCATCATGATTTCAGCTTCTTTGGTTTTGATCCCTTTCCATACATTTGGGTTACAATGGTTTATGGAATTGCCATCATGATATTTTCCAGACCCTCATTGACTGTGATATCTCTTGTGAATAGGATGGCATTTGGGTAAGTGAAAATGCTTCAATTTATTTAATACTGAACAGCCATATTGGGATAATTTTTACAACCTCACATTCAAAGCTGAACTCATAGAATCACAGCTTGGAGCCAAATTGAATTATTTCTATTGGATTATTACTAGATAGTTTATGAAGAGTTTTTAGGGTGAAATGTTGAATACAGAAAAAAATCCTTTGGGCATTCAGTTTTGGGTATATGGTTAAATCAACTGGCATATTCATTTTAGGATTCTAGGGTCCCTAATGTTCAACCATGCCAGTTTGATATGCTTCCAATGGTTGTGTACTGTATTTCCTGGTAGACCTTACACGCGGGCATTCATGGCATTCCTAAGCGGCAGAATTATGATGATACACCTTTTAGCGTTCCTCTACCATATGGACACTAGAACTAATATCCCTGGAATGATTGTACCCAGAGATATTGCATTCGAAGGAATGTATATATAGCAAATAAATGAACAGATTTTGCTTATCTAATAAAATTTATTTGTCCTTTATTATCATTTAACAGATGGGGAAATTGATCACCTTCAAAATTCAACACATCACATTATTCAAGAAAATAATTTATAAAAAACCCCGGAGTGGTTATAAACTTTACACTAAATCACAATATCACAATATAATAAAATTTATTCTAAATTCACAAGAAAATGATAATGATTTCCAATTATATAAATTGGTGAGGACTTGAAGAGCCAAAACCAGTTGATCATTTTCATAGATAGATATTGCAGTATCTCTCCATTTCAGAATATGACTGCAATATACAGGGTGATTCCGGTTTCAAGGTTCAAACTGAAATGGGTGATAGATCTCATCCTTTCAATAAAAAAAGTGTATATGAATATGTGTCCGATCTCGATCAGTAGCGGAGATATAGGGGGTCAAAGTTTAATTATTTTTTTATTAATTGAAATATCTTGCTCACTTCTGAACATATCAATTTGAATATTGGTGTGATCAATATTTTATAGAAGATCATCATATGAAGCATTTCAAAGGTTATTGAAATCCACAGGGTGATACGTTTTTGAGGGAAGATGCTTTTTTATTCCCCCCAAACTTTTTTGTAGTATGCCTCTGGCATCTTTCAGTTACCAAATAGGGTGGATTGTTCAATTTAAAGACTTATATGCATCTCAATTTTTTTCGGGAAACGCATCGTTCTCGAGATAAATAAGCATATATTCGTGCAATAACATGTTAATTTTGCCTATTATGACTCGCTCAATGCATTAAAATGTACTAAATTCCAATGTGAATCAGTAGTGGGGATACAGAGGGTAGAATGTCCGGTTGGTCTTAACTTGGTCGGACGCGGAAAATTCGTGTTAAGCCACTGGTTAAGCCCCATCCAGTTGTATCCATATTCCTCATACAATATAACTTTTTCAATATCATTTGAAAGAAATTAGATAGCATTCAACTTGTCAGGAAGAATCTTCTTGTGGAATGTGATTATTACTTTTGCATATTCCATTATTGTCAACTAATTTTGTCCAAGAATAAAATTTAATAAAATAATATTGATAAAATTACATGTTTCAGAGCAAACATTCTTATTTATCTTTAAAACGGTTCGTTTCTCGGAAAAATTGAGAAGCAAAAAAGCCTCTAATTGAAGGATCCACCCTATTTGGTGACTTGAAAATATCAGAGGCGTACTACAAAAAAGTTTGGAGGGAATAAAGAAGCCTATACTTCCAAAAACGTATCACCCTGTAAATTTAAAAATCCCTAAAATGCTTTAAATGAAGAATCCCTCGAAAGTATAAACCACACCACATTTCAAATTGATATCTCCAAAAGTGAGCGAGATATTTTAATTATTAGAAAAAAATTATTAAACTGACCCCCTGCTACTGATCGAGATCGGAGTCATGTTAATATAAACTTTTTCAATTGAAATAATGAGATCACCCATATCAGTTTGTACCTCAAAACCTGAATCACCCTGTATTGTATTTCCAGTACAAACATGATATTAAACTTCAATGAACAAGACATTGTAATTTGGTATCAATATCACCTGGTGAACTGGATAATTAAGGTTGAAGGATTGTCACTTCTTCAGTTCATGCCTCAATATAATTCATTATCATTTTTCTTCTTATTCTCATATCAAAGAGGATTGCCTGAAAAATTCGAGTTGAGCCTTCAGGTGTTTAACATTTCTTCACGTAAAAGCATTGATGAGGGGTTGTTCTTCTTGGTGGATGCCATGGTGTCCGCTGCTTCCATGCTCATGGTCATGACCAACTAAAAACCAAAATTCAATATCAAACACTGAAACCTTTTTCCCAGAAGGAAGAGGAAACTTTTATTGTATAATGTCCTGTAGGCACACCTTGTGCGAATGTCTGACGTTCATTTATTTATTGTTTCCGAGAATTTTGTGCCGGTTTTGTCACTGTCATTCAGTTTCTAACATTCCATTTTATTGGCAGTGTTTTTATTTCTTGGTAGGACTTTCTCCATAATGCAATAAAAATAGTGTTCATTTCACATTTGCTTACTTCCTTTATGGAAAAAGCAGGTTTATCGACTCAACAATCGAATTAAACGAAATAAACGAGTCTCCAATTTATATACATAGGAATGGAATTAATTTTCATGTCCGTATCTATTGAAGTGACAATGATACGTTGAACGAAAAGTATTCTTAATATTCTCATATTGAATTATTGTTATATACAACTGAACATAATTTCCGACAACGATTGCGTTATGTTACAATTATTGATTCATTTATAAATAGCTAGATTCTTGTCAAGTATGGCTTTCTTTTCAATGGAAAATGTTTTGTTGGTGATATAAGCACATATAAGGCACTAAATGATTTAATATAGTTATGAAATTGTTTACTAAAATGAAATTTCGAATATTTATGAGTTCTATCAACCTTTGAACTTCTTGAGTATATACCGTCATTTAAGCTATGGACCTTGTATACAATAACAGTCGATCAAGGTGATAGAGAGTAAAATCACGCTACATTTGAGATTTTATTCTCACAAGTCTACTTTCACTTCCACAGTTCTAGGTTCATTATTATGTAATACTTGTCGTTTTTAATATCAATCGGACATTCAATTAATGTTGTCGAGCCATCTTTTATTATTGTTTATTATCGTCTAGGCAAGTTCATTGAACTCTTTTACCAATGCCAGTAGGGACATATTCTGTGGATGTCGAAAAGTACTTAAGTACTTAACCTACTTAAGTACTTAAGTTAAGAAATCGTTGATAGCGGTTTCTTCATAAGGTTTACCATTAAAAAAAAAATCAAATCAAATGAATTTTTAGCTGCAAAACTGTAGTACCTACTATAAGGACTCTACCATATCACCCAACAAACTCTACTATATTGGCAATAATTGCATTGCCTTTTTCTTGAATAATTCGTCCAAGGCTGTCTCATATCTCGGCTCGGCAACAAAGAACAATCAAAATAAATTGTATAATATATTATACGTTATGGTATTGTTTGATTGAATATATCTTGTCTACCTTTTTATCGTTCTGGTATGCATCCAATGTTTTCCGTCTGTCTATTATCCTATGAGTGCATATCAAACACCGCGGTACAGTGAACTTGGCATTATATGTGTGTATAATATTGGCACAGGATATGTAAGGTACAGGGTGATTCAGAAGACCATCAAGTATATCGATGCCATTACAGTCGATATTTTAATTAGGAATTATTCATTGAAGTGAAAAAATTGAAAAGTAACGAAAAACGGTCCGATAATGAATAATTGACAACAATGAATAATTGATGAATCACTTAGTATTTCTGAGAAACTCTCATAAGACAAATAGCTCAAATGTTTTGATGGATATTGGTGTTGGGGGGTTTCCTTGTTGATTCATGAAATAAATAGATACTATGCAGCTATAATATATTCTATATACGCACGAGATCCATTACATGGATAAAATCTTTCACCGGTTCCATGAACTTATTTTCTGTTTTAACTGGTTTAACCCAGGCAACGATGATGACATGACAGGTAATTTATAATTCATTTATTTTATAATCATCTAATGAGGATCTGTTACATTTTTTTTTAGTTCATTAGCATTTCCACTTTTTTTACCACAAATTCCGACCTAATTCACTTGAAAGCAATCCATAAGTGTGATTCATATTATAGTTTTTTTGTGTGCCTGGATTATAATGGTCGATCTCTCTAAATGTTGCCTGTATCGACATTTTTGTGTTGAAAGTAACTTTTCATTAAATACGAAAACAGTGAACAGAAGTGTGAAGGTGACCCATAAAAACGATCTACCTACTAAAATTGACCAATTGGTAAATTACTAATGGCAACTGTGATTTCAATCATTGCATTAAAACAAACGATGCGTATATTAGGAGCAATTTCTAACTCGATTTTTATTCGGTTGCAAATATTATAAACTGATAATTCATAATGAACGTAATTCGAATTTAATTTGTCGGTAACCGTTCAAGACGATGTTTAGACACTCATAATACTGAAGTGGTATTCATAAAATTTGGGTCTGAATTGTATCATGTACCAGCCTATTTCCGAACACCCAATATGTATCGTAGCGACGGTAGATTCTTGAAACATCTCGAAACAATAGAAGGAACAATCAAAGAGGAAGGTAATGTTCTATTGTTCTGAGCATATTTAAAAGGCTATTGAGGGCGACCAATATACAGTGCTTTCGCAAAGTACTGAATAAATTCATTCTCAGCTGAATTATCAATTTCTAAAGAATCTCCTGAAACAGGTCGATTATTTTTTTCATTCTGCACATTGAATATACAGGGTGATCCACGTTTGAGTTACGACGACCACAAGCATTTTTTGAAATAGAACCCCTATATGTACATTATTAGTATATTACTCAATTTTTTGAATCACCATGGAAAGCTGAATTGAAAAATGTATTACATATTATGTGATTTGTATACAGTGCGTGCATGAAATTCAATACTCTCGTAAAGTAGTGGATAGATTCATTTTCATCCATACTATCCATCTCTGAGAAATCTTCTGAAGCAAGAGGGATTTATATTTTTCTACTACTGGTATGAAAAGTAGCGCATTTCTCATAGCTAACTTAGTTAACACCACATACATTTCCATGAAAAATCAACAAAAATCGATCATAACTTGGCTACTGTTCAGCTTTAAATAGTTGTCACAACTGTCAAAAGAAGTTTTTTAAATTCTTTAGGGTAGTTCTCATTAGTGCTTTTGATAGAAATCGCATTTTCCATCAAATATTATTCCAACAATTCATAATAAATAATATGATGTATATTACCGCCAGAGACAGAGATAATGGAAGAAGCTGCGAAAGTTTGATTTGTTTCCGGAAATTTCAAGAAAGAAGTATGAATTGGCATAAACGAAGAATTTATGGAATCTAAAAAAATACAGAAATATAATCTTTTTCGGAAAGTGTTCTTTTTTGAAATACTTTAAGGAACTAGAAAAGACGTCTACTCTTTGGTCACAATATTCAATGTGACATAGTGCAACATTATAAAATGAATACCATTAAGCTACATCACTCGGATTCTTTGTAGTGCAGTAGTAGAAAAATTTTCAAACGGAACACCCGATCTATATTATTAAACTTTTGGAATCTCTTTTCTGTTACGCGTCGGGAGACAACAAAACCTGGAGCTAAAGTCTACTACTACATAAATAACTATTCCATACTGACTTATGATCTGGAAGATGAACATGCAGGCGAAACCCGAGACGATGGCCGCCAGCTGCCAGAAGCCGCTGTGCCGATTGTTCCTCTCTCTCGACAGCACCTCGAAGAACACCACGTAGAGAAGGGTGCCGGCCGCCATGCCTTGCAGCACCACGCTGGTGATGTCTTCGGAGCTCGCCTTCTCGCTCAGGATCAGCCCCAAGCCAATGCCTAAAGTGAACGAAAACAAATTGTAAACAAGCTTTTATAAAAAACAGTTTCAAAGACAAGATTTTATACAGGATGTTCCTTAATGAAATGCTAATATTCAAGGAGCTGATTATTCAAGAATTGAACTTCATATGAACGTATCTCGTGAACGTCCTAACTTTTGAATGTTGAAAATATGCATAGATTATTTTTTGTCCACCCTGTATCTTTTCGTGATGGCAAAATTCAGTCTCCTATGTGACTGAATCGGTATGAAAATTTCAAAATTTTACATGGTGTGGTTAACCAGTAATGGATGTCCTGAATGGAGTACTCAGACATCAAAATTAGAAGTGTGGTCTCGTTTTTCCGTTTTTTTCTAAAAGGAAGCGTTCTATCGAGTACAACAGGAGGATGTTTTTTGTTCATAATTGAATAGCCTTTCATAACATTGTACGAAATTTGAAAATTTTCCGTCGCTGCTCACTTTTGAGAAAAATATAAACAATAATATTCCCGTAACGGTGCAATACGACGGTTAAATACAATCGGACCATAACAACAAAACTCATCCGTCATTTTGAAGCCGCCATCTTGCATTTCTCAATTTTGAAGGAAGAATCATAATTTCCGATCCAGAAATCTCCGAGATACCAATTTTCAATAGGATCGACTCATAATTACAAAACTCGTTCGCGTTATTGGATCCGCCATCTGGAATTTCCCAATTTTGACGAAAGAAACTCCCAGATGTCGATTTTGACTATAATCGGATCATAATTGAAGTGGCAAGTGGAAGAAGGCGTCAAGTAACATTTTCTGAAAATGTTCGGTTATGTCATGGCAGAAGGTGTTACGTGCATTTAGAGAAGTGCACAGAAAACTGCCAGGACTGTAACTTTTGAAATATTCTAGATAGGGTTTTAAAAATTGGTGGGCAGCTAGTATACCGAATCGCTTATTTATTGACGAAACAATTTTTCTTTTATCACTTCCAGTTTCACCGGAAACGATCCCAACTTCTGATTTTTAAATGGGACACCCTGTATTGTATTCAATAATCGGTTAGGGATTGTTATAACGAATTCGCCGATACCGGGTTTGATAGGGTTATTTCAAACGATTACGCAGATATTCACGTTCTAAGTTTCCATATGCTCAATGAGTGTGACAGAAAGAAATTTTGATATTGCGAAGTCACACCCATTGAGCATATGGAAACTTTGAATGCAGAAATCCTTGTAGTCGTTTGAAATAAATAATAAAAAAATAAGTCTGAATGTAAAAGCGCGGGACGACTATGGTGCTCTTGTCACAATGCAAGGTGTGTAACTCAATAAATCTAAACATTCAAAAACATGAACAGTTGTAATTTCTGTGTTCGTACTCTTATATATACCTTACACCATTACAATCAATATCAGTGGGGCATGCGATATCTATTTCTGTGATTGGGCTGTCGATAGTAACACGAGAATCCAATAGTCATAACGAGGACATAATTATTGTTTGTATTGAGCTGTCACATCGGCACTCTCGTTAAAACGTAACGACTAAATTGTTTCATGGCAAATATAATGAGATTGCAATTAAAAAATAATGCGGAGTTAACAATCTTCAACTTTGAGACAGGGGTGTAAATGTAAAATTACACAATGCCGTGGACTGGGTATTTCCAGTTACAATATTGTGTGTATCACTTGAAAATAATCGCAACGTAGGTATGTCTGGAACAACCTGTATAGAACAATAATTAACATGCAATATTATCTCTAGAGATAGCAACAGCAGATCAACAGTCTGACAATGCTACATCATAAAACTGAAAATATTTTTCGGAAAGAAGAAAGTTCTGAAGACGATGTTATATTCTCATTTGAAGATCGTATTTTATCCTCGGAGAATGACAACAATCAGGGGGGAATAAATGAAAGTATAAATTATACAGAAAGTACAAAGAGTACTATCAATTAAGATATTGTGGAAGATTCAGAAGACGTGACGACGAATAATCATGAAAATAACGAGGAACATTACGAAGACGTAATAGAAGAAGTAAAAGATCAAATAAATTCACATATTCCTGAGAAAATGACGAAATCCGGAAGAGTGATCAGAAAACCTAAATGGATGGTTGATTTCAAAGTAGATAATTTGGGAGATGTAGATGAAGCTAGTTCTTGTAGTCCGGCAAGAAGATCAAATTATTGTAGACGCGATCCCAGAAATTTAGCAGAAGCATTGGACGGAGAATTTGATTTTTTCTGGAGAGAAGCTATAACTGAAGGCAAGGAGGACGGTCTCATCGTGCGAACCACTACTTTTCAGCCTGAACTCAAATATCGGGATGTTAACCCTTCACTTGGCCTCCCACCTTTATGATACTCCGCTGACAAATCTAACCACCAATTTGAAGGCATTTGAACTTGTTTTTGCGCCACGAATTAACCCCCTCTTCCTCATGGAACAAATCTGTTTCGTATTGAAAAATATCAATAGATTTTTCAAATTATTTAGTGATAATTATCAACTGACCAACTTCATATAGTGTAGTGAGAATTGATAAATAGGATTAAGATTTCAATTTGATGCAATGCTTGATTGATTTTCAAAAAACGCCCCTCCTTGAAATTTTCACTGGCGGCGCCCATGGTCTGGTGTATTCCATTACAGTCGTCCCGGCTACAAATAAACGTGAACAAATCCGAAAACACTCACCCAATGGCGTAACGACGGCGAACGTCCCGATATACAGAAACACGAACATCGTCCTCGTATTAGACGTCACCAGCTCGACGCCCACGCAGAACGCGATGACGAACTTGTGCGTCGCTATGGCGGCGAACAAATACCACACCTTCTCGACACTGCCCTCCAATCCCACGGCCAGACCCTCGAACACCGCGTGGAAGCTCAAGGCCAACACGACCAGCAGGCCGCCGCACGAGTTGCTCGCCGATTGGTCGAAGTGACTGTGGGCGTGGTCGACGGGGCGGGGCGGTTTGGACGGGTGGGCGTGGTCGGGGGAATGGGCGGGGCTGAGCAGATCCTTGTGGGAGGTGCCGATGTAGCTGATGTTGCTATGGCCGTCGTCGAGCTTAGCGAGGGAGACTCGCGGGATGGCGACGTCGGATTTGGAGCACTTGCGAACAGAGAGAGATCTGCAACAAATCGAAGGTATCGAGGATCAAATGAGTGAACTGTGTTGTGACCACATTTCATAGCTCCCATATCGCGTTGACCCCACATTTCGTTAGGCCCACATTCCACAGAATTTGGAACAAAACCAAAGGATGCATTGTTGCCAAATGTAAGTGTAACACACGGTGTCGATTGGCTCATAATGGCTGATACCATACCTCTATGAATGGCTCTCTGAATTCCGAAAACGTAATATGAGGAAGGAAAATAACCTTTCTGTATAATGCATGAGACCACTTCTTCCAAATAATCTAACCCAGTTCGGCCTAAATAAATCTTCCTAGAAAGTATATTTTTTGGAGAATTACTTGAGAAATCAAAATTAAAAATATGCTGCTTCATTATAGGGATTCCCTATCGTGCGCCCCAAGAGATAAAAAAGGGCCAAATTTCACTTGGAAAAAGTTACACATTTTATGCTATTCATTGACAACAGCAACTGTTGAGTTGAGTGACAATGATGCATTGTCTCTTGTTAATGTCAATTATGAATAGTTTAAAAAGAAAGGGTCCAAGAAATTATGCTTGCTCTTATTTTCAATGAATAACAATTCAACAGTTTTCGATCTCATAGAAACAAAATGGTTTCTACAGAGGCACCGATTTTATTCACATATAGCATTTGACACTTCTGTAGCCAACCTTAAAATAAGAAATGTCTAACTCTGGAAAATATGGTCAATTGAACCCGAGCCGGCGTGACAGTCGCATGCACAGTTAAGTGCTTGTAAATTTTCTCCATGTAGAAAGAATTTCATCTATCTCGCAGATATCACGTGTTGTGAGTGACGTCATGAGATATAAAGACAGAATTGGCTCAGAGAGCCACTTATGGAAATGGTGTAGCTAGACGCTTGTAGTTCTGGTATACAGTGTGTCCCAAATTCGATTCTCACCATTGGGATATCGATAATTATGAAAGATAGAGAGTCGGTTAAATTACGAAAGTTTCAGCAAATTCAATCCCAATTCAGAATTCGTTAATAGATCTAGACTAGCTTTAGTCATTTTTGTGTTATTCCAGAAAACATGAAATTCTGTATTTTCGTTTTTCTCGAATAACTCAGAAATGAATGAAGCTAGTCAAGATTTCTCGACGGATTCTGAATCACAATTGAATATGCTGAAATTTTCCTGATTTAACCAACTCTCTATCTCTCACAGTTACCGAGATCCAAATGATGCGGATCGAATTTGGGACGCACGATATAGTTGCATAGTATTTGACAACAGTGAACAGTGCATCTTTCGGGTATATTATGTTCGTATGTTCGGAGACTTTGGTTATATTGAAATGTGTTCCTAACTAAATATGGGCTAACTAAATGTGGTAACTATGCGATGTGGGAGTATAGACATGATCCCGATCGCGATTTTACTAAATATACTGCACGCTAGCACAAACCACGCCCACCATAATACGTCATATCTCCAAACATTATACCGATATACTCGGAGTCAGCACATCGCACTAAATATACTGTGCTCCAACGCAAGAATACACTTTTTATGATTTTGACACGAATTCGACTGAAGCTCTCTCGTTGTCAATCTCTTGTACGCAGTAAATTCATATACCCAAATGGTCTACTGGTTAGCGCTGTCGACTTTCAGTCTGAAGGTCCATGGTTCGAATCGCTGTGAACTTGAACTTTTTTTTGCAACTTTTTTTTTCACCAATGTCTTTTTACTTCATTCTGGTTTTCCTTTTTCATAAAATATTTGAAGTCAAATAGGTTAGTGCGTTTAGGATAAACAGTCTCATTTTATTCAATTTTGTTGAAGAACTCAACTTTTGAAATATATTATTAATCAATGTGTTTCTACACTCCATTCGCTTTTCCTTCCTCAAAAATATTGCAATCAGGGATAGGTTAGTTCGTTCAGGATAAATAGTCTCTGAGTTTGGCACAAGGACTTCGAAGATGAGATATTACGGTGGGCGTGGTTTGTGCTAGCGTACAGTATATTTAGTAAAATCGCATCCCGATCGACGTCGCTAATGCAAGGGAGTGTTTTACCTGTGTAAAGCGTCTCCGTGAGACTTCCTGTCCAGGAAGAGATGGACGACCTCTTCGACGAAGTAAACGAAGAAGAAGCCCATGCAAAACACCAATTCCGATATGGGGATGCCATTGCCCATCTCCGGCATGGCGCCGTGCCTTTGCAGGTGTTCGAATCCCTCTCTGACTTCGGGTTGCAGGTGGATGAAAGTGGTGAACAACAGGACTCCACCCCCGAAACAAAGTAGCAGCGATATGAGGAGGTTTTTGTCGCCGTCCGCCGAGTTGATCGAGATCATTTTGGTGATTTTCATAGGTAGAATGCCCAGTATGAATGACGTCACGCCGAGCACTGCCATCGAGACCACTTTGGCGATTATCAGGTCGACATTGGTCGTTTCTGACGTTCTCATTTTTTTTTTGTTATCACAGACGCGGTTTTATATGAACTATAGTTTTCTCGTGAGTTAGTTTTTCATCACTGTTTGCAACATACTTCGGATGTCCATAATCTGAAATATGAAAAATATATCTATTAAAACAAGCGAGAAGTTGAGTTTGTACAAATTAAATGAATAAACTTAATTGTCGCTTTGGTCAAGCCTCTTTGCATGACTGAAGTATAATTTATATCGCATATAGTTTTTGTGAATGATGTCCAGTGATTATATTTATTTCTAATAATACGTTTTATATCCCCCAGTTACAAAATACTTATTTTATTGCAAACTGCTTTTGTGGAGAAACTTAAACATAAAAAACAACAAATATGTTTCATCATTTGTCAATTATAATCGTATCTACTGCTACAGGTCTTGGTGGTCTAAACCTAGCCATTAGCTATTTTTGTTTTCACAATGTCACCTTCTTGAGAATCATTTGTGAATGGCAAATTAATTCACCTAATGCTAATCTGTAAATAGTTGTCAGTGCAGCGGAAATACTAGAATGTGGTAATGAGTCCTGACTATATATGTACAGAGTGACCCATTAGAAAGCGGGCCACCCTCACAAATTCTTTATTTATGCAGCGATTTTCACGTTTTTTTAAATGTAGAGGGGGAAGAGGATTATTTCGGCGCTAAGTGGTGTCCATTTTTTTTAGCTAGGCCAACTACGAGGAGTACTTTATCAAATTCAGAGGTTGAAAAATCCAGAATTCATATTAGCGATTTTTTTAGGAAAAATCTGCGTAGATCACTGGAATCGGCGTCCACTGAAATGGATCAGTACCAAGTTTTATGGAAAAATATTCAACATCAACGAATATACAGCATGTCTCATTTCAAACGGCCCCCCCCTCTAGCCTCTCTTTCTCGTAAGTGATTATATGTATACTACCTATCAGCCATTAGTCGTGTGATATTTACCAAATTGGGACCGGTATGAATGATCATCAAAATATGATCAATTCTTCAGAGACATAAATTCTTTTGGACAGTGCCATGCGTTTTTATTAAAATGAAAAAGGGTACATTTTTTATGAAATATTAGGAATTTTTTACAGGAAAACTGACCTAATAATATTTCCTCATGGTTTCAAACCCCCATATGTAGATTTTCATATGATTCCTATGAATGGTTTCAAAAAAACCGGCACATATGTACAGAATTCTTGCTAACGTAATAATTCTTTACTAGGAAACGGTGAGTTCAACATTAGTATTTCTTGTTTTTTCTTTCAAACCATGATATTCTACCTACCGGAGCTATTGAACGTTCAAAAATTTGCAGTTAATTTGAATTCACCATTTTTTTGAGGTAGAAAATGACAAAAAAATGAAGCCAATTCTGTTAATTTGAAATGAGGTATTTTTTGCATAATAGGGAGGTTCAGAAGCATGAACAATAATATGAGTTTTCTTGCAAAAAAACTCCTAACATGATTTCATAAAAACTACCCCTTTTATTTCTATAAAAAAGTACTGCACTGGCCAAAAGGATGTTCGTCTCTGATGGATATTCATACCGGTCCCAATTTGGTAAAGATCGCATTAATATAATAGCTGAGAAACAGAGGGTGGGCCGTTTAAAGTGAGACACGCTGTAGATTCGTTAATGTTGAATATTTTTTTATGACACTTGGTACAGACGCTGATTCTAGTGGTGTATGCGGATTTTTCTAAAAAAATCGCTTATATGGATTCTGGATTATTCAGCCTCTGAATGTGATCTAGTAGGCCTTGGTTAAAAAAAGATAGAAACCGCTTAGCTCCAAAATACACCTTTTCCCCCTCTACATTTAAAAAAAAAATCGTGAAAAACGCTCCATAAACAAAGAATGTATGAGAGTGGCCTGCTTTCAAATGGGTCACTCCGTATATTAATTAGTATTCAGCATGGCAGTTTAGATAGATACATATATTAAAATTCTCCAGCAATCTGAGAATCATTTGATATCGATTAATTCATTTAGAAATTAGCATATTGAAATGTATTTATTTATTTGATGTATTCTACAAGCGTGTCATTCATGATATTGTCGATTCGTGAAGGTCCTACGAAATAATAATGCCAAAATAAGTCTTTGAGCCTGTATATAGTGAAGCTGTAAAATAGATATAGCAAAAATAAATGTAAAAGAGAATTATAGGGTCATTAAAATATTATATTTCCATGACAATAACATGCAAATTGGAAAAGTCTAGAATGTACGCTGGAGAATCTTATGAATCACCCTGTAATCCGCATCACATCTATAAATAAGTCGTTTTTATTTTCCGGAAAACTAGAAATCGATTGATTTTTAAGCAGAGCCTTGAACGGAGTTATACAAATAGGTAGTACGTTCGTGACTTAGGTATTCTCAACGTTTCATTTCAATTTTAGAACGGTTCACTCTGCAAAATATGATATCCTCGAGGCCCCGAGGTTATCCTATTACTCTTCAAGGCCATTTTTATAATCTTCACAAGTAAAAATTGAGTAAATTGAGAAAGTGCTTTTTTTCTCTTTTCAAATTATGATCATCATCCTGGTGGTGGTTAGGGTTTAAGAATAAATTTCCATGATTTCTTCTTCAGAGAACTTTCCTTAACATCTGGAAATTTACTTTCGTAGAAATCATTCAGCGTGAACATATACTATACGTATTTCGGAGAAATTTTGAGCAATAAAAATTATTTTTTCTGTGACGGGAAAAATGTTTGGCATTTCATCTCTATTGGCAGGTTATAGAATGTCACTTTCCATAAATTACTTTTTTCTCGTGGGAAAAAAGTGAGTACTTTTTTCCCGGATATATATTGCATATATATATACACTGTTGATGACTTCTGATGTGCTATAGTTTCGAAAAATGAGTCAATAATACCGTCTCCGAGAAAGAACTGCAAGTCCTTTTATCTTCCATTCGACTTCGCGGTTACGTATTTTACTAAACAACCGCACTAAATTCGCAATTTTTTGAAATCAAATCACAGAATTAGACTGACAGAAGTGACATCAGATATTTGATTACTTCAAAAGAATGATGATGCCTACAACGCAGGTGTCCCTACTGTTAAAAACTTAAAATTTCACGTCGATAATTTTCAGATTTCAAAATAATGTAATATCTTCTCATCAATATTTCGTCTCGTCTATGGCGATAGGCTTTTTTGATATTCATTTTTTTTTAATGAAGAAACTTATATACCTATGTAGGTAAATATTGGGATTTGTATAACTGTGAAACAATGTTTCGTTTTTCTTTCTTTGCTTCATTTTATTTCTCTCTTCACTTTATTCATTTCACTCAGATCAGTCACTGTCACTGCATAATCATGATCGCATATAATTCGACCCTTGTGATGAAAATGTATTTTTTCTAAACACAATAAACGAATCTATCGAGGAATCTATATATCTATCTAATCTATGTGTCACTTGACCCCCCTTCCCATATGAGATTCTGAGGGTAAATCTACCTCTCCTATAGGGGGGTTGAACCAGTTAAGAGGGCTAAAACTAATCATTTTTCAAGTGCCCCCCTCGAAAATAAAAATGAACGGTCTTTTCCATTTTTCTATATTAGGTATTCACTGGATGGAAGATATTGAGAGAGGGAAGTTTTCATTCAATTCAAAATGTCACCCTATATAAACCTATACAACTGAACAAGTAAAACTCACCTCAGAATTTGAACTCTTCACACAATTTTTCAAGTAACTCCAACTACTAACAAATTCGTATACAATGATTATTGCAATAATAAAGTAAATATGAATGTGATTAACAATCAACAGGCAGAGGTGATGTAAAATTGAGGACGACAAAAGGACTCAATTACTAGAAGACCGTTATTTATAGATCATTATTATTGAAATGAAAGTGAAATATTTTTCAAATGGACGACAAACTGCCTTCGTAAATAGGTACCTGATGTTTCACACCTTCACACCCAATTCGACCGTTCCTTATATTTACCTACCAGACACGTTATCACAAAATGTTTAAACATTCAAAACACGTAATTTATAAATCGGGTACGTTTATTTTATCAAAAATATGCCTCGATTAATTTTTTCGTCCGCTCACCTCTAGAATATTTCGGTGAATTGTTTTTTCAACTAAGCAGATAGTTATCCACCACACGTGCTAGGTAGGTATTTTCCTGTTCCTCATTATTTTTTAATGACTGCTTTATTTGTTATCGTTGGTAATTCCCTCCACATCACATTTCTAGGACCAAAGCATCTATGAAGATACCTATCATCAAATCAGCAGAAAAGTATTATAGTTATTAGTATTTTGTTACGTTACGTTATCATATTTCCGATATTATTGTTTTGATAATAATGAAACTAGCTGCATTTTTTTTATGAGAGAATGATATACTTACACTTGCATACCAACGAGCATTATCAGTTTTAATGTTGATATGTAGTAATCACTAATGATTGGATATTTTCTGTTTTACTTGTTATAATTATTGTGAATTATTTTTGTATAAAATGATTAGCAATCTTATGCGACCATATCATTTCAGAACAAATAATTACATCCTTTTATTCGATATAAGATTCACAAATATCTTCGAAGAGGGATATATTCATATAATCTCCAAAAAAAGGTTAAATGAAAAACATAATATGTTATGTCACAAAATTATACCTACCAGTGTGAGATCAAGCATACATCGTTAACGTATCATTAAAGTGGGGTACATAACTGCTAGTATCACTATATTGCCTTCAGAATATATCAGTGTCGTTCACAAATTATAATTATACTTTAATCTAACATTAACATTGAATAGATTTTTCTGCAATGACAATTTAATAACGATACCTGCAAATCTCAATGAATCATAAACTCGCCAAACAGGAGATAATTTAAAGCAGCGTTTCAAAGTTAACATGCGGTGTGTTCTGATGCATTGAGATTTAAGCATGCTTACCTAATATTTGTGAAAGCAATTATTCTGATATTGATAAGAAAAGGAATGAGTTACCTTCAAGACAAAAAAGCTGCTAATCCACTACGACAAGAAGGGCAAATTGCGATAAACCGGATGCGAGCATCCAAAGGGCCGATTTAGCGGCGGGAAACGAAACAAAACAAGAACCGTTTTGGCGGTCACTCGCGTCAGTCACGTGTCGCTTCCATCGGAGATTGAAAGCGGACTGAGGTCTAAACGTCCAAATGCCGGGCCGGTCGAACGGGGAAAGTCTAGCAGAGTTTTCGAACGTCTACCGACATTCATTAGAATGTATTTAACGGAATCATCGATATCGAGAGACATTTCCAAGTGGGAAGTTTTGCCCTTCACATCACGCATATACAGGGTGACAATTGGAAAACCTGCAGCACTCATATTTCTTCAACTGATGACATGAAAATTGAGCGAAACATGTAAATTTATACAGGGTGATTCATTAAGGATGGGCAAACTCTGTTGCTGGTTCAGGAGATACAGGGTGTTCTAGGGGGAGCTTTTATTCTAAAATTTCTCAATAACTTTGTAAGTATTTTAACAGCATGAATATAAAATCTTGTAGTTTCAGGTTTTCTGATATGAGGAATACGAATTTTCAACCAACTTTGTGATTGCTCATAGAGGAAGCTTAGTGGCACTCTGCTCTTACTTTGGTAAATTACACATAATATCTTCTTTGTCCATCCAATGATGATCAAAGCAAGTGAAACATCTGAAAGCCCGTTCGATATGTTCTATAGGAAATGTATTCTTTTTCAAATTGTCTAGCTCATAGGGTTTTTATGTTATTCGCTCTTGAAGAGATTTATGTTCTACTTAATGACATTTTAAAACTTTTAAATTATAAAGTTAGCGAAGCGATAGTGGAAAAAATATGACAATCACTAACAACGCCAACAACAAACAGAATTTCAAAGTAAATGTTCGACGCAAAGTTATATAAAGGAGAATTTTGTTGTTTACTATTGGTAGTTCAGAGATTTTCCATTCTCAATATAATAAATAAAATCATTAAAATGTTATAAAGTGGAACATAAATATCTTCAAGAGCGAATAGCACAAAAATCGTTGAAGCTAGACAATTTGAAAAAGAGTACATTAACAGATGTAACTTATCTAGAATCACCTAAGGATTTCGAAAATAGCAGAATAATTGGTGGTTGCCATTTATTTAAAATTTCAGGGATAGTTGCTCTGATCGACGGTGAAGGGTTGAATGTGATGTAACAACAAATATCTCAAGAGTTGTCCCCCTTGTTATGTTACAATTGTCGTGATTCGCCAAATTTTCATAGTGTCATCAGTTTGAAGAAATATTGAGTGCTGCTCGTTTTCAAACTATCACCCTGTATTAGAAATGGAGAATTCGAGAGGTATTTAAAAAATGCGCTCGCTGGTATATCAATAATGAAGACACCTCCTGAACCTCGAGTATTAATTTTATCTTCTATATATCTCTGTATCAGAGTTTCTTAGATGGTATTGTTATATGATCATGGCCTTCACCTTTCTATGTTTTCCCAATAGTTGTTATATTGAAACAACAAAAACAATGTATGAGATTCGTTTGCGTCAATAATAAAGCAAGTGCATGAATCATCTCCGTTTACCGCAATTATGCTATTTATTTGTACCCACTATCACTATTATAGGATAATCAGATGGTGTATCTATTTACTTGCTGGAATCATCACATCTTCAATAGCTACATCCTTTTTGATGCTTGATGCATGTGGGTTTTCTGCAAGGTTGGTCAGACGACTATTTTCCTCGCCTTTCTTAGTGATATTCATAATAAACAGTAACAGTACTTTTTTTTTATCTCTTGGAGCTCACGAGAGTGAATCCCTGTAATGTTCCAGGAACATCGTTCGTACCTAGGGAAAAAATGGAGAGAAGGTATATAGGTATTGGACCTTCTTTACCTAATGATATAATATATTAAGTGTGTTTACGAAATGATTAACGAGCTTTCTTTGACACTCAATGTGTTATTTGTTATGTATATTGTAACCAAACCCACCCGGGTCTTAGCTAAATATGGAACTATCTATAACCATATTTCATGTGATCGTCTAGTATTTATCATGTTCGAGAAGTATCGAGATTCAACTCGACACCTCTCCAACATGTTCCCACGTTGTGTACTTTTTTTTTATATAAGTTCGTGATACAGAGTTCTGTGGAGGTAGACAAGAAATGAAAATCGAGTATGAATCAAGAGTATTTATTGGCCACGCATCTTTTTACAATGCAAATTGTACGATGTGAAGTTGAGTGAATTAGCAAAAGCAATCTAACCCTCTTCACTGCGCCAACCAAGACTCAGTATCAAAAGTTTAGGTTGTTATTAGCTGATCAACTGCTCAGATGGACTATGCTTGCATTCCTCTCGGTTAACCTAATGGCTTTTTTCAGTAAAGGGATCGTCTCCTGCCGGGATATAATAAGAGTGGTTGCAAGCCACCTCCGCGGTGTACACCAACTACAGGGACGTCCAAATCAGTATGCCTACTGTTAATATGAAAGTAAGGAGAGGACGCTCCCACAGAACCATCGAGCAATTTGACCACTCATGGTCATCTATAAGCACTTCGAGTTACATAGATAAACTGGTCAAGGCTGAGCAACAGCGGAGTATACAATACTACCCTAAACAAATTGATTATGTGGCAAAGTCTGATAGGTGATAAGATATTATACTGGGACCTGGTTCTTCAACCCGTTCCTTAGGGCTAACAGAGAGGGACGTCTGGTAATCATCCATGTTTCCTTTTATTTCTGGAGATGTTGCTTCTTCGAAGGTTGGAAATGTTCTGCTGAGGTCGTCGCTCGGGCTGCTATTTATAGGGAAACCGTTTGTTGTGATTGTCACTAGGACCACTTCCATGGTTACTGATGTTCTTTTATTGAAACAAACCTGGATTTGGCCCCTTTTTGGCCCCATTTCAGGGTGCTCCCTTGCAGTATGAGGCTTCTAGCTGTGAACATACGATGTCCAAAGGTCAGGTAGCTGTTTTCACATACTTATAAGTCTGTCCCTGTGGTTCTACTTCAGATTTGAAGTGAATTTATGAACGTCTGACAGCGTCAAACGTTCGTGAATTGGTAGAGTTTTTTTCCACAAAACAGACTCTTCCTGCCTTTGTAGCTGGAATAAACCGATACAAATCGAAGTCCAGATTACTTACCAAGCTTCCTGATGTTGTAACAAAGCACAACACTGTAGAATCGAGTATCCAACAAGGTCTTACCATACCTGGGATACAATGCAAAGTTGGAGTGATAGAATTTATGATCTCGTGATGATTTGTTACTCATTTCTCTGATAAAAAATGCCACTACTCATAGAAATTGAACCCTCATTAATGGAGTCATGAACTGAACCACTAACTATGATCCTCAAATATCAGAAATAAGATAATGACTTCCAAAATGAATCAATACTCTTGATCATGATGAAATATTCTACCAAGCGAACTGGCTTGGGTCGTTACAATATATACCTACCTATACTCGTAAAACAAAATGAAATTTGAAAAGATAGACTCTTAGATAAAAGTAATTGAGATAGTAGGAGAGCTGGCTGCAAATTTCGACCGTCATCTGATAACGAAATGGTATATACAGCGTGTCTCATTTCGAACGGCCCCCCTCTATGTCTCAGCTATCAGTCGTGCGATCTTTACCGAATTTGTATCGGTATGACCAGTTCTTCAAAGACAAACATCATTTTAGACAGTGCCGTGCATCTTTATTGAAATGAAAAGGGATCAGTTTTTTATTAAATCATATTTTTTCATACCTCATAATATTGTTCTTCATGGTTTCAAAGCCACATATGTGGATTTTCATATGATGCCTATGATGGGTTTCAGAAGAACAGGCACATCTAAACAGCATTTTTGCGAACGTAATAATTATTTACTCGGAAACGGTGAGTTCAACATAAAAAAGTATAACTCGTTTTTCCTTCCAAATCATGATTTTTCATCTACCGGAGCCATATTGAACGTTCCAAAATTGGTAGTTGATTTGAAGTCACTATTTATTCGAGACTGTAAATGGAAAAAATGAAGCCAATACTGTTAATTCGGAATTAGGTGATTTTTTGCATATGGAGGTTCCAAAGCATGAGGAACAATAATATTTTGTTGTTGTTGCAATTGCATACCTCGTTAGTCCCAGCACTGGGACCAAACGCCCCATAAGCCGAAACTTGTGCGGGGTTAGGTATACATAAAAACACAATCACAAACATCCATGGCCTAACTAGGATTCGAACCTATGTCTCGGTGGGAGTCCCCATCACAGGTCCCCATACGAACTCAGCGCCTTCACGCTCTCGACCACCGAGCCGATATGAGGTTAGATTTCCTGTAAAAAAATTCCTGATGATTTTATGAAAAATCGACCCCTTTTTAGTAAAATAAAAAGGCACGGCATCTCTGTAAAACTGATCATATTGATGGTTATTCATACCACACCAAATTTGGTTGGAATCGCATGACTATTAACTGAAATATATAGACGGCGGGGGCGTTTAAAGTGAGACACGCTGTGTATACCACAGAACACTGGTCCATCGGATATTATCTTTAGAGAGCAGCGAATTATTCTCTCTATATAGACGCTCTGTCGCTATAACTTGATCAGTTTGAATCACGGCACTTTTAGAGATTCCCGGAGAAGATATTATCTCCTTTTATTTGCTTACGGACGGAGGCTGTTAACATTAACCTTTCAATTGACACCTGAATACCGTTAAATCAAAATAAGTGCATGCGATTACGAAAAAATAATAGTTATACTTATAGTATCACTATAATGTCCTGACAGAATTTTTTTCATTGCTGATGTGTATGTGTACTATATGGATTTATCATTTATTCCCTTATCTCTATATGTATGATACGAATCATGATTAAAATCTATTCAACGGATGTCCAAGAGCCGGCTGCAAAATTCGAAATTTACTATATCCTGTTGCTATATCTATACTTACTCGAATCAATAATGATTAGAATGATTGATTTATGTAGATAGTATTATAATAATTATACTCTGCTTATCAATGAAAAGATTATACACACAGATTCTAACATAACAATTTCATTTTAAATAAATTAATGGTGTCTGAAAGGGTCATTCGAGTGAGAGCTCGAAAATGAAAAATGTTTTGTGTCATCGATTGATTTTGCTTCATTTCTTTTTGATATTTAGGTGGGGAGTCTGAACTTCATACACACCATTATAGTTCAGTAAAGTTAAACATGAAAAGGGGGTCGTGCTTGCAAAAGGTCCGGTCGTTCTGAGTTTTTTATATGTTATTAGGACCTGAACCAATATTGAAAAACCAGATTGGCAATTTCCAAACTGCTGTGCGAGCGGCGGTATACCCAAAAAACAATGAAATTTTCGGACTTTTTTCAGTTTTCGCTCAATATCTTAGAGAAGGAAGGGTTTGACCGGTATAGTCACCATATATACTTTTCAATTAAACTAAATTTGCTATAAGATGAGCCCCATGCAGCTATTGGTTCCCAAGATACAGTTCTTTGAAAATAGGCAATTTTTTCGAAAAAGTGAAATTTTTTCAAAACGGTCTCATATTTTGTAAGTTATCTTCTATAATACGCTTCCCACGTGAAATATCATATGTAATGAAGTTGGAGAGAATTCAATAAGATTTGTTTTAAGACCAGATTGGTATCTGTATGCCCAGCGGTTCTCTCGAAAACGGCAGATAGAGTACAGAGTTGTCTAAATGCGCTCATAGAAAATAATCAAAATTTTGCGTGCACTTATTTTTTTCGACGCCCCTGATGCACTGAATTTATCAGCTGATTTATATGATTGTTTCATTGTAGTGTCGAGATTTATCTGATAAACGTTGAATTAAGATTTAATTATTTCATTGTCTGGCTGTTGTCGATATATCGTCCTAATCGAGAGTGAATATATATATATCGCGTGCTACCTACCGTGTTGATTGCCACGATAATATATATATTAACTTATAGGTGAGCCCACTTTTTGTTCTTAATTGTAGGTCATATTCCCGTTTCATACGTGGATAAAATTTCAATGATGAAGTAATATATAATCTTGTCTAAATTCACAATCTCTTGATTATCTCTACTTCTGTACTGGGTGGGCCAAATTATTGAACACATTTAAAGGAAAAGTCTCTGTACCTACATGTAAACAGGGTCATATTTGTTTGGATCTAAACGATGACTAATCCGATGCCTTTATTGTTGGTATTAAATCAGGAAGCCATTTTTTTAGATAAGTTTGATCATATGCTGACTTGTCAATGTCATGATATTTGTACACAAATTCGTAGGTATAATTATGCTGAACCCGCGTCATGAACTCGATTTCATTGAGCCCACCATATCTCCTATTCATCATTATCATTCCTATCTTTATTTGCCAAAATTGTTATCCTTGACGAACCGCTTCTATTGTAATTATTCATTAGAGTTCATGCCGTTTACTTCCGTTATACAAAGTGGACCTAATTTACTGATATCTTCAATTATTATAATAATATCTCAAAAACCAAAGTATGTAAGACTTTCCTTGCATGAAGTTTCCATTTCAACCACCCTGACTTCAAGAGTTCTAGTCGATGTACACCGCGTGACTCATGGAAGGACTAAAACTCAATCATTTTGAATTATTAGAAATCAACAAACTCAAAAACTCTAACATTTTACTCAACTAGACCTCAATACTTCACCACTGTTGAATTTGTTTTCTTAGTAGGTAATAATATGTATTTGCTATCGACCCTTCCAAGTTAATCCATTACGCCGTATTTTAATGTAGATATTGTGCCTATTTTCGGAAAATGAAGGTTTATCGAACATTTCCACAGGTAATTCTAATCCTTCAACGTCAATAACTATAACTTCGTAACGAAGCGCGATAGACATATTTTTTCTATAAAGTACTAACATTATTTTGGCTCACTCTATCAGCTCTATCATTTACGACATGGCGTTTTCGGCCACCCTGTATAGGTAGAAAAACAAAGGAGAAAAGGGACGTATACCATAAGTCTGTGTCACCAGGTATACGAGAATAACTCACAATGTTTGTGAAGTTTTTACATAGGACTCTTCCTTCAAAAGTGCTCAATTTGGCCCACCCTGTACAACCCCATTCCAGACGAACACATCATGCAGCAGCTGTTAGACCGCCCCGTCCGCCACATTCACCACCCCGCCCTGACCGACCCCGCCTCATCGGTGGGCAGCCCGACCACCGCCAAGGCCACCGCGATGGCCGTCCTCTTCGTCGCCTCCTTCGTCATGGGCAACCTGCCCGTCAAACTGGGCCAATGGCTGCACTGGGGCGCCGACGCCAAGGTATTGTACAGTCGTATTCAATAAAAAAGCGTACAAGTATTAAAAGGAGAGAATTTCGGGATCCTAATTCTAGTTGTGTAAAACTGGCTCAGCGAATGCTTTGTGTTTTCGAGAACCTATGACAACTTTACTGTCAACATTTGGTGAACAATCATTCCCGATAGCCCGTTTTATGCAGAATAGGATGACGTTAATTTCTCTCTGTAATATACTTGTACGCCTTTTTTTTAATGCGACTTTACGGTGTGAATGATTATATTTTACTTAATAGCTAAGTATCTCAGTTAATATTCTGGTCTTACAGAAACGTACAAATGGACAAAAGTGAAGAATTTGTTATAAGCATTCAGAATCTATTACTGGAAGATGCAAAAACCATCGTAAACCTGAAAATTTCACATGAACTGATATTATTCAAATGAAACACATTGTATTTCATTTTCCTAAACGGTATATAGAGGTCTTTTTTCTGATTCCAAATATGTACACGGTGTCGAAATTAGCATGCAAAACTTAACCAGCGGCTTCTTCGACCAAAAATAGGAAGAAAAGTTTCAATGAACATGAGTCGAGAAATGTCTCCTGAGGGAGCTACGGTCCTCTAAAAAGAGGCTCCTGAAGATGATATTTCTTGAATATTTCCGAAACGCCACGTGATAAAATGATGCAATTCGGTACAGGAACTAAACTTTCCATGCCCAATGCGGTGAACATAAAATCATTTCATGGTTCCATTCAGGAGTGTATAATACAGGGTGGGACTGGGACTACATTAAATATTGCTCAAACTTTTTCGTTTGCATATTTTTTCACAATTTAATCTCGGATTATGAAAATCCACACCGTTTCACAAAAAAGGTGCTCCTGTTCCGCTATCATTTTCGAGTGAAATCGATTTAAAAATATATTGATGCATAACGTTGCCAATTTTCAAATCATAGTGGCTAAAAAAAATAAAGTACTTCCTTTTTACCAAACAATCTCATAAAAGCGCGAAATATAGAAAAATGATGATGAAAAAATTACTTAAATTTTTGTGAATTTTTTTCCATTTCCACTACGCCTCGTATTTTTAAATCGCTTTTACTCGATGATGATACATATGATCGTCACGGAACAAAAGTACCTTTTTTTCTGTAAAGAGGTGCGGAATTTCATAATCCGAGATCAAATTGTCGAAAAATATGCATACAAAAAGTTTTGAGCAATATTCAATGTAGTCCCACCCTGAATTTTACAGTCCTCATTGAAATCTTGGAATGATTTTATTTTCATTGCATTAGGCACGGAAAGTTGAGTTTTTGTACCAAATTGAATCTTTTCATCACATGGAGTTTTGGAAATACTCAGGGAATATCATTTTCAGGGGATCCGTAGCTCCCTTTAGGTGACATTTCTAGACTCATGTTCATTGAAAGTTTTCTTTCTATTTTTGGTCGTAAAAGCCGCTGGTGAAATTTGGCAGGCTAATTTTGGGACGCCCTGTATACTTTGTTGAGGTTAAATTTTGTCAGTTTTTGAAAAATATAGAATTTGGTATGCATATACATACATACATACATACATGTGAAGCTAATAAAAGAGTGTGAATAAAAAACAACCTCCACATCAATGAAATACCAACTGACATTACATAATATCAACTCTGTGATACTGCATGCAGTGATAATAAATTTCAAAAACTTGTTAAGCAACTTTTTCCTGTCCAGATATCTTCTGACAATTAGGTTGGGTTACTAGATCTGGTAACATATCTTAGGTTAGGTTACTAGATCTGGTAACATATCTTAGGTTAGGTTACTAGATCTGGTAACATATCTTAGGTTGGGTTACTAGATCTGGTAACATATCTCAGGTTGGGTTACTAGATCTGGTAACATATCTTAGGTTAGGTTACTAGATCTGGTAACATATCTTAGGTTGGGTTACTAGATCTGGTAACATATCTTAGGTTGGGTTACTAGATCTGGTAACATATCTTAGGTTGGGTTACTAGATCTGGTAACATATCTTAGGTTAGGTTACTAGATCTGGTAACATATCTTAGGTTAGGGTACTAGATCTGGTAACATATCTTAGGTTAGGTTACTAGATCTGGTAACATATCTTAGGTTGGGTTACTAGATCTGGTAACATATCTCAGGTTGGGTTACTAGATCTGGTAACATATCTTAGGTTAGGTTACTAGATCTGGTAACATATCTTAGGTTGGGTTACTAGATCTGGTAACATATCTTAGGTTGGGTTACTAGATCTGGTAACATATCTATCTTAGGTTAGGTTACTAGATCTGGTAACATATCTTAGGTTGGGTTACCAGATCTGTTAACATCTCAATTTTTTTAATTGGAATGCCCAATTCCTGAAAATAGCAAAAATCGCAAAAATTACTGAAAATTGCAAAAATTGCAAAAATTCCGGAAAATTATAAAAATTTCAAAAAATTCCTGAAAATAGCAAAAATCGCAAAAAAGACAAAAATTGCAAAAATTACTAAAAATTGCAAAAATTTCTGAAAATTGCAAAAATGCAAAAATTCCGGAAAATTATAAAAATTTCAAAAAATTCCTGAAAATTGCAAAAATCGCAAAAAGACAAAAATTGCTAAAAATTGCAAAAATTTCTGAAAATTGCAAAAATGCTTAAATTCCGGAAAATTGTAAAAAATTCAAGAAATTCCTGAAAATTGCAAAAATCGCAAAAATGCCTGAAAATTGCAAAAACTGCAAAAATTTCTGAAAATTGCAAAAATTTCTGAAAATTGCAAAAAATCCTGAAAATTGGAAAATTTCCTGAAAATTGCAAAAATCCCTGAAGATTGCGGAAATCTATGAAAATTGCAATGCAAAAATGTAGTATATTTTGATTTGAAGGACAACGTGTACGTCAAGTTCCTGCTCGGAATGGGCGGGGGCGTGTTGCTGTGCACCACTTTTCTGCATTTGCTGCCCGAGGTGGGGGAGAATTTCGACGAGCTGGATCTGACGCCCGGGGTCGAAGTGCACTACGCCGAGTTGCTCATGTGCATAGGTAATGAATGCCCACTATACCGATATGTAATGATGAACACTGCAAGCCACTTTTTAAACATTCCAAAATCTTTTAACTCTACCCTCACTACTCATTTTAAATATCTTGAGACATTTCCGCAATAACATTGACTCATTCGCGATCCATGCAAGCATCTATAACTGGAGAGTAGAAATTCAAAAGGGTCTAAGTGCCGCTTTCACCAAATTTTAGATTTCACTTATTTTGGGGTCTATGTGCCAAGGCCAATACCATACAAAACGGTCAATGTGCCATTTGCCATAGGCAATAATCATTTTGTGATGTAGAGAACTGCGCAGGGTCGAAGCGCCAGTACTCTATGTTCATTAAAAGGGTCTAAGTTCCAAATAATTAACATTGTTAGTATACAAGATGGACGCACGTGGTGATGTATGTACAAGCCGGTAATATTGCAGTAAAAAGGTGGCAGAATGGTACTGAGAGTGTTAGAAATCAGAGAAAAAGAAGCAGAGTGAGTGGCTTGCAACATTCAAATTATAAAAATGTCCTTATACCAGCTAAAAATCCACCTGAACAAGAGGTAAGCAATTTTATAACCTCAAAATCAGTAAACTAAGTATACTCACTTTATGTTGTTGTTGCAGGTAGCTTATTGATCTTGTAAATATTCCTGCAAATCTTTATCATTCAACCAGGGAAACTCATTATTCCAACAATTTTATGATGTTGCAAATCACGATAAGCAAAATACTTTTCTTATGGGGCAGAGCAGAGAAGCTCAAAAATCTAAAAAACATGATGGACTATATATATTCCATTGAAATATATTCCGTTTAATGAATATCTCATAGAAGGAACAGAATCACAGTAAAAGACTACTTTGGACATAGACCCTTTTCACGATTTCTTGTTCTTGACACTTTGGACCTTCTAGCAGTTGTCATGTTTGAGTTAGTGTTTTTCATATTAGTTTTTGTTTTTTATGTGTAACTATGTATGTAGTTCATATGATCGTGTATTCTGTACTCAATAAACATATTTCGATCAAGTTTTTTTTTATTTTAATTTTTTAGGCATGGTTTATGTAATATCTCAGTTTAAATTTCTTGGCACATCCTTTTGAATTTCCACTCTTCCTATCTAACAAGAAAGGCAGGAGACCTTAGACCGCCAAGGCTCAAACTAACAACATCTACTCGCAATACCTTATTTAGATGTTAAAATATACAATGAACTCACACCACACATCAAAAATATGAATAACTTTTGTTTTAAAACCCCAATAAAGAATTTTTTTGTTGAAAAATCTGTTTACTCTCCAGGAATATATGGAGACTCCATTCATTTAGACATCTGAACTTTTATTATATGACCATTTTCGATCTTGAATGTATAATGTCTAATGTACCATGTCATTACATGTATTTTTATTTTTATTGTATTGTACTTATACACTGATATATCTATTAATTGCTAATTTTCGTTTTTATTTTTTCAAGCAGAAACCAAAAGACCTAGACGTTCCTGACTGGAGTATTCTTAGGGCACTTTTTTACAAGGACTGTCAAAACTGTCAAAATTAAGTTTATTAAACAAAACTGTTGGCGTTCCTTCCAAAGCACTCTTCACAAAAAATGTTTTTTTGCCAATTTTGATCAACAGGAAAGATTCGATCATATTGTGTGATACATCATTGTAATCAGAAAGAACTTTTCAAAAATGCAAAAATTCGATATGGCGCCCATAAGAAAGAACAAAGTTGAGTGTTGTAACTTAGGCATCAAGAACGTCATAGAAAATACGATGAGAGATTCAGATTCCTTGTAAAAAGTGCCCTAAGAATGTCCTAGTCAGAAACGTCTAAGTCTTTTGGTTTTCGCTTGAAAGAATAAAAATGAAAATTAGAAATTCTCTCGTTCTCTTCGAATAATTTGAAAACTAAAAATGCGCAATTTGGCCCTAAGTTAGCCGACCTCGTATCTCTTATGATAACTTCGATCCCCACGGTGGAGCTCGAAAAACGGGCACCCTGTATAATAAAAAGTAAAGGACCCAGTATGTTAGATGTCATCAGATCTTCCATCTACCTCTTCTGCAGGCTTCTTCGTGATGTACTTGGTGGAGGAATGCGTCCACGTGTACTTACAGATGAAAGAGAAGTCGCAAGAGATGGCGGTCCTGCGCCGCAGCCTGTCGATTAGGCGTGGCGTCTCGATAGACGTCAACAGAATCGAGGAGGATGAGGAGAAACCAGCGAAGTTATTCGGCTACTCGGAGGGGCCGAGGCCTAGCCAGCACAGCCATCAAGCGGGCCATTCGCACTTGGTTTTCGGCACCTCCTCCACCGTGACCATCGTCAGGGGGCTGCTGGTGGTGCTGGCGCTCTCCGTACACGAACTCTTCGAAGGTGAAATATTACTTTTTTTGTTTTCTGTTGAATATTCAGAATGATATTATATGCATATCTTTATATGATCTTTATATGAAGGAGAATGAAAATTCTCTACTTCAGAAGATTTTGTTTTCAAATTCTCATCGTGTTCAATAGATGTAATTCAATATTCGTCGTGGCATATCGCCCGGAAAGTAGTTGTTTATTGTTGAATGAACCGAGAAAGAATTAATATTCTCATCACATGGACAATGCGAATTGTTTTGTGTTTTGTTTTGTTCTATCCGTCATTCGGTTGCCCCCTTACGAGCAACCCTCAAAAGTCTTCGAAAGTCTTGTGCGAGCAAGGAATGACGGGGGCCTTACCTTTTAACGTGTGATCCCAAACACTTTCTTGGGCCATCAGAAAAATTTCTGCAGTCGACGGGGATCGAACCCACGACCGGCAAGCGAATGCGAATTAGAATATAGACACTCTGTCCGCACGGCTACCTGGCCACCCATTCTCAATGTATTTCTTTATTTATATATCCATTTTTTTGTGTTCATAAATATATCTGAGAATATTCCTTTTGAAATATTACCATTTTTCTGTGACAGGAAATAGTATATTGTGTCACAATTGCAGAAAATGAGCTTTATTAGCCCGCGGCTAGGGGCCCTTGATGTAAATTGACGTATTTGTCATCTTGACAGGGTACGGACAGATCCTCGTCTATTCTCACTCTAAAGTGTTAGTGAAACAGTTATATAGCTCCATCTTTATTCAATTCTGGGGATTAATCATTCCAGAATTACGTCATTTGACAGTTTGCTGAGGGGCAAACATTGTATTTTGTCAAGATTTTTCATATGGATTCAGAATTAGTGGGATCGTCGTTTTCCTTGGAATCCGAGTTCGAACCAGAAAGAATTTCATAATTTTGTTTGGTGGATATGGCAGGGATGGCCAGGGCTATGCTCATCAAAGGTAAACAGATAGTTTGTGTGCCCCTCAAGAGACCATGTCAAAATCACGTGTTCTGGAATTGTCAATAAACACTAGACTTCTGACATTTGTTGGTTTTTAGGTTATATTGAGGACATTGGCGTATCATACGTAATTTCCACAAGTAATTTCTCATTCAACTCTACATATTATATCCAAATGATGATGGAAATTTTCGAGTTTTTGATTTTTCAACTCCAGCATAATCTTTGTGAGCCAGTGAGCGAATTTTTCTGACAGTTTAATACGTTTTACCAAATGGGAGTGTTCTTAGGCAGTACCTATCAATAAATGAATTTTGATTTCAGAATCATTTTTGCAGTTTTTTACGAACACTTAATATTTCCTGAATGTAGGTTCAATTTTATAAATGGTAGGGCACATGCTTCTTCTTTTAATCCTCCGTTTTAATCATAACTGTTTCTACCAAAATGCATTCAAAAACTTGTGGAGTAAATAATTTTAGGCATAATGAGAAAGTATAATATGTGTTGAAAAGGAATATTCTCAGATGAATTATGGACATACAAAAATGGATATATATAATTATGAAGCAATACATTGAGAATTCGTATTCTCTATGTGATGAGAATATCTACTATTTTTCAGTTTATTCAATAGAAAACAACGACTTCCCTGGCTATATAATATGTGATTTCGTATTTGATTTACCTCGAATATTTTGCTGATGTATTTAATTGATTTTTTATGTGCTATGATCTCCCCTACTTACGAAATCGAGGCGTCGCAGTTTCTACTGGCGGTAAATTTCTAGCAGTTTGTAAATTACCGTGGCGATTTTTACACCCAAAAAGGTATTTTAGTGATGATTCTATTCAGTAAAACAAAAATTAGTTCACTCGTCTATTCTCCTTATATTTTTTCAATATATCATTTGAGTTGTGGTACAGGAAAGCTATACTTCACAAGTGATCTTTTCGGACGAGGCGCTTCATATAATCTCGTCGAACTTTACTAAGTTCGAGCAATTTCAACAGTTTTCGATCTTTAAATAGAATAATTTCGGCAGTTGCGTTAACATCGTTATGTATCCAACCTGACCAATCGAAATGTCTTACTCTTGACATTTTAAATTATCTCTTGAGAATATGGTCAATAGGCACCAGTCGACGGATTCACTGATTCATTATTAATGCTATTATTTCAGGTCTCGCCGTGGGTTTGGAGAGCTCCCCGGCCGCCGTCTGGTACATGTTCGGGGCTGTCAGCGCCCACAAGCTCGTCATAGCGTTCTGCATCGGCGTGGAGCTGGTCACTTCGGGCCTAAAAACGTCTCTCGTTATACTGTATGTGTTCACTTTCGCGGTGGTCAGTCCGTTGGGCATCGGTATCGGCATTTTAGTCAGCCATTCGGAGGGCTCGTCCACCACCTTGGTTTCGGTGGTGTTGCAGGGTTTGGCCTCCGGAACGCTGTTGTATGTTGTTTTTTTCGAAATTCTGCAAGCAGATAAAAAGAGCGGGCTCAGACAGTATTTCGCGGTTCTTCTCGGTTTCGTTATTATGTTTGGCATAACATTCCTCGGTTGATCCGATTGCGTTAGGCTGAAAATCTTGGCCGTCATCTGATAACGAAATGTCTGTGCCAATCACTATCCTGAGCAAAATGATTGGAAAATTGTATTTTCCTGTGCGGTAACCCAGCGAGCACAAAACATCTCAGAGATGTAAAAAGTACGAGATGTCGGGACATTTAGTGAACTTCCACTGCGATGTCCTCTTCACACATGAATAGAACTTTCATAAAACAGCCAATGTATGCCGCAGGCGGCGTTTAAAATGATTACTTTGGGATTTCACAAAAAAAAATGTTGATAGCCTTTTCATTGACACAACATAACCTTATTTCCAAAGCGGTTTGTGCACATTTAATCGCTGCAAATAAATCATCCCACCATATAGATCTAAATACACACATCCCACTAAGCAAAGTTGAAAGTTATATGTTGATGCAATGTTGAAGCGATATTACTGAAACGGACGTTCATCAATATTACATGTTGCTGAGACATTGCTGGAGCGTTTTACATTTACAAATATACATTTGCAATATTACTTAAAAGAGCTTTCCCCGCTGGAAAATCAAACCTACTCTCTTGTGATAGTATTTTATTCACAATCCTTACACCTTGTCCACTGCCCTATATTTGAGAACCTTATTGATGAATGATATGAATAGAAAATTATGTCTACATATCATATGCACTTCATTATTATATATAGTAGAGGATAATAATTAGTATTGAGGCTAGGGAATGAAAGGGGAGTCAGGGGAAATATTATAAATGTTGACAGATCAAGAATAACATCATCCATATCATATTTTGATACGATTCTATATATTCTGTTCATAGAATTCTATCAAAATATTCCGAAATAAGTACGAACGTCCTGAACATTGTTAGAATATTCATTGAATATGCTGTTTGAAATATCATCACGGATTATGGACGACACGTCTGATGGTCATTTGTAATTAGAATGAATAATACACCTATATGTCGTTGCTTCTGCTGTTCTGGGAAAAAAAGGAGGAGAACTCATCGTATTGTGACGTAAACATATGAAACGTTCGTGAGGAACGAAGACAATACTTCAATATATCCTTCAAAAACCTCTTTGGGAAGTGCATATTACGTCCCAAAACAACATCTTCATACCAACATGTTCAAAACATCCCAGGGATGTTTGTGCTCGCTGGGAAATTGCACTCAATTTCGCGATTTGATAACGAGATAAGAATTATGCCATCCGATACCACTTGAATAGTAGATCTCAGAAACCTAACCTGTTGTGCTCGCACTACAATTGTTCTAAATCCACATGTTGAGTTTCATATTGGTCCATCCGATATTATCTTTCGAGAGAGGCGAAATATTCTCGGAGTTATTGATACTTTTGAGGACAACCATTCAACTGCGGTATCGAACGGCATAATTCAAATCTCTATATCAAATCGCGAAATTAAGTGCAAATTACCGCACAGGGAAGTGCCAAATTTCGATCATTTTGTTCAGGATAGTGATTGCCGTTCGATAAAATACAATGTTTTTACATGCTTTTCATCATCATCTGTTATCAGATGACGGTCGAAACTTTTGCAGCCGACTCTTGGACTGTTCTAGTTCGTACAAAAATGATTACCACTTTTTATGATCCCGTGTGTAGCTTTCATTGTGACGAGTCTGCAAAGTTTTTTGTAAAGTGAACGTTACTGCACACCAAAAGATGCGCTGCTTATACTTGCTTCCGCAAATAAAAACGTTGGTAAACTTCGAGGAATTTAAGACCGTACTGTTGGTCTCTTTTCAAAAATTAATTTAGATTTATTCTGCTTTTTATGAGTCCGAAATTTTTTTTATTTTGTAAAAATTCTTGTAAATTGGGCGTTATTGCTGCTCAGTATGAATCGCCCCATTGACAAGAATTCCCGAAAATAAAAATGTTGGCAAACTCGTCAAAATAAATGAAAGCCATACATATATGGGGTGGTATAATTATTTTTGAAAAACGGAGGTTCCGTGGAATATCATATATGATTGGTATATGTAGGTCGTGTATAACCATGCACTTCTCAGTGAAACGATGTATGCTTTTTTTGGATGAGTCGTCTAGCTTTTTCTTTAAATGAAGAACCGTTCTGTAAATTATACTTATTATTATTGACTTGAGGTTGGTCTGGTCTGAAGAAAAACATAATTTGCGCATATATTCTGGGAAACTACAGAATATAATATCTTATTCTTTTTAGCGTTTGATATAGGAATTTTTTAAATGAAACTCCCTGATTTATTTTTCTAGAGAAGCCTGAAACTTAAGTGTTTTTCATTCGGATATTTCGCAATTGGGTTGAGTTGGAGAGCAAACAGCAGCCATTCAATTCAACATAATGCATGTGAAATGTGGGATAACTCTGAATATGTATAGGTATTACCATATAATATCTACTATTTCTACCGAGATTAAAGTTTTGTATTTTTTTGATATTTTATTGTTCCATTGTATTATGTGTATGTGTAACCTATTTCTGTAAGTATTTCAACCTATTTTCGAGATCTGAAATCATAATTAACAGGTAGAATATTTGAAAAATAAGGCCCCCAAAGTAGAAAAACGTCTGTACACAGGTACTTAATAAAAACTTGGCAGCACTGGTTGACGCACAGGACTTGTGTGACACACTGGTGACAATTTAGTGACACACTGGTGACAATGATCCTGTGGTTTTGCTGTCACTGGGGCTATTTTACTCACAGAACTCATATGTTGTAAGTAATATGAGTTCTGTGATTTTACTTGATAGAATGATAGAAATAAGTCTTGACACTTGACAGTGACATTGTGTTCTCCACATGTCTTTTCTCTGTTCTGTGAATTATAAACATCTCAGTTGGGTTTTTGAAATTTTTTGGTCGCTTTTAGTTACTTTGTTACTTTAGTGAAGACAGTGAAGTTGTAAACTCAAATCCTCAAAGATCAATTCTAAGGTTCCCAATTATTAGGAATAAATATGGGCGAAGGAGAATATGAAGTTATGGAACCGTCTAAGAAGCGTCGACACAGAAAAAAGCATCTGTATAGTTTGATCTTACAACAAATGGAATTTTATTTCAGTGACTCAAACCTATCCAAAGACAGATTTTTGTCACAACTTCTTAAAAATGACCCCTGTGAGATAAGCGAATTTTGTTGTAAGTGTAGTAGAATTCAAAAGTTTCATTTACAGATATTGACTTGGAAGTGTTCTTGACATTCAATAAAATCAAAAGACTAAACTGTACCCCAGATGATATTCGGAAAGCAATAAGTAAATCTGAACTTGTAGAATTATCAGATGACAAAGAAAAAGTTCGCCGTAAAATACCACTTAAAGTCAAAGAAAATGTTGAAGAATGCACCATTTATGTTGAGAATATAAAAACAGATGCAAATCATGATTGGATCACTCAATTATTCTCTGATTTTGGAAAGGTTGTCTATGTATCTATACCAAAATATAAAAACAGCAAAGGTAACAAAGGTTTTGCATTTGTGGAATTTGATAGTGAGAAAGATGCACAAAATGCCTTGTCTTTTTTTGAGAAAATTGGTTGCAAAATGCCTTCAGAGACCAGTCCTGAAGAACTAAAGAGCATAAAAACTTTTGATGAGACTATGGCTGGAATTGATTCATTAGAAAAAACAAACAAGAGAAAACTCACTGATGAAGATGATGAATTACATAAGAAATTGAAAACTGAGGACAATGAAAGCAACATTGAGAAATCCTCAATAGCAATAGATAATGTGGTAGTTGATCAAGATAATGTTGAAAAAACAGTTCAGAATGAGGTGATTGAAACTGAAGACATGGAAAATAGAAAGAAAAAAAAACACAAAAGAGACAAAAAGAAAAATTATATAAAAGAATTGGGTCTACAGGTTTTATCAAAGTAAGTTTTCTGATGAAACATGAACCCAGTAAAACATTCTGTATCATACTGATACTGCTATGATTTTAGGCAGGAATGGAAAAAAATGAGAAATCGATACTTGGATTTGCAAAGGAAGAAAATGAAGGAATTCAAAACCCATCTGAATAGGCAAAGGTTCAGTCAGAAAAACTATGATAGGCAGAAACTAAACAAAGAAGATAGTTCACAGCCTTCTGATGAAACCCCAAAAGAAGATGTTGCCAAACTAGAATTTGTTCCTGGAGTCATAATAAAGATGATTCTAAATGAACCTTACATGGATTCCAAGAAATTGAAGGTAAATTATAATGTAATTGTATTTTGAAATTCTACTTGGTTTATTAGTTTTTCAATTCCTTATTCCTTGTCTTATCACATTATGTTTTGGTTCAAAATATTTTCAATGAAGTTTTTTTTTATGAATTCCAGAATGATATAAAATCTTTTTCTGCTGAAGTGAAATTTGTTGACATCCCACTGCCTTCTGACAGTAATGAAGTGTTTGTGAGATTTTCCACTCATGAAAGCGCCAGAGAGTTCTGTAGTAAGGAGTTTATGGGAGAAAAGAGTATTTTGGAAGGTAAAAATGCTGTTGAAATAATTTGCATTTAATAATTTTTCAGCATCAACTTACATTCCAAATTGTTTATTTTGATTTCTGAAGGAATAAAACTGTTCCACATATATTTAACACATTGATTGCCAAGCCCATATCTGGAGTTTATCCCACGGGGCCAAAGGTACATTTTAGTTCCATTCATGAATTTTCACTTCCAAAAATCAAGTTTGACCCTTAAAAGTCATTATTGATTTTTTTTTCATCCATTTTGTTTGTTTTTCGATGTCATTCATATATGAATGACGTGGCCTCCCATGTTAGCCTAAAGAGTTATTTCACCACGCTGGGCCACGTCATTCAAATATGTATGACGAATATGATGATTGTTTTTTTTCTACTAGCGTGCGAAAAAAAAACACTTTTCCGCACCCATTTCAGTGTTGAAAGAGTCATTGTTCCGCACTAGTGCGGAAAAAACTCTCCACAGTGAAATGAGTGCGGAAAAGAGGAATTTATTTTTCCGCACGCTAGTAGAAAAAATAGTGTACCTAACACATGCGGAATAGTATCACTTTCCGCACTTGTTAGGTAAACTACTATTTTTCATTATTATGTAATATTAGTTTTACTGTTTTTACGATGAATGAACCTTTTCATATATGATTTTTGTATTTTATTGTCTTGCATCACGATCTATCAAAATTTGCTCTGGCCAAATATGCCTGTGACTTCCTTGGAGGCCACACATTCATATCCCCATCTGAATTGCATTGGCTATCATTCATATTCGTATGACACGGCCTCACAACAAAAATATGTCGTCATACATATATGTATGACGCGGCCTAAACGGAAGTGGTAGTGTCATTCACATATGTATGACGTGGCAATCAATGTGTTAATATGAATTTCTGTTTATTTGTAGGTGAAGAAGAGTCATTATACTGGGAAAAAGTACAGAATGACAGGAGTGTAAAGTTTGCTAAGAATGTCAAAAAGCAACGGGGAAGAGATAAATTGCTGAAAAAGGCAGAAAAGGAAAGAGCAAACCATATTAAGTTTGAGGAAGGAGAAAATTAGCAATTTTTTGTAAGGCTAGTATAAGACAGAAGAATCAGTATGTGTTTGAAGTATCAGTAAGTGAATTAAAATTAACTATTTTCATGGATTTCTTATTGACTATTTCCTCATAGGCATTGTTAATTGTATTAATTTCTATGCCTTCTACAAATATAAGATAATATGCTATTGAAAATTAAGGTTTCCTTAATGAAGCCAAGACAAAAACTAATGGAAAACATTGCCAAAAATTACTAAAAAAACTTGCTTGAGTGTATTTAAATCAAGTTATTGACTTTCTCAATATATTGAATTTTATGGTCACATTTCTTGTGCCATTTTGATTAATATGTAAGAATCATATCTGGGTTTGATATATATATATTTCTAGTTTCAAAATAAAACAAATTAGTAAAATAATTATTTAAAAAAATGTTTATTCATTGCATGTGTTTTGTCCATCAATATTTATATATAAATGCAATAATCATCAGAATAAAATGATATATACTCCAACTGTCACAAAACAATGAGGGACTCAGAAACAAAACAAAATAAACGCCCACAGTCCAAAAAAACTTCACAATTAAACTACCAGTTCTTGACTCCCCCCTCGCTGTTCCTCTTAAATCCCCTGTCCCTATTAAAACCTCCTCCGCCCCCACCGCTGTCCCTATTATAACCGCCGCCTCCGCCACTGTTCCTATTGAAACCGCCCCCTCTGCCGCCCCCGCCTCGGCCTCCGAAACCGCCTCTGCCGCCACCGCCTCCCCTACCACCGCCTCCTCTGCCACCACCTCCTCTGCCGCCTCCAAAGCCGCCCCTGGCACCGCCCGGGCCGCCCCTGCCCCCGCGGCCCCTACTACCGCCCCTTTTCTCGTTGCCCGGCAGGAAGCGCTGGAGGGGGAGGAGTTTCGTTGGGTCTATGAAGAGCTGCAAAATAATGATTGAATGATATTTGGATTTGCCAAAATTCAGATTTAGTTGAAGTTGGGATAGTATGATAATTATTGGGATATTAAAATGTTATGTAAATAGAAAGGGTGTATCATTTTTTTGTTTCACCACTTGCTATAAAACCTACCATTATTTTTTGCTTTTCAAGACGTGAAGTCTGTTTACTACCTACAAAAGTAGTTTTTGTCATTTTATGAACCACCAATGAAGGCCTGGAAGGGACACGTAAAATAAAAAAACTTAACTCTTCAAAATTCTGAGTTTCAACTCGGAATTTTAAAATTCCGACATATCTCGGAATTTTACATCCAAAATTCCGAGTTTTAACTCAGTATTTTAAAATTCCGTGTTATAACTCGGAATTTTACATCAAAGTTCCGACTTATTGCTCGGAATTTTAAAATTCTGAGTTATAACTCGGAATATTGGATGTGAAATTCCGAGTTATAACTCAGAATTTAGAAGTTTTATATTTATGTGTCCCTTCCAGGGCTTCGTAACCGCCGGTTATCACCGGTCAATAAGACATAGCCACCATTATAATTAACCATAATTCACTGTTCCTATGCGACGTTCGGAACCTAATAGCTATGTACTATTTCTATATATGGCTCATCGTCTATACGATATCTCAACAAAAATGGGACCAAAATGCTCGGTACTTTTTGAATCTATAAGGACGGAAAGTGAAGGATGGAAACAGCCATACTGGTTTGACAATTTTCGTATTATTTTTTCCCTACGTCGGCATCAACGACTATTGGTCGATTTCGTTATCTATAGAGACAGAAGTTGGTCCCACTTTGAAAACAGCTATGATTCATATATGATAACGACTTGTCATATTATGCTGATAAGGCTGGTGATAAGGTCATGGCTACTAGATATTAATTAGAATTGAAAAGTACTTTTATAGTGAGGCAATAGGTTCATATTTCAGTTGGATAGAACTAATATAATTAAAAATGTATTGCTAGTGGTGATAAAAATCGATATACCTACACCTTGGTAGTAAAGAATATTAGGTAATTTTTTACTTAGAGGGCATTGTCGAATTTTTTCAAAATTTTTGCCAGTACTTACGTATTTTGGGGTGTAGAATACGAATCTGAAAACCAAAAAGCTGGGAAACCAATACTTTTCGAGATATTTGCAAAACAAAATCTTTATCATCACTGTTTTGCTGTTGTTTGGCGGCTCATCACTGGCAATAGGTACTGGCATGTCTGGTGTATACGCACTCCGTGCATATGTTAATGGGAAATAAATTACCAAATTTAGGGTATTTTCTTTGAAAAATTAATGGATATTGCAAAAACTTAATACTGTTAGTTATTTTCCTAGCACCTATTCACAAAAAAATAACAACTATGACAGCTAACAGCACCAAAAAAATCAATGTCAATTGTTTGATCAACAAACAACAAAGAAAGATGATGGCAATGTTGCCATAGCTCGTCCGTTTAACGCTTATTTTCTTTCTAGACGATTCTCAGAAATAAACATGAAATAAATTAAGTTAAATTAATTTAAATTTAATTTCTATACATAGTTTTAGTGTGATTAAAAAAATTGAAAATTCTTTCATTGAATGGAATAGAAAACAATATAGGGAGGGTATTCCAACCATATTCTTTCCAATGTGTGTTTGAAAAATGAGATCTACTTAACCCGAACAAACTAACCTAACTATAGAGCTCGGATTACGATAGACGTTGCGGTTACGATAGACGCTGCGGTTACGATAAACGCTGCGGTTGCGATAAACGCTGCGGTTCCGATAGACGCTGCGGTTACGTTATCCGAGCTCTATAGTAACCGCGGTTCTATCGTAACCGCAACGTCTATCGTAATCCGAGCTCTATAGTTAGGTTAGTTTGTTCGGGTTAAGTAGATCTCATTTTTCAAACACACATTGGAAAGAATATGGTTGGAATACCCTCCCTATATTGTTTTCTATTCCTATTACGGGAAAAAACAAGATCTGGCAACATTGCTTGTTATTGTCTGTCAATTTATCATGTCTGTCAAGTGTCACGTTCACGTTTGATGCATCTTTTAATCATAAAAAAACACATACATAAAATTAACAAGGTAAATAGCAAATGAAATGCTTTCATTGTTAAAATACCCAAATAAAATGAATTGAGAAATACATAATTCATCAATCAACAACGAAAGAAAGAAGATAGAGAATTATACCGCTTGAGGAATGTTGCTAAAAGACGCTGAAAAATGATGAACAAAATGACTTATTTTGCAAATATCTCGAAAAGTATTGGTTTCCCAGCTTTTTGGTTTTCAGATTCGTATTCTACACCCCAAAATACGTAAGTACTGGCAAAAATTTTGAAAAAATTCGACAATGCCCTCTAAGTAAAAAATTACCGAATATTATTTGTATTCCTGGGTTGAAGCCTCTGGATATAATCTAGATTACTGGGTGTATAAATAACTATTTCCGTGGACCTCCTATTATCCAGTATGTTCAATGTTCATGAAATTGTCGATAACAGTTTGGCCTTTCCAATTTTCTGAAACGGTTTTAATCCATTTTCTAACAAAAGGAATTTATTTTCCATGTTGATTATTCCACAAATGTCAAATGTCACTAATGTCCGTGACAAGTTCGGCGTCTCGCAGTAGGAATGTAGAGGTTATGAGTGTGGTTGTTTTATCATTTGTACATTGAATTTTTCAAATAGAACTGGGCCCTAAACGGAAATATCATTGAAACTAGGAATAACTGTGACTACATTAAAATGCTACTATCTTTCCTCTACTGCCATCAGGTCAGAACATGATGAAGCTAACACCTATGTTACGGTCCTGGTCCGAGACGCTCGTGACTTTCAGGGCTACTGGGCGACAGTGTTGCCATCTTGTGGTTGAGTTTTCGCTTTGTGACAAAATATAGCATCTAGTGCATTAATTTTGGTGAATTTTTTCAAATAAATGATGAAATCTGGTGGTCCAGGACCTGGTGATTTTTTTTCTATTCCATCAAATTTGGTGTTTTTCAGATGGACATTTTTGGTCTTTTGGAAGTCTGAGTTGGCAACACTGCTGAGCTATTGTTGCTTGTTTGTAGTTTCCAGATGAATGATGTATTCAGGAACAAAGCTTTCTTCATTACAGGAGAAAAGTTGATGAAAAACATTTGCAACCAACTCAATATGGTTATTAATGATCTTGAACATTAATGCACTTGCTTTGCTTGTATATTACCAAACTATTAAAAAATTCAACAATAAATTTTTTGCATGAAACAAAAAGATCCAGACCCATAGTTTTTGAAAAATGAATTCAGTTTCCATGATAAATGAGATTGAGCAATTCCAAAAACAACTTTTCAATTCTGCTTTGTCCATGCTGAAATATAATAATGATTTATTTTAACAAGATTATATTAAAATTTGAAAAAATCCACTCTACACCTCTGTGAATTCATGACATTATTGTACACCCCATCAAATCTACAAAATCTGAGTTACCCATGGCACTATTGAAGAAAGTTCCTATTCTCCTAAATAATTATTTACCTTTTGATTTATCTGAAAACTGCTTGCTTTCATATCATCCCCTAGTCTTACTGTCACCCAGTAATTCCTCACTGGTCCATAAATCTCATCAATCTTCCCAATTTGTTCCATATTTTCCAAATAAATGGGTGCATTGAAATAGGGTACATCCTCAATTTCCACCTTGCATATCAACTCATCCTGAACAACCTTTTCAAAAAATCCTAGAGGAATCACTCTTTCAGGAGGGCCCTGGTCAAAGTTACGTCCTCCACCTCCACCTAAAGGAATAATAATTCATATTAGTTTATAGACAGAGGGAAAACTAGTTGTATAACATTGATTTACCTCTTCCACCCCGGCCTCCAAAACCTCCACCACGTCCTCCTCCTCCAAAGCCACCCCCGCGACCCCCAAAACTGCCTCCACGGCCTCTATTGCCACCTCCGAAACCTCTACCACCTCGAAAAGACATCCTAAAACAAGTTTTAACGTTGATTTTCGTAATTAATTAGTGTTCCGCATGTTTAGCTAGAAACTTAACCTCAAATTTAAAGCACGAGTTATGTACTAGTGAGGAGTCACTAGTGTTGTTTTTGTTGAAATGACAATTTTTTTCTCTGTTTTCGAAACAGGATCACGAAATTTTTGTTCCTATTGATTAATTATTAGAATAATATAAAATGTTTTTAAATTTTGAAACATCAAACATAACCCCAATAATTATTCTTCTTTTCTTTTTTCTTCAATTTGACAATTTGCTCTTAATTCTTACTCTTGTTTCAGCATCAGGGATCAGGCTTCAGTGGTAATTAGCCATTAAGGCCATTTGTGAAATTGCACCATTCTGCCCAATGGAAAATACCAAGATCGTTTTGGTTGTTTCTTGTTCCCTCGATTGTTTTGGTTTTTTCGGTTTTCGGTTATGTCCGGGAAGCCCCTCCTTGTGTTTCGTATAATAGTGATCCATAATAGTGATTGATTTCCTCTGTGATTCACATGAATGCTTTTGTACATTGAGAAAAGGTAAAAATAGCAAACATTCAGGAATGAAAGATTAAAGATTATTGTGTATGTACGCCGGTTGAAACCAGGGAGAATTATAATATATAATATAATATATATTTTTTTAATGGGTAGTGTTCCCGAGGAAAAATGTCGAATCCATCTACATCTGGGCAGAATGGAAGGTTTGGTAGTGGTCGTTTGACCCCCCATTCTCGAAGAACGAGGGGCCAACGAGGTAATTAATTCAGCTCAAATGTTTTCAACATTATTATCTATATATTAAGCTGGATTTATGCACGACGCTTTTTCGTTACTCTTTCATTTCATAATCATCAACGTTTTCACTAACTTGTTGAAACATTGGTTAACAATATAACCATTTATACATCAAATTTGTCATTAATCTTTCATTAACTATTCGCTAAAAGATGACCAACTTTTATCTCTTAACGACAAATACAAATAAAACTGACTTGCGCAGGCGCGATTCTGTCAGAAGTCAGACAAACAATTTCTTCCTCTTCTTTTGCCAAAATGTGTTTGAAAATTCTGAAAATTCTAGTCGTATGTTCAAATTAGACTTTGAAAACAATATGAATGATTGATTTTTATTGTAATTATGTGATCACTGAAGGTTCTAACACAAATATTTTCATCGGGCTATGTACGATGACGACTATGTTTTGACCAAGAAGAAGACATCAAAATTTAAAAGTGGTGGTGCATAAAGGTATCATAGTCCTTAAATGAAAATAAACTTAATGACAATTAATGAAAGCAACAGATAAATGAAAAAGCGTTGTGCATAAATCCACCTTTACTCATTTTCATTTGCATCTATAGTTAAGATATTGTTATTAGTTAGCAAGTAGATGGTTTATTCTGCGGTTGTATGATGACTTGTATAGTTCACTATATCTTATACTTCCTTTGGCTCAAAGATTTTATGTAAATTGTAAGATGTACAAACTTTACTATACTCTTCAGGCAACTGGAGGAGAGATAAGACAGATTCTCGAAAGAATAAAGATGATGAAACATCAAATGCCAGTTCTTCTTTTGGTGGATTTCCTAGAGGTCAAAGTCAATCTGAAGAAAGTTTCAATATTAACACCAGAAATCATAGGAGAGCTCCACACCATCATGGTGAGAGAAAAGCTGTAAGACAAATGGGATTCAAATACCTCCAAGATTTATTGAGAAATGAGGATCTTGAACAAGTCATATTCAGTTTGAACAATGACAAGAGAGGCTTCAAAGAGTTATTGGAGAGCAGGGAGATTTCCAATGATATGATTGTGATGTTGGTGAAGCTTCAATGCAAGATGACTGTACCTTTCCTGAATTGAAATTGGCACTGTTTGAGCTGGCCCTGAGAACTAGCTTCATAGATAGTATTGTCAAGTTTGTATCTACTGTGGTACTTCAAGTAAGTTTTTGTAAACTTTTGAATCTTATTTCTCATAAAGGACTTAATAAATAATGATCTAATTTACAATTAAACTATTGTATGTTGTTTCTTGTTTCTTAAATGAACTCATCAGGGATGGTATTTAGACTGTATTGTATAATAATAATTTGATAATAATGTATATATTCCAGCAATTTTCATGTAAAAAATACAGGGTAATAGTGAAAAATATCAGAAGGTGAAAATATGCAGGGAATATAACAAATCGCAATAAATACACTATTATTGATTGAAACATTCTCATCTACACATATACCCATAGATATACACTTATTTACACACTATTTACACATTATTAAGCAAATACATAAGCTTAGGGGTGTATAATTTGCTGACCAAAATTAATGTACATACATGCTGACCCAGTATTTCTGATTCAAATTTTTTCTTCAAATTGCACATTTGAATAGAATATATAGATTACACCCAGTGGAATTACTTAGATCTGCCCCTTCAGAGGGGTAGTTTATTCTTGCTTTTGAAGATATATGTATACTGATGCCACCAGTGGAATAATTCTGATAGTCAGAAGGATAGATTATACCTGCTGTTTTTAAAAATTCAATCTGATGTGAGATAATTCCCATCAACCCCTTCAGAGGGGTAGTTTATTCTGGCTGTTTCTCAAGAATCCTTGCTGACCAGTCATTTCTAGTTTGTATTATTTCTTAAAATTGAATATTTGAATATAATATATAGATATATAGATGTCACTAGTGAAATTATTCCAATTCACCCCTTCAAAGGGGTTCTTTATTCCAGCTGTTTTTGAAAAATCCTTGCTGACCAAGTATTTCTGGTTGGTATTTTCTTATCAACTCACATGCTCTAATATTGTATAAGGATATATATGTACATAGATGGAATAATCCCTATCAACCCTTTCAGAGGGGTAGTTTATACATACAGTTTTCAACAAATCCTTGCTGACCCAGCATTTCTGGTTTGTATTTTTCCTTCAAATTGCATATTTGAATATTTTTTATAGATATATATATATAGATGCCAGCAGTAAAATAATTTTGATAGGCCCCTTCAGAAGGGGTCATTTATTCTAGCTGTTTTTCATGAATCTGCCGACGGAGCATTTCTAGTTTGTATTTTTACTTTGAATTGCATATTTGAATATTTTATAGAGATATATATAGATGCCACCAATAAAATAGTTTTGATCAACCTCTTCAGAGGGGTTGTTTATTCTTGCTGTTATCTCTATTAAAAATTCATATATTTAATTGGAAGAAATAATACCCACCGGAAATGCTTGGTCAGCAAGGATTTTTGAAAAACAGCAGGTATAAACTACCCCTCTTAAGGGGTTGATCAGAATTGTTATTTTTAGGAAAAATACAAACCAGAAATGCTCTGTTAGCAAAGATTATTGAAAAACAACAGGTATAAACAACCCCTCTGAAGGGGGAAATTATTTCACTGGTGGCATCTATATATCTCTATAAAAAATTCAAATATTTAGTTGGAAGAAATAATGCCCACCAGAAAGGCTTGGTCAGCAATATTCAAATATGCAATTTGAAGGAAAAATACTAACCAGAAATGCTCCATCAGCAAAGATTATTGAAAAACAGCAGGTATAAACTGCATTCTGTATGTGATCCACTAGAGCATTATAGCATTATATTATATATAAAATATATATATTATATTATAAAATAAATTTATGAATTGTCACCCGTTGCTGTAAGCAACATAATCAAGAAGCCTTATTCTAATTGGTAGAAAATAAATTTGTGAAATTTTCACTGCAATGACCACATAAACTTAGTGCATAACATATTTTTCAAAGTTTGCTGCAGACAATATTGCCAATGTGAATTCCATGAATGTTTTGAGTCAAAAAGAATTTTGATAGATTTAGAAGAAGACATGACGTCATCCGTATTCTCAAACAATAAAAGCTGGTGGTGTTTCCAACTATTTACTTACACCAAATAATAAACATTTGTCTTATCATGTCTTATTAATTATTAGAGGGTTTTTGTCTGACCATGCTATCACTCTTCTCAGCTAATGTTCCTAACGGTAATATATATTCTTTTCTATAATTAAAATGTTTGTGGCATCTACATAACATGTTGTAATAATTTCATTGTGTTCATTCAAGCAGAATACTAGAAATAGGAGGGGGGCTAATATTGATCCTTATTATTATAACACCGATTATAACAGGTTCATAAATTTTCAATATCTGTAATGGGTATCAGAGAATGTTGGGGTAATGTTTTATCTTACCATAATAACATTCCTATCTTATAGAGCTTTGTTCTCTCCTTAGTTGAATTTTTCATAATATAGGTACTATCTGAAGTAAAAAAGGGTTTGCCTTTGCAAAAGATAATATTTATGGCCTATATAAGTATTTAAGATAATTCTTTGATAATTTGCTGGATTGGCATTTCCGTCTGAATGCCGACTGATATGTTTCATTACTATATTACAGAGTGAACGTGAGAAGAAACGTAACGCCTTATTTTGGAATGGAATTGACGAATTTTTGAAGAACTTGCTCAAAATTTCTGTAAATTATCATGATATGATCCCAACTACTTCCTGTGAAGAAATTTTGAAGCTTTTAAAAGCTGCAAAATTGAGTATCCCTGTGATTTTGAATAATCATAAAGGTGTACATATTTCTGATGAAGTTAAAGTTGCCGTAGAAAAAATGTACGAGTTGGTAGAGGCAACATCTGCCGAAATAGAGAAGAAATTAGAAATAGAGAAGGTGAGAAGGGAGAACGGCGAAGAGGAACCTCCTAACGATTTTAGAGATATCAGCGTTTATCCAAGTCCCATGGAGGTTACCCTTCCAGATTCTCCCTTTCTGAGGCCAAATGTCACTAAAGGTCCTTATCAGAACGTCAATCACTATTTGGATGTGCAATTTCGGTTGCTCAGGGAAGATTTTGTAGCCCCTTTGAGAAAAGGAATCTGCAAGTAAGTAGCTATATATGCAGGGTCCTACCGAAGAATATATGAGGTGTTTTTGAAATAAGTACACATATGGGGAAAAAATCTAGTGAGCAGTAGTATCTGGTCTGCTCAAACAATGGAAATCACCTACAGGTTTCTGTGGCCGATACCGTAGTGCCGCCATACGGTCAACTCGAGGAAACACTCATTTCAATTGTTTTCCTGTCAAACCTACATAACCTTGAAAATCGTAAACGAGTTGAGCAGCTCCCTCAGCGGTGCTCTCGACATTCTCGGCCTGCCGCGTAGTTTGTTATTCAGTATCACGAAAATACAATAGTCTCCAATTGCGTAACGTTCAGCACCTAAATTAAATGGAAGGTAGAATGAATAGTATGGATTTTAAACTTTTGATAACACTCAATATCGAATGAATTCACTAATGTTGCAGAAGAATATCACTTGGAAATCTATAAATGGAGACGGTTTCACACTTTCTGGTAGGCACAATTGAGAGACAGAGTTTGTAACAAATTATCAATCAGAATAAACTATAATGCTGGGAGCAAAATACAAAACTATATTTATAAATGAAGGAATATTAGAACAATGAGAATTGAAGAAGAAAGATTTTTTTCAAGAAAAATACAATACAAGTCACGATGGCACGACGGCTCTTGACACTGACAACTTACATAAGTTACATAACCACAAATTTCGAAAATTTTCTAGAAAAAGCGAAGATCATTTTGTTCGATACGGTAACATCCTCTGGTGGTCATACACTCAACTGAGCTATAGAGCAGACCAGTAACTACAGCTCACTAGATTTTTTTCTCCATATTTAGCAGACAATGATCCAGTCTAATGAATATTCCCATGATATCAGATTTTTTCTTATTCTTCTATTCTATATCTATATTCTTCGTGATTGTGCCTTCCGCACGGAGATTTGAACAGAGGTGACGTCAGAATTGCGGTGTTAAACTTTGTGTGGAAAAAGAGGTCTAACCCCTAATTTCATTTTGATCCCTATACAGGGTGTTTCATTACTAATTGGAAATATTTCAACCATAGAATACCGAACTCAAAATATAAAGATTTAACTCAAATCACCTAGATGAAATATGTCTCCTGTCTAAGTTACAGGGTGTTTTATTCAAAAATTTTTGAATGTTTTTGGCTCAGTTCTTCAAAACTATTTGACGTATCACTTTCATGTTTGGAAGGAAGTGTAGGTATTATACATCCAACTGAATTATGTGAAATGAACTCTTCTAGCTATTACCAGAGGCGTGCGACAGGGGCAATAAGTAACTGGTTGATCCTTCCCAAATTCTACGCCACTGGCGGAATTTCAATTTTATCAGAATTTTTCGATTCTTCAATACCTTCTTCGTAAATATTGTACTCTGTCTTCATAGCGATAAAGTCATTATTTTTCGAGATATTTCAAGATAAACATGAAGCAGCACAATTATTTTGATTTTAATGTGTATTAATAATGTCGATATTTTGGATCAATGGAATGCATTCATCAATCAAATGAAACTTCAATCCATATCAACATAAAAACATAACAGACGGGAGCTGTTACAAGGCGTTTTAAATTTTTTAATATACCTTTACATAATCAAACACCCTGTAACAGCTCCTGTCTGTTATGTAATTATGTTTTTATTGTTAATATGGATTGAAGTTTCATTTTATTGATGAATACAACCCATTCATCCAAAATATTGACAAAATTAATGCACATTGAAATCAAAATGATTGTGCAGATTTATATTTAACTTGAAATATCTCGAAAAATAATGACTTTATCGCCATGGAGAAGGAGTACAATATCTACGTCAAAATATTGTTGGAGAATCGAAAATTTGTGATAGAATTGCAATTCCGCCAGTGGCGTAGAATTTGGGAGGGATCAACCAGTTAATTGCTCCTGTCGTACGCCTCTGGTAATAGCTAGAAAAGTTCATTTCACATAATTCAGTTGAGTGTATAATACCTACACTTCCCTCCAAATATGAAAGTGATACGTCAAATAGTTTTGAAGAATTGGGCAAAAAACATTTCAAAATTTTTGAATAAAACACCCTGTAACTCAGACAGGAGACATTTTATCTAGGTGATTTGAGATAAATCTTCATATTTTGAGTTCGGGATTCTATGGTTGAAATATCTCCAATTAGTAATGAAACACCCTGCATTTTTCTTATTGATACCATTCCATCCATGGAGCTTTCTCAGGGTTTGAAATATTTGCACTTATTTCAATGCCACCCGTATATTCAAAGGATCATATTGTTCTACAAACTCTGTTTATTGAGTCTCATAGTGTTTCATTTTTCATGTTCTTCTGAATACACTAAATTTCATATATTTTATTCTTGTGAACAACTAACATGCAGAGGGCAAATAATTTCATTTTCTAGAATAATAAGCCTATATAATTTTTCTCTCTACAGTCTGCATGAAAATTTGCACTTTTTGTTGCAGTAAGTAGCAATTCCAATTTCCATCTAATTTCCATTCTGGATACATATTTATTTTGAGTGCATTTCATTATTGTAGGTATAGGAAAAACCCCAAGGAAAGATTGGAAAACATAAAAATATACAATCACATCAAATTCCTAGAACAGGAAACAGTTACTGAACAAAACTGCTACAGAATCCAATATGATTTCAGCAAAAAAAAACGTACTTATGTGTATGAAAACTCCAGGTAAGGTTGTCAGCTTTTTATCTTTTATTATTTTGACCCCATCCATCGAAAACTGTCTAATTTCAGGAGGTTCATATTTGGTGCTTTACTTTGTTTTACACATGACAATTTCCAGACGGTTTTGTTCGGAAAGGTGGTGAAGCGGGACGTGAAAGATTGTCTGGAAAAAGGACAGCTCATTGTAGGGTTCAATGCTGATGTCGCTTTACCACCGGATTTGTTTCAACTCAACTATTTAATGTTGGAAAGTACCGTGTTTTTCGAACCTTATTATCAGGTTAGTCTTGAGTAATAAACTATTCTTTTGAAAACGTTGATGTAATAGATAACTATCATTTTTCTTTCAGAAATGTTTGAATACATTAATTTAACTTGATATATTTCCTTGAAATAGAATAGCTACCAACACCGAAAAAATTGTAGGGGTTTCAAATGGTGTTTTTGTTGACGCGTCACAGCATCTATCTATATACGATATAAAAATGAATGTTTGTCTGTATGTCCTTTATAGAATCGTAAAACGGCTTGACTGATTTTACTAATTCTATTTTTCGTTTGTTTGTTAATGTCAGGAGAAGGTTCTTATGAGAGAAAAAATTAAGAAATTCAAGATGGCGGATCCAATATGGTGGGCGAGTTTTGTAATTATAATCTGATTTTATTCAAAACTGGAATCTGGGGGTTTTTGGGGTCGGAGATCATGATAATTTTGTCAAAATTGGGAAAATCAAGATGGCGGATCCAATATGGTGGATGACTTTTGTAATTATATCTCGATTCTATTCAAAATTTGTATCTTGGGGGTTTTTAAGGTCGGAGATTATGATTCTTTCCTCAAAATTTGAAAATTCAAGATGAAGTATCCAATATCACAAACGGTTTTTGTAATTATGATCCGATTCTGTTCAAAATTGGTATCTGGGGGTATTCGGGTTCCGAGATTAAGATTCTTTCGTCGAATTTTGGGAATTCAAGATGGCAGATCCAATATACGGCATATGAGTTTATTGATGATCATGATCCGATTCTATTTAAAATTGGTATCTGAAGGTTTTCGGGGTCGGAGTACTCACTTTTTGCCCACGGGAAAAAAGTAATTTATGAAAAGTGACATTTTATAACCTGCCAACAGAGATGAAATGCCAAAATTTTTTCCCGTCACAGAAAAAAAATATAAATAGTAGTTTGAAAAACTAAGAAAATGCTTTTTTCTGCAACTGACACAAAAGTCGTCCATTTTGATACCAAAATCAGCTCTTTAATTGACGTTTCTATTACTGACACAAAACTAGGTATTTTGCCAGGCAACATATATTTAGTTCCTAGGAGCTAAAGTTGATTTTTAGTTCCTAGGAGCTAAAGTTCAACTTTAGCTCCTAGGAACTAAAAAGGATTTACTGGACGTCATCAAGAATAAACAAAATTGTGACGGTTGGTTATTTGGGTTAAGACGCATACCTGATTTGTTTCCGATTTCGACAGATTCGGCATTTCATACCCATGCTGGAGATATAAATACACCTTATTATAGTTTAGAATTGGAATTATAAACATATCTCAGTTAAGTATTTTTGTTTTGATCAGGGAAGCCTTCAAGATTCAAATACTTGCTGAATCTGTATTTCATTCCTTATTTCTCGGGATGGATAACTTGTTATTGAATAATCATGGCAAGCAATAGTTTTTTTGTCTCAAACAACGATATTGTTTAGTTTCATTTGATTATCAAGTCAAACACAGTGAAGTATGGAGAGAAATAAATAATCGCTATTATTGTAGTTGTTCCTATACCTGGCACTGGCGCGGTATTTGCAGAGCACCTGTTCCATACACAAATATGTCACTCTGTGGTTGTATTTATATTGAAACTACAATTCGAACATCCCTGAAAATTGAATAAACCTGCTATTAATGCAGGTAGAATATTCTCCCCACACGGATTATTTGTCAATATTTGTTGCATTGCGTACATATGGCACGGCATTGGTGGTTACTTCATATATTTATTTGAGTTAATTGTTTCGGTTGCAGAAAAAATAGCATGTTTCATTCGGATCAAAAGTGACTTTTGATCCTAATAAAACAATCTACTATTATGGTTAGTCAAACTAAACAGATGTGGAAAAGCAAATAATATAAGTTGTTCTTAAATATTCAACTGACAATATAATTCATGTATGAAGAATCTCACAAGCTTTTCCAACCAGCCATAAACAAATGTTTGATGAATTAAACTGTCTTACCGAGTTACACTAGCTTTTTTTTAGTGAAAGTAAACTTGGCATTTATAATTCGAATTTTGTTTCCTCTATTTATTTATTTATTGAAAATGTTACTTACTAGGTAATTCAACTCAAATAACTGCCAGAAAAAATTACTCGTCCTAACGGCCTCGTAATTTTTTCAAAGGCAGGTTTTTCGTCAAATTGCCAGGCAACAAAATTCTTATTGATACACAACTTCGACAAAAAAAAGCTCTTGTGTAATTAAAAGTGAAATATATTTTATAGAAATAATGTACATAGCAAAACAACGTTGGCTGGGTCAGCTATAATCAATGAAAAGACTCGAAATAAATTCAATAAATGTGTATACTTTATTGCCTCCAAATTTATTTTAGTTAGTAGCATAGCAAAAAGCGCAGGTTACAGCTATAGTATCTTATGAAAACGGCGTGATCTGTTTCAATTCAAATTGTATTCACGTTTTTGTGTTCTTGTCTATTGGATATTCCCAATTCCAACAGGTACTGAATGTTTTGAAAACCATGCGCCCCGAGGCTTTCCCAATGGAGCGCTACATCATTCGAGTGGAAACACAAACTGCTCCGCCCGACTATCTCCTCAAAGGCGGCCCTCAAATGTATACCATAGAATCCGAAACTTTCTGTCCGCTCGACTGGGGCGAAAAGAGATTCTACGGTTTGAACGACGCTCAAAGTGAGGCTTTCCGCGCAGCCCTGACCAAGGAGTTCGCCATCATACAGGGTCCTCCCGGGACCGGGAAGACGTTTCTCGGACTCCGGATTGCTCATACTTTGTTGAGGAACAAATCAGTTTGGTACACGAAAACGCCGATTTTGGTGATTTGTTACACGAATCACGCTCTGGATCAGTTTCTGGAAGGGCTGCTTCCGGTCACTAAAGAGGTATATAAGTCCATAAAACAAATGAACAAACTAAATTAATGATTGATGATGTTACTATAGTCATTTTTCGGGGAAACTGAGCTAGGCAAGAAATTGGTGTTCCATTCCATAGTTTGTAGCAAAATCTATATTGGGTGGCTTTATTCAAATCGCTTCCCGAAATAGCCATTATAGAATTGTGTAGCATTTTTAAATCATTCCACAATACTCTTATTATTACCCCCGAGAGTACTCCACTGGAGTTGAATCCTCGTTTCCATATATAAACAATTTTTTTTTACACATTAGAAATCAACTTGTTTTCATATACAGGGTGTTTCATAATTGAATGCTGAACCTTAAGGGCGATAATCTTTGGATGATTTCAAAGAGAAAAGTTCATATCAACATATGTCCCAAACCTCTTAATTATTGAGCTACAGGGTGATGAAATTTCAAGAAAAAAATGAGTTTTTCATTATAATTTTTTATCACTCTTAGATATTGTTATGATATTTTCTATACACCTTTTCATTATTAAGGAGCATTTTTTTACGTGAAAAATATTTAAAAATTTCCACCAGTGGCGTCCGTACGGGGTTTGAACTGCCAATTTTTGAAGAAAAAAATAGTACGCCACTGATTTTTCTGAGAACCAGATTTTTTTTTCAATTCTTATTCATTTTGGAGCAAATTTGGTTCCCAGACTTACTTTCATACAACGTACCGTTTTCGCGTGAAAAAATAAAGACCAAAGAATTTTGTTCCTCCAGTTCTTGGATTTTGTTTTTGGTAATTCAGTAGACACCCACTATAAGTGGAAACACATTTTGTTTTGGGACGAAAATCAAACTTTTACTTTTACCAGTGATGTCCTCATAGACCTGATATTGAATGTACACCCTGTAGCTCAAAAACTAAGAGGTTCAGGACATATGTTGATATGAACTTCTCTCCTTAAAATCATCCAAGGATCATCGCCCTTTAGGATCAGCATTCAATTATGAAACACCCTGTATATCAGCAATATTTTTCGGGCTATCGCACGGAAACAGTGCACGGAAAAACTTTGAGAATAACCATGGAAACGAATCATACATGCCAAACACATGATTTGTCAGCATTGTTTATTCTCTGTCAATTAAATGTATGCTGACAAAATAAACTCTGAAGAAAATCCCGAAATACCCGATAATATCGTAGTCGTGTTTCCAAGTTTTTTTTTCATTCTTTCAACTGTGAAAATAAAAATGCTCCAAGTTTCTTTTGTGTCTTAAATGTAATACTTTATTATTATATTTTCATTCTCATCGAAGTGTAATGAAAAATATCGTTCATTACTCGTCCAGAAATGATTTTTGCATGAATGGATCTTCTCTACTAATACTAAAGTCACTGGATGGTATTAGATAAGAGTTCGGACACAGCTGAACTTCTGTACTTTTCTATTTTCTATATTACAATGGTTTGAATAAGAAAAATAATAAGACAAATATTCTGATCTTTGTCTTTTCCATTTTCCCTAGTAGCGCCTGATTGTCAGATACGATTTTGGAGGTTAGATTTTCTGTCAAATCAATCATTGTCGCAGATGGACAATGGAAATAGGGTTTAAACATCCACTTCAATTTATATAGCGATACACTTTTCACAGAACAATAGTTATGAAAACGAAAATATAGCTATATAGTTCCTTATTGTATTTATTTATTTATTTATTTATTGAAAATGTTACTTCCAGTCAGAATCAAGTTCTGGTATAAGGAAGTATAGTTAACAATAATACCTAAAACTGTACAACTGTACCGATGTGATATAGTTTAAAACATGAAGATTGTTTTGATTTTCCACCTTCTGCTGCATTTACTTTTCACTGATAAATTTTGAATTTGGTCGGTATAGAAAACGACATTCAATGATTTTATATCACATTGCGATTTACTTGATTTCCTCAGTTCAGTTCTCAAACTCTCCATTTCATTATGGAGTTTTGCAATCAATTCCTCTTTCTTTATGATCATATATAGTTTCATTCCAATCTGCTGTCATAAGAAGTGAATTTCAATGTATGTACTTACCTCACAAATTTTGCTTGTTTTCAAATTAATTTTCCATCCAGGCCGTATCATACATTCCTTCCATAAGGGAATGGTTGATAATTCCTTTGAAAAATCGAAGAAATGAAATCGCCATTCCGTTCGGAATTCCCAAAATTCATTACACTGCAGGACGTTTTCATTTATGCTTTTTTCTCAATTTTTGTTTTGTTGAAATTGTTCTTATCCATCATTCAACAAAAGTTTATTAAATTATATCTCAATTCTGATGTACATAATATTTAAAGGAACGACTTTGATGCTGTTGTAATGTATGTATGTATTATATTTATTCAAGGTTGTGAGAGTAGGAGGACAATCGAAAAATGAGAATTTAAACAGTTTCAACATCAGAAACAAAAGAAGAAGGTATCCGAACGATGCCGTGCGTCAAAGAAGACAGGAGGTTAGAGATTTCCTGCAAAAGATTTCTACGATAAACTCGCATCTGAACATGATAGCATCGAACAGCAGTGTAATCAAATTCAGTGTGTTTGCAGAAGTGGTGCCAAATTTTGCAACCACCTGGTTTGGTTCAGCCAACAGTGATCAAATTTACATGTGGCTCTTCGGCGGATTCGATGTCCGCAGATCCAGACAAAGAGACAGAACCAATGTAGGAAATCAGGTGAGAATTCAATGATTTGCCTAAATTAAAGATTTTTAATATTTTTAGGTGGACAGAGACGCTGCTGCCAATAATGAAGAACCAAAGGAAGGAGAACCAGAAAAGGAAGAACCGATAGTAGGAGAACCAAAAGAGGAGGAACCGATAGAAGAAGAAACTATGGATGTCGATAACGATGTTATCATAGATGACATTTTCGACGACATAGTGGTGCACGCTCTCAATGAATTGGTGGGCGTGAGAACTTTACAAATTAAACTCAACAACCTCTACAGGATCTTGGGAGAACTGAACCAAAGACCAGTATTAACCGATTGGGAGAAATGGGCGAAATTGCAGGAGGAAGATATGTTGAACATTGAGATTTACAGGACCGAAAATGAATTGCAGTACCTCCAGGTAATTCATCATGTGGAATGTACAGGGTGAACGGTTAAGGGTAGCGAGCGGCCATATCTCATAAGATATTGGTCGTATAGATTCGAGAAGAAAAAATTATGATAAAAGTTGCCAAGAGAAATTGCTGGATATCATTTTCGAGTTTGTCAAACGTCCGGTAGAGGGCGTAACAACCAACTCCTAGTAGAAAAATGGGATTTTTATAGAATTTTGTCCCATGAAAGTATATCGATATCATTTTAATATTTACTGACCATTTACCTAAATTTTTGATATTTGCTGTCGCCGTTAGATGGCGTTAACTGAAATGTAAGCAAATTTTTGAGTCTTTTAAAAAAACCAAATGTAATGGTATATTAATTTTTATGTTTTGAAAGAGGATGCATTTCTCTATGATTTGATGAAGATAATTTATCATCTACCTTTTGATATTGACCATAATATAATTTTATTACATTAAAAAATGGCACGGTACTGTTTTTTATCAAAATAAAAATCAGTTTTGCAATCTCTTATTAGTTGCTAACAAGAAGTACCTCCCGACTTTTTTTCTGTAGACAAACGGTTTTGGATTGAAACAATAAAATAGGTTTACATACTGGTTCAAAATTATATTAGATATGGGCGCCCCATGTAAACCTATTTTATTTTTTCAATCCAAAACCGTTTGTCAGACGAAAAAAAGTCAAGAGGTTCTTTTTGTTAGCAACTAATAATAGATTATAAAACTGATTTTTATTTTAATAAAAAACAGTGGCGTGCCATTTTTTAATGTACTTGATAAAGTTATATTTTGGTCAATATCAACGGTCCAAAAAGAGGTAGATGATAAATTATTCTCATTAAATCATAGGGAAATTTATCCTCTCTAGAAACATATTAAAATTGATATACCATTACATTTGTTTTGTTTTTTTTTGAAAAAAACTCAAAAATTTGCTAACATTTCAGTTGACGCCATCTAGCGGCGACAGCAAATGTCAAAAATTCAAAACCGAATGAGCGTTTTGTAGGGCAAATTATGCTCTTCCATATGAGCCTATAAGTTTGCTAAAATCGGTGGGAATAAACGGGAGAAATCTTGGTTTGTTTAAAAAAACAATTGAACTTTCCCCACCGCTTTACTTTGATAGATAGAACAAAACGTTTCAGACAAAAAATGTAGGTTAATGGTCAGTAAATATTAAAATGATATCATCGATATACTTTCTTGGGGCAAAATTCTATAAAAATCCCATTTTTCTACTTGGTGTTGGTTGTTACGCCCTCTAGCGGAGGTCTGAAAAACTCGAAAATAATTTCCAGCAATTTCTCTTGGCGACTTTTATCATGATTTTTTTTTCTCAAATCTATACGACCAATATCTTATGAGATATTGCCGTTCGCTACCCTTAACTGATCACCCTGTACTTATACACAAAAATTTGTTTTCATTAGATAACGATGTGTGTGCTGGTGAAAATAGGGTTCCCTTTAATAATATTGTTTTTTAATTCATAGTTGAGACTGAATGAAAGGAAAGTGAACATAAATGGGTTCCAACCGCAGTTTGTTGATTTGGTGAATCCTCACCGCATGACTCCTAACGACAGATGGCAGTTGTACTATCACTGGCTGTCACTTTATGTCGAACGTCTGAAAGTCAAGAAAGAAGAAAGCACCAGAATGTTCAGAAGGGTATATGCCGTGTACACCCAGATGATGAGCATGGAAGATGCCCAAGTCATGAAAGGTAGAGTAACCACTTCTTTAGGAGGCCGATAAAATTATTACCTTTCACTGAATTGAAGAAGTTATTTTTTGTAAAATCGTTCGAGATGAGGTCAGAAAATATAGTTTTGTTTAGGATGCTTAGCTTAATATAAATCATAATGTTGAACTGGCTTGAGCAAGATGTTCCAAGAACATTATAGGAATTTCCTTTCGTGCGGTCCGAGAGATAAAAAAATATATTGTTAAACATTCAGAAATACACTATATTTTGGATGTTTGCTCGATTGAGGACCATGAAGTTGAAATATAAAAATCTCATATAGTTTACATACAATGCGAGAAGTATGTACTTCACGCATCGTTTTACTTTGCGCACTGCTTCGCACATGGTGTCGTGATAACGTAGGAAACTGAGAAAAAGTGTCACTTCGCAATGCGTTATCAATGCGCGAACCGTGTCATTGTTTGACGTTTGTAGAAAAAAAATTTCGCATCTTGGGTTCGTGAACTATTGAATTTGTTTTCTTAGTAGGTAATAATATGTATTTGCTATCAACAATTGGGTCTAGTTGTGGTATTTCTTCCACAGTCAGCTGGTGTGTTTCCAGTATGTTCAATCTTTTGTGATGTACAGCGTCACACTCCATCAGTATGTGATGAGGTGTTCCTGGTTCTTCCTCACAGAATCTGCAGGTGCCGTCCTCCTGTAAGCCTAGCTTCCTTAGGTATTCTTTGAGTCTACAGTGCCCCGTTAGAAATCTCGTTATTGCTTTAAGACTTCCTTTGCTGAGGTTTATCAGTGTCTTAGATCTTTCTCGGTTGAAATTTCCAAGGAGATCTTTAGCCTGCCGTAGTCCTGGAAGTCTTCTCCATTGTCTGGCTCTCCAGGCTCCTTCCGCCTTCTCAAGTTCTCCTTGGAAATAGGAATTTCCAAGGCCGTAGTATGGCTCTGGTCTGATCAGTGGCGTTGAAGCCCCTTGTCGTGCCAGAGTGTCTGCTTGTTCATTCTCCTCCACTCCAATATGACCTGGCACCCAGAGGAGGATCACTTCACTTCAATCATTTTCAAGTTAATCCGGAACACCGTATTTTAATGTAGAATTTGTGCCTAATTTCCAAAAATGAAGGTTTATCGAACCTGTCCACAGGTAACATGTTTCAGGATGGGAAAGTAGGATATATAAAGTTTTGTGGAAATCTTATCGTTTGTGAAGTTCTTACATTTGCCATGGATTTCCATATCAAGTAACGGCCGAGTCAATTCAAAAAATAATAAGCTCAGTGAATACATTCAGTAATCATAATATAGAAGTATAACAGAATATAAGCTATATAGCTTTATAGATTCTGTACAAATTGTACAATAATAGCACCTAAGTGAGTTAACACTTCTGTTGTGGTACGAAGCAATATTAATAAATCTAAGTACAGTTGTGTACAGAGAGAGTAATGAAACTATAGTGGTAGAGTGTAACTTAATTTTCCAATATGTTCATAAATTCAAAGTAATATTGGAAAATGAATGTTTTTGATTATCCCAAGAAGTCTTTATGATTTTAGATTTTTTTTTCATCTAGGCGTAGAATATTACAAATTTCAGGCAATGTGTAGATTAGAAAACGATGACAAACATTTTTATCAAATTTTAGAGTGGGTAGCAAATCGTTGGTTGAACTTCTGGTAGTATAAACTGTTTATTTTGTGTTTTGAAGCCGTTTTTATGGCCTGTGTAAGGCAGTGTTCGAATCAACCTAATAATTTTTATTATCTTGGAACAATCTGACTTATCCAACACCCCTATAATTGTGGTAATTTATGGATCAATAAAGAAAAAAAGAGATGTACGAGGAATCGGATTAAAATGAACAATAATTCCGGAGCAACATCAGTTATGTAAATTGATCTAGAAGGAAACATGTATGTTCTTTTTAGAGTCTTTGGTAATTGGAATGACAACCACCGGTGCTGCTCGTCTCCAATCGTCTCTGCAGGTTCTCAAGAGTCCCATAGTCATTGTAGAAGAAGCTGCAGAAGTACTGGAAGCCCACATTATCAGCGCTCTAACCATGCACTGTAAACATCTCATCCTCATTGGTGAGTAAACCACTAATTACAAGAAAAACTGGAAAAACAGGCGGAATGATATTTAAAAGAAGTAGACTCCTCAACAATCAAACTCATTCCTAATAACGAGTTTCACAATTACTCAACAAGAGCGGCAAACAATTGACGGCCAAATAGATTCAAATCTACCAGAACTCAAAGCTCAATAACTTGCAAAGCTGTTAATCATTATAATAACCTACCAACTGAACTAAGAAATAATGATAGTATGAAATCGTTCAGAAAGCAGTTGTTTGATTTTCTGAATAACGATCTGATTTGACAATTTATGTTGTAATAGCGATGTGTTTTATGTGTATTATTTCTTGACATATTTTTCATATATGCATCTCTTTCTTGTCATCTACTAATAAGTTCTAGTGCAATCATTCAATCAGTTATCAAGTCAATGTATTACTTTTAAAAACAGTATGATACTCATCAATGGATAATGGGATCCTGTACAAGCTCTTTGTTTTGTGGATCTAATTATGTCAAATAAATAAATAGAAACATTATTGCTCCATTTATCAGCAAGTACAAGAGATTACTGTTTCGGTACACCAGGTCTCATCAGTCGCATTCTGCTTTGAATTCGTTGATTAGAATAATTTTTTATGTTTGAAAAATAGTCCAGCCGGTTAATTCTTATTCGAACACTGGTTTCCCTAACAGTTCTTGCAATTTTTTGGAATCGAATGATATTTTTACAAACACCTCATCAGATGAGTTATCTGGCAGTAACTTCCAAATTATGTGATATACAAATGAATAACAGGAGACCATCAGCAGCTGAAACCGTCAGCCGCAGACTTCAAAATCGAGACGAAATACCGATTGGGCATCAGCCTGTTCGAGAGGATGGTCATCAACGAAATCCAATGCCACACTTTGGACGTCCAGCACAGAATGAGGCCGGAGATATCGAGTCTGGTCAGACCGGCCATCTATCCTGTGCTGAAAGACCACACATCCACGTTGAACAGGCCGCGTATCGCCGGTCTCGACGATTGTCTCTATTTCATTGACCATCAGGAGCAAGAGCAACTTTGCAAGGACAACAGCAAGAAGAATATCCATGAGGCGCAGTTTTTGATACGGTTTGCCAGACATTTGATCCTCAACGGGTAAATTGATGAATAATTTCACTAAACTTTTCGAAACTTTTATCCCCCTACCTTAATTTTCATGTTGTATATATTTTTTTCAAAAGTCATTGGATGCAGTTCCCCATGATTTATTTGGAATTTATCTACTTATCAAATACTTACGAATTGTTGTGTGGGTGGATTTCCCAATCGATTTGTATTTATGAACATTAATTTCTCTCAATATTTGGAATTTTCTGTCGTTTCTATAAAAAAAAATATCAATATTATTATTGAATAATAGTTCAATTGATTTGATGACGGTATCAGAGTTCACAGGATTGTCATAAAAATGGTTTCTTGAATAGAGCAATCACTCAAATACCTTTCAATTCCACATTTTTTTAAAATTTTTCGGTCGATTGTAATCAATAATGCCACGGTAATTTTCAAACAGCAGTGACAAATAACGTGACAGAAGATTCTGGAATGTTCTGGAAACAATCGATGGAACAATTAGAGAGAGAGGTTTTGTTCTAAGAAGCTTCTAGAACAAAAAGAAGGAGACGGAAGATCATTCGAGATCGTTCTCGAACCAAAGCCTTCCAAGGGATCTCATATATAAACGGCCGAACAACTGCCGTCAGTCAGTCGAGCAGCGAGTGTCAGAGAGACAGTTATATACCGCGTGATATAAATCGTTTTACATAAATTGTAGTTATAAGTTCGATATAAATTAGTGTTTCCTTAGTTCAAATAAATCAGTTCGAAAATAAATAGTGTCTTGTTCGCTTCTGCACCCGAATAACGTAACAATACATTTGTGTAAATAATAATTATATTAATTCACACTGGAGGACAGTTGGACCGGTAAACGTGACAACACGGCGCAAGAATTGTGGGCGTGGTCTTGTCAGTTCTCAGCATTCAGCACAATGTTGCCAAGTCTCCAACATTTACATGATATTTTGTTATGGAGTATAAGCAATATTTGGACATGCTGGTTGCCATAAAAAGTCAAGAATGAACTATACTATCATCTTAACATCTTTTTGATAGCTTGATTATAATTGGTGACTTGGCAACCTTGCTTCATGAGTGGGAATGGGAGATTATCTGACCAATAACGAAACAGCATAAGAATTGTTGTCACCATTTATTCGACGTATCGCCAAATGGCGGCCATAACGCTACTTTTGAAATGAGCACTGAAATTCAACAATTTCGAACTACGCATAGACTCATTATTCACATGAAAAAAGCCTGAGAAGTGTTGTAAATATTTATTTAGACCCCTAACGACACAGTGCGGTAATTGAATGCCAATAATTCAATATCAGTACACTCGCCCGGCTTTTCTACAGAGCATTATAGACTGTGTTGATCATTTTATTACCTACATAATGACATTATCTCCTGATGGAGGATTGATCTCTATATAATGTGTGAAAACATCATTTAGTATTCAAGATTAGTATTATACTGTACTTGATATTGATTTTCAGTTATAAACCGGAAAATATCACGATTTTGGCTGCTTATCTTGGGCAAATGTTTGAGATGCAAAGAGAAAAGGCTAAGTACAGGATGCAACTCCAAGACGTCAGAATTGCCGTTTTGGACAATTACCAAGGGGAGGAAAGCGACATCATCTTATTATCCTTGGTCAGAAACAACCAAGATAATAACATTGGATTTTTGAAGACAGAAAATAGAGTGTGCGTTGCTCTGTCTAGGGCCAGAAATGGCTTTTACATGATGGGAAACATGACCATGCTCTGTAACAACAGTGAGGTTAGTACCCCTGAAATTCATGTGGTTTCAACTCTCTACTTTTACAGAGGATTGGGGTGAGCTCCAAGGAGGTGTACTTGGGCTGCTTCTGTTCTCAATTTATTTCAATATATTCATTACATCTTTTATATAGATTTGGCCGAAAATCAACGAGACATTGAAGAGTCAAAATGCCATTGGAACCCATTTGACTCTGCGTTGTCAGGTGCATTTCGACAAAGTGACGATGGTAAAGGCCGCAGAGGATTTCTCGAAGTTTCCCGAGGGCGGATGCGACCGGATGTGCGAGGCGATGTTGAATTGCGGCCATATATGCAAGCGGTTGTGCCACGTCGAAGATAGAGAACATCAGAGATTCAAATGTAACGAGAAATGTGAACGGTGAATAACTACATCAGTTTTTTTGAATGAATTTATTTCAGAACAAATATGCCCGAATGAATGACGTATTCAATGGTCGAAATTACACTCAAAACATATCAGTTCAGTATAATCCTCTATTCATCCCTCAAACCTATATTCTAAAAAAATGTTGTTCTAAAATTGTTCTTATCCATCATTCGGTTGCCCCCTTACGAGTACTACAGAATTCTGAATCTTGAACCACCCTGTATCTGTTCTGTTTATATATCAGTAAATAGTGAATCAAAATTTGAGATAGGGACATGTGAGCCGTTTTGATCGATAATGAATATAGTTTCGACACAAAAATATCCTAAAGCTGAGGAAGCTCGATTTTGAACACCCCATATCTCTGTAATCATTTTCGATAGACCGCTAGTGTGATATATCGATGAAATCAGCTTTTCAGGAAGAATCTAATAATGCGATAAAATACAGGGTGTTCCATTTGAAATATCAATGTTTCTACTACTTTCAAGTGGAAGCGGCAACACTGCATTGTCGAAAATATTTGTAATGAAGAGAGCGTATTCTAAAATATGAGCATGCACATTTTCATGGATTTCTTCCGACCGATTCTCGATATAAAGATAGTCCCAAGCAACCAGATGACGTTCTAGTGATATCTTTTCTACGCACTTGAATGACCAAGGTGACGTCAGTAGTTGACGTCGCATGACGTGAGAATGACGTGAATAAGTCACAGCCCAGTGACGTCATATTATTGACGTATTGACGTCATTTACTCAACAAATTGTGACGTCCGACTGACGTCATAATAACGTCAAATTGACGATTACATTTGGCGATGATACGTAAAAAAGATTCCTTCAACATGGTGTGATAAACACCACTGGCCTCTGATGACATTATATAATATTAATTATGCATTGTTGTGAGTCTGCTTGGTGGGTCCCTCCTGTGTCATGTTCATTCAATCGCCTATTCAGCAGCACTATCCCCTTCAGTACGCATCTCCATCAGAATGCAATCAGTTACTCGTATTTTTATAAAAAATTATGTAGTTTGTGTCGGCGAGATGTAAGCAAACAAAGAATAGTTTGATAGCAATGGAAAGGATGTTGGCGAATTTGGCTTCACTTTGTTGAATAATGTATATTGATGCATTCTTTGTCACCCAACAAAAATCTAAATAGCAAATTATTGAAAATTTTTCTGAATGACGAAGCTCACCAAACTGGTACGTCACACCGACGTGATTTTTAGACGTCATAGATACGTCACTGCAACGTCATAAGAGTAACGGTTTCAATATAGGTATACCTAAACAATCATTTGTATATATATATATACATAGCTTGTTGGTTTTCGAGATATACATCGCAGTGTGTCAAAGTTTCCTCCTACTCTTCGGGTATATTAATAATTCCAATAAAACTTGCATGTTGATTTGCTTTCATGAGTTATACTTCTGTTTCACATGATAATATATAAGTATCCATGGTTTAGAGAAGGTCTGGGAAAAATGGACGTCGACAGGACGTCCCTGCAACGTCATGAAACTGACGTCTTCTTTCACCCATCTAAATGACGTTCACTCGACGTCGAAACGATGACGTGATTATCACGTCATAGAAAGTACGTCATAGTGACGTCATAAATTGGTGGGTGACGTCTCTGACAAAAAATCACCAATTAGGGACGTCACAGTGACGTGATCATTCGTCATCTGGTTGCCTGGGGTGTAAGCTCGTCGTGACATACCCTGTATACATGTAATTAATATTCAATGACAAAATGTAGTTTTTACTTGATTCAATGAATAAACAAATAAATAAATAAGTAAATGACTTCACAGACTCCATTGAAGGTTGCTCTTGTTTCAGATTACTCTGTGAAAATACCGAGCACAAATGCAAGAAACGTTGCTCAGAGATATGCGGCCCTTGCAACTATCCCGTGGAACGAACCCTCGACTGCGGTCATACTGTATCCATCGACTGCCACATCGATCCGGCCGTGTACAAGTGCATAGTTCTGGTCGAAGCGAAACTGCCTTGCACTCACGAAACCCGGAAACTCTGCCATGAAGACGCAGAAACTGCCAAGTGTCCGCATCCGTGCGATACTAGAGTGGAGCCTTGTGGACACGCCTGCGCGAGGGCTTGTCACATCGGAGACGATCCTGATCACTTGCAGGTACTTTTTTGATCATCACTCATCTTATTCCCAAGCAGTGAACATTTGAATGCCTGCTATTGTCTGTTGCAAAAAATTGTATTCCATACTGATTTGAAGTTGCTTTCATTAGTTGCGTTTGTTTGGTATCAATCTGGTAGTAGAATATTTGGGTCACCAAACAAACGCCAAATGTTGATGAATGTCAGTCCATGTTTGTCAGTTTATGTAGTGATTGATTGATTGAAAGGAAAGAAGCAGACAACATATAAGAACTCATATAGTTGAAGATTTGTGGGCTCATAGACAACAGAGGTTTTGAAATTTTGGTCAGTTCTCGTCTCGGTTCTCGTGTGATGTTCTTTGGAATAATTGGGATAGCTATACGTTTTTAAAACATGTATTTTCACAGAAAGAAATTGACATTTCGAATATTCACCTTTAGAATTTGTTTTTCATACAAATAACAACATATTCAGAGTGTTTCAAACAAGGAGGCCCACTTGCGAGGGCAGGAACACTGCAAAATAAGTTAGGTTTGCTCAGTGAAAAATTTTCTTACGGCATCCGTATTTTTTTACTAAGCATACTCAACCTATTTCGCAGTGATCTACTTATCCTATCATAGGAGGCCCATTTCCTTTCAGGTACACAATTGAATATCTAAGAAAATCAAATGAATTTGAGTTTCAGATTCTACTTCTGCTCTGGATTATTTTTTTGGAGAATCTCTAGAATCTCTGCCATCATCTTGTTTTCCTGGTGTTGTTTTTCAACCAGCAAGAGTCTTGCATTCTCTCTGTTCTCTACATCTTTTTTGGAATCTTTCAGCCACTTTAACATTTCAGCTTTGGGAGAACTACGCTGACGAACTTTTTCCTTTTGTAATCATCGTTTTATTTCTCTGGGACCTTTTTGCAAAGGGCTCAGAAGTATCAGATATTGATGCCAAACTTTAACTGGTTGGACATTTCTATTCTGAACTCACGTTGAGAATTTTGCCATGAAATTTCCCCGGAAGGTGTTTGTATTAATTGCTCCATTGCCTCCAGATTATATATCATTTTTCTGTTTGTAATGAAAATATCCTCAAACATCAATATCTTGACAAATTATGACAATTACTGCAATTGTCATTCCGATCATTCTGTTCAATTTGATGGATTGAAAAGTAGCAACCGGAATAGAATTTGGTGTGCAATCAAAAGCAGGAATGATGAAACCGGTAAGGGTTTGATACCAAACAAACGCAACTATTGTAATCTACATGTGTAGAACAGAATAGATTGATCCTCATTAGCCAATCAAAGTATTGAAAAGAATAAAGGGCTTTGACTAAAAGATCTTGTTATGCTATTGCCATCTAGTGGCTCAATACAGGAATTCATCTACTCCGTTGAGAAATAGCACTGTCTGTTGCTAAAGTGGAATGAGGCCGCACACTCGCATACATGTTAGGGCTGTGATGATGACAAAAAGCTATGATACTATAGTCGGGACATTTTGGGAAGGCGAAGTCTAATATAAAATGTTGGTGAGACGAAATATATATGTTCATTTCATTTCAACTTTAGGTATTTTTTCCAGTTGATCAGCCACCGGTAATAGAGCGGTTATACCCCCACCAAAAAATAAACCGAAGGCCGTTCATCCTTTGATTTCTCACGAAAATGAACCCGTTAACCGTTCAGATTTAAGTCAGCTGGGATTTTTGTTTTCGATCATAATATATGATCATAATATATGATCATAATAAATGGACAGTTACATTTTGGTTGCATGATCGTTGGCTCCGGCCGCTCCGGTGGCTCAACAAAAATCATCTCAAAATGTTCCCAACAGTACTGTCGATGATTGATGATTTTTTTATTCAACTTCGATTGTACTTGTCTCATCCCGTTCAACTTTTCAGAGTACAGTTATAAAGCCACGATTTTCAGAAAGTTATTTTCATCCTAGAGTGAATCATGGACTGGATAAATAAATATAATGAAGTGGTATTTTTTCAGCTATTTCGAATGAAAAGAACAACTTTTTCAACGTTATTGACAGTTCAAGTTGGTGTTCTTGTTGGTGTTCTTCCATTTCTTGATTTAAAAAGTGAGTAGTAGGTATCTCAAAAATAGTCTGAATAGTTATAAATATGCTTACTTCTAATAATGTTATAATACTTCGAAAATAATGATACAATGTCACTTGTCAATTACTGAAAGCTCCAGTAACCATGTTCACAGATGCGGGAACTAAAACAGTTCCCGTTTTATAAATTGTGACGTCACTGATGACGTCATTTTCATACTCCCCTATTACCGTTATGACGCGAAAATGCAACGGGAACTGAATATCAGTTCCCGGCAAATCAACGGGATCTCGCGAAAAAATACCTTATTTGTATGTCTACCTTTTTATTTCCATAACTATGATAATTTCTATTAGCTGATGATAGGCTTGTATGTGCCGTTAAAATTGATCTTTGATCATTCTAATAAATGTTGTGAAGATGACTTTAGCTTTTCATCTATGGATGGTATATTAATTATACCTAATTAATTTCGAGTACCTCTCTGTTAATCTACCTGGTTGTGAAAAGAAGTACCTCTAATCGGCCATTCTTCTTTGGTATAATCAATTCCTCCATAACAGGTATTTTTTCGCGAGATCCCGTTGATTTGCCGGGAACTGATATTCAGTTCCCGTTGCATTTTCGCGTCATAACAGTATTAGGGGAGTATGATAATGACGTCATCAGTGACGTCACAATTTATAAAACGGAAACTGTTTTAGTTCCCGCATCTGTGAACATGGTTACTGGCGGTTATAGTAATTGACAAGTGACATTGTATCATTATTTTTAAAGTATTATATTATTATTAGAAGTAAACATATTTATAATTATTCAAACCATTTTTGAGATATCTACTACTCACTTTTTAAATCAAGAAATGAAAGAACACCAACAAGAACACCAATGTATGAAAACACCTTTCTGAAAATCGTGGCTTTATAATTGTACTTGTAAAGTTTAATGCGATGAGACAATTACAATCGGAGTTGAATAAAAAAAAAACATCAATCATTGACAGTACTGTTGGGAACATTTTGAGATGATTTTTGTTGAGCCACCGGAGCGGCAGGAGCCAACGATCATGCAACCAAAATGTAACTGTCCATTTATCATGATCATAATTATATTATGATCAAAAACAAAAACACCAGCTGACAAAAATCTGAACGGTTAACCGGTTCATTTTCGTGAGAAATCAAAGGATGAACGGCCTTCTGTTTATTTTTTGCTGGGGGTATACCAGCTCTATTACCGGTGGCTGATCAACGGGAACTCGCGAAAAAATACCTAAGTTAATCATAGCTTAAGTTGGGAACGTACCTGGGAGTATCTTAGGTAATCGTTTGGACGTATATATGTTGTGTCTCACCAACGTTTTATGGCGGATTTCGCCTTCCGAAAATGTCCCGACTATAGCAAAGCAATGAAATAAAAAGAACGTGCAGGTATTCAGGTTGGAGCGGAAGTGATTTTGCCGACCGGCGATGTGTACCTACTAGAGAGTGTTCTTTACTATTCACTGCCAGTGAACATTGATCCAAGATCAGTCGACTTTGGTTTGCAGAAAATGCAATACCTATATAAAAGAAATAGTACCTATCAAGCCGTCATTGACTTGACTAGCAAATTTTGCACTCGCTCACAATCACAAATTTTGCTTGTAATCTTGTCAATTTTTTCGCAGTATGAATGCAGAAAACAATGTGAGAAACCCATGAAAGAATGCACGATGCCAGAAGCTGAAGGTCACTCCTGCCGTAAATTTTGCTTTGAAGAATGTTCCTATTGTGTGAGAGAAGTCATCAAGAAAAGGACCAAATGCAGTCATGCTTCCAAAGTACCTTGTCATGTTAACGTTGATGACACTTTGTGTGAGAAGCCTTGTGCAAAAATATTGCCATGTGGTCATAAGTGCAAAGGAAAATGTCATGAACCATGTGGGAATTGTATGAAGAAAGTTTTGAAAGAAGTTCCTGATTGTAAACACAACATTAAAATAGCTTGCTCCCAAGAAGCCGATCGCAAATACTGCGGAAAGAAATGCCCACGCTTATTGAGCTGTGGTCATCCATGTAGAAATACTTGTAAGGACGTATGCACTGAAGATTGTAAGATGACAGTAGATTGTGCAATTCCTAGCCCTTGTGGACACACTATCAAGAAAATCGTCTGCTATCGGAAAGATACTGGTAAATATAAACTTTATTTCAAGTAACGTCAATAACAATGGTTGCCCAGAGAAATTAGAATTGCTACTGCACTGAGAAAACTCGGCCAAGTCAATAGTTTTCTTGAAAAAAAGTCGATTGTGACAAGAACATTTTCACCAACGGTAGGAAAATAGGTTACTTGAAGTAGGCAAAACAATATTTCTGAAACAATGTTTCTGCTGTTGGTATTAACCAAATCGATATGTATTCTGAGATCGCTAATTATAAGTGAACACTAAACTAGTCCTAGGTTAATGAATACCCACCATTATCAAATTATTTTCCTTAGATAAAATCACTTCCTCTGAGCGAACTCATCGACGAAGACAATCTATCAAGTCGATTGGTACAGGTGACAGCTCACCTTTGGTTATACATCTTTTCGCCGTTCGGACATCTCCGCGATATATTATTCGGGTGTCCACGCCTAACGTGACCACTCCCACTGTCTATTATGATGTTAGCATTCGTGAAGTAAAGATGCGTTCTCGCTAGTGCTATAGTACAATTAAAATTCCAGGTCATGCAAGTACCCTTCTGACCAACTGGTATATCATATTCTTGAAGATTCTCAGTTTGTGTGCCGCGCTCTGAGCTGTGAGGTATTGAGTTCTTGATCTGTCATTCCTTTGAAGAAGATAATGAAATACAATACTCTCCCAGAACATGACATAATTGTTGACATCATATTATATACAGGATTGTATATTCCACTTCCGATTATACTCGAAGTGGGAGAACGTGACGTTTAATGAGTATGCAAGTTAATTTCATTTTCACTTTTTCATCTACATCACTGAAGAAAAAAATAGTGTAAGAGTGCATCTGATGGACCGTTTTTTTCCCGGTATCTATAGTGTCTCAATATTTGTCGTCAGCCTTATCTTTCTGTGATTTCTTGATTCATCATAGATACAATAAATTATCTAAATGCTCGAGTTTTTGTCTACGCAAGGTTATAATTTTTCAGAAAATATTATATGCAATTTTTTATACTACCTATGTAAATAAGTCACTAATGACAAGTGAATAAATCACTGATGACCAAATAAGTCACTAATGGCAGTTGATTAAGTTACTAGTGACAACTGAATAAGTCACTAATGACAAGTGCTGTGTTCACTAATGGTAATCAATCTAAAATTCAATGGAACAGGTTATTAGTTGTAAGTGTACATTTTCAGGAACACATATTCTTGTGGCTATTAACTGGTTTCCTTGACCCAAATAGTATACAAGTTTTTACTTCCCACTATTAAATATTCACCTAAGGCTAGTGATAATTTTTTCTGTGTTATTATATTTTATATTGTAGTTTATAATCATTAAACACTAGAAAGATGAACGTGGCGGCACCACAAAGTTTCGTAGTAGACGAGCGATAATCGTTGTAAGAAATGTCATTAGCCGTTTTTGTTGTTTATGGTTTTCCAGCTATTGTGTCATTAGTTTTCGGTGTTTCAGTAACTCATTTATATAATATTATAAATCTATAGCAGACTATTGTAAATAAATATGGTTCCGCAGTGTCAAATCTTTGAAGAAAAGTTAGTTACAAATATCCCAACCTGATATTTCACAGGTACTTAGAAATTTGGAACAGTTTGTTTTTGTTGAGGATTTGCTTTTGTTGATATAAAGCGTGTTTATATTCTCTTGATGACGTATAAGTATGTTACAATACGTGAGAGTTAATTTATTAAAGCACGTACATACCTATATAGAAATTCCGATTTAAAAGATGCATGTGCCACAGAAAATTACTCGACAAACTAGACCATTATGGGATAAGAGGAAATATATACGGAATATTAAAAAGCTTTTTGACAGAGCGTGAACAGAAAGTAAGTATTGATGGGGAGTTGAGTGATAGTAGATATGTAACATACGGTGTTCCACAAGGAACTGTACTTGGTCCACTGTTGTTTACTCTGTATATCAACAGTTTACTTTCTTTAGGAACCAGGGGCAAAATTTTGAGCTTTGCAGATGATACTGCTATATTCTATGAGGCGAAATCATGGAACACCTTGAAAGCAGAAGTGGAGGATGATTTTAGAGTTATAGAAAAGTGGTTTCGATATAATACACTAACTCTCAACCTGGAAAAAACAAAATATCTACCGTTTTCCTCATACTCCAGTGGATTACCAAATATGGGTCCTTTGATTATCGGACCAAATTCAGAAATACCTGAAGCTGAATCGATTAAATATTTAGGTATTGTAATTGACCGACACCTCAAGTGGGACCTTAACATAAGAAATATAGTCAACAAGTTAAGAGGTATGTTATATAGATTTAAATATCTGAAAGATTACCTTGATACGAAACACCTAGAAATATTATACTACGCACTGGTTCAATCTCATCTAACTTACGGTATTGTGGGCTGGGGTGGTGTAAATGACACGCACTTAGAAAACTTAAACGTCATTCAGAGATGGATATTACGAATTATATACGGTAAACCACTCAGATTCTCCAATGATAAATTACACGAAGAATCGGGAATATTTGACAGTAGGCAACTTTTCTGTCAAAATATACTAATCAACATAAAAAAAAACAAGATCTCTTCCCACCCTGTTACACACTCCTACAGCACAAGAAATAAAACAATATCGTTAAGCGTACCTCGTTGTGACAAAACCATAGGGCAACGTCACTGTGACTTTCTTGCACCAAAACTTTATAGTCTAACACCTGTTGATATAAGGAACTTACAGAGCATCAATTTATTCAAGAAAAAAATAAAAAAATGGATTTTGGCTTTTGGAAGGAGCAAACTACACGATTTTGTCAATCAAAAACTAAATTAATATATGGTTAGATATTTTATACTCTTCAATCAAAACAATGAATGGTCTACTTATTATTTCTATTAGTAATATAATTTATACTCATGTTCTCTCGTGTTAATTGTATAAGTCTGAACACATCTATATATGTACGTATGCGAATATCTCTCAATTAGTTACTCGAATTTTTATATTCTGATACTTTTATATTTTATATTTGTACATTTTAGATTTTTAAACTTTTCCCTTTTAGCACTTTACACTTTACATTTTACATTTTACATTTTTATAATTTTACATTTTACATTTTTACATTTTTACATTTTACATTTTTAAATTTTCATATCTTCACATTTTATATCTATATATTTTATATTTTCAAATTATTTCATAACGAATCATCTTCAACTAGTTATGTAATGATCACCTACTAAAATTGATGGAACATACAACAACATGAAGCCACGTACAAGCGATAGTTACTTTGGAACTAAAGCTTCTGTGGTATCCCCTGTTTATTTGCTGTACGCACTTTAATCATATATACCCTTTTTTGTAATTATTTTCTTGGTGAATAAACTTTATTATTATTATTATTATTATTATTATTATAAAATATATCTATGAAAACTATCAATTCTCTAGCTATTATTCCGCACAGTTATACCCACCATTCGCGATTTCGTTCATTTATCCGTGTTTGGCGTTTAGAATAGTTGGCGTATACCTTTCAATGATCTATTGATGAATTAATGAATAAGGTCATTATCTGACGTTGCGATGACATAAAAACTACGAGAGAACATTCCTATCTCCTGGCTCATAGTTTTCTTGTCATCGCAACGTTAGATGATGACTTCGACTCCCGCGAATATTTCTGTTCTTAAAGTGTATATTGACCTTTGAAAGGAGATGATCAGTCATGGAGAATCAATAAATAATTGAGCGAGTTGTTATGCATAGAAATGTGTGTTTTCCTTATTTCAGCCGATCCAGCGATGTTACTGAAAATGTGTTCGGAAAAGTGCTCATACAAGCTGGACTGCGGCCACCAGTGCGCAGGCTCTTGCGGCGAATGTGTGCAGGGTCGGGCCCACCAAAGGTGCTGTAAAATTATATAATTTTTTTTTCAGTAATTATCTCTGTCTAGTCGTGAAATCGTTTTACAATCATGAATTATTCAGAAATCACCTGACCCTGTCACTATACAGGGTGTCCCTAACTTACATAGACAGATTTCAGCCACCGATTCTAGGAACAAAAATAGTAAAAAAAGTTTCACATAAACATGAGCCCAGAAATGGCCCCCTGGGGAGTTATAGCCATCTGAAATTAGGCCCGAGATAATGTTTTTTTGTTAATATTTCCGATACCCTTTGTGTTGAGATAAATGATCGATTAATCACGGATTGACGATATGTGATTTATTAAAAATATTTAACACGTTATATACCATGGCAACATTGGCAACACGATATCTAAACACATTACCATGGCAACACAGTTCATTAAACACAGCTTCAGTAATTTGAGACATGTCTGGCCTGTCAATTGTATTAACTGTCAACTGTTATTTCCAAATTTTGTATCAAAATTATTCAAACAATATTCGTTAATATTAGAATTCTTCATTGAAAATGCGAAATGTAGACGAAAGTGAAATCGAAGAAAATGTTCTGGTGCTTGCATATCTCCAAGAAGCGTAAAAATGAAGCATCCATCTTTGAGAACAATTTATTTATTCTGCGCTAAGCATGACAATAAACGTGAAACAAAGGTTAGGAAGCAGTGGACTGGACACATCTACAACCAATATCACTTATACGTGTCTCGCTGGTTGCATGCAGTTGCATGTATTATGTTCTCAATTCCCATTCCTTTCGAATTATTTTGTGGGTTAGGAAAAGCAGGTATGTCAATGTAATTTTCGGAGTTCGTCGAAAAAGCATAGTATGTAACGCGTTTATAAACTCTTCTAGACACTCGTTTATTAAACACTCGCTCCGCTCTGCTCCGCTTGTGCTTGCAATACTTGTTACTAAAAGGACGTTTATATCACTTCTTACATAATATACTATTATGGCTTTATTTTGAAGAGATTTTTTTTGATTTATTGAATAAATAGATAAATCCTCTTTAACAGGTGCCAGGAAAAATGCGGGGTGCCGCTGGTGTGCGGTCACGATTGCCCTATTCCGTGCAGGGAAGCATGCAAGCCCTGTCTCAAGGACTGCCTTTATCGGTGCTCGCACAGCAAGTGCAAGAAGAAATGCGGGGAGCCCTGTACGAGGTAGGTACCACCACTGACATAAACATCTATCTACACTGACAATTCCATCAGAAAAAAGTTGAGCCACTCAGGAGATCGAACCGGTGAAACCGAATCATGCGAATTTGTGATTTCATCACACAACATAATACCTTGTCAAAGGTCGGGTTTTTTCGAAATCTGTTGTACAAAAATACCAAACCTACATTTTTTTCTGTAGAAGTTATAGGCACGTCGCGGGCAGTTTCACCAGCTTGACGTTCAACAAATTGATTCTCAATGTGACACTGAGTCAGGCTTAGGTCGAATTTCTAGTTCTTTAGCCAATTCCTTTGCAGTTGAAATTGCAGCATTCTTTCAACATTTCTGTGCATTTACTGAGATCTATATCTGTTGATTGTAGAGAGATGCACGTTAATTTGAAAAATTTTGAGAATTTATAGGGGTATCTGCGGCGCCGCTACTACTGTCATTTTTACATTTCTAAATGTTTCTCTAGTTATTGCCTGACATTCAATCCTTATTCTTCTTTCCAAATGGTCCAGATTAGTATATTCCGTTTTATAAATAACTGATTTCGATTGGGCTCAAAGAAAAAAATCATTGTAAGCTATATGTCCGGCGAGCGTGCTGGCCATTTCATTGATTGAAAATAAAACTGGTCCCAAGACTGACCCTTGCAGTACACCTCATAAGATGTTCATTGAGGAACTGCAAGTATCACTCACATCAACATATTTCTTTCTATTTGATAGATAATTTCGAAACCAATCATGGATTCTTCTTCCTACACCTATTGCAAATGATGTATTTAATAAAATGTTATGGTTAACAGTATCAAAATCTTTGCAATGGGCCAACAGGCCTAAGTGTCTTCAGAGACCTTGGTCAGACGAGCCTTGGAAAGAGGTGGAATTCACTATCGTGAAGGGAATGGCGGTCCTTCGTGATATCCATAAGGGATATTGACCACCTCCGAAAAAAAAAAAAAAAAAATCGCACTGTCTGAATCCAACTTTTAATGTTTGAAAGGTTTACTATCGAAATCACGTAATAATATTTTTGTTGTTCGTATAAAAAACGATTCGTAGATGCAAGGAACAATGCAACAGACATTGCGACCACCAGCGGTGCCGGATGAAATGCTGGGACTATTGCGACGTCGGTCCGTGCACCAAACTGTGTTCGAAAACACTAAAATGCGGCCACCCTTGCGTCGGCTTCTGCGGAGATCCATGCCCAGTACTTTGCAAGGTATGTAATACTATGGAATTATACAGCGTGTCTCATTCCAAACGGCCCCCCCTCTATATCTCAGCTATCAGTCTTGCGATCTTTACCAAATTTGTATCGGTATGAATAATCATCAATGTGACCAGTTCTTCAAAGACAAACATCATTTTAGACAGTGCCATGTATTATTATTGAAATGAATAGGGGTCAGTTTTTTATTGAATCATATTAGGCTCTTTTTCACAGGAAAACTAACCTCATAATATTGTTCTTCATGGTTTCAAACCCACATATATGTGGATTTTCACAAGATGCCTTTGAAGGGTTTCAGAAAAACAGGCACATCTAAACAGCATTTTTGCGAACGTAATAATTATTTACTCGGAAACGGTGAGTTCAACATAAAAAAGTATAACTCGTTTTTCCTTCCAAATCATGATTTTTCACCTACCGGAGTCATTGAACGTTCCAAAATTCGTAGTTGATTTGAAGTCACTGAAAATGAAAAAAAAAAAAAAGAAACCAATCCTGTTGATTCGGAATCTGGTGATTTTTTGCATATGAAGGTTCGAAAGCATGAGGAACAATAATATGAGGTTAGATTTCCTGTAAAAAAATACCTAATATGATTTTATGAAAAATCTACCCCTAATTAGTTCAATAAAAACGCACGGCCCTGTCCAAAATAATGTGCATCTCTGTAAAACTGATCAAATTGATGGTTATTCATACCACACCAAATTTGGTTGGAATCGTATGACTAATAACTGAGATATAGAGGGGGGCTGTTTACAGTGAGACAAGCTGTATAATGATCGCATTGTATATAATGATAATGATAATTTATTCACAACTATAAATATGCATAATACTTGAGAAATATTAGTTGCGAAAAGGGGCCGAAAGCAACTAAAATTAATCCTACTTCAACCCCTGGATAATAAAAAATGAAAATATTTTCGTAATGTCAATGTCATCAAATTGGCTGTTAGAAATTGTTTAATCGGTTAATACCGATTTCCGAATTCAACTGTCAGTACTGAATCTACTGATTATTTGTTCCGAAATTGAAAATTCTACTAAAAGTGGCAGTTCTCGAGAGCAGACATATTCATTCTCAATATTTTCGGCTCAGATTTCTGCTGAAATTAATGACCAGAAAAAGATAGTGTGCAGTCAGCAATCTGTCAATAATGAAGCGAAAATATTTTTACGGCATGAAAGTGTTAGTTCGTAACATAATTATGATTAATTTAGGATTATCAAAGAAAATTATTCGAATCGAGGCATTAATACATTCTGCTCCAAGCAGGTGTGCTCGATTTATCATCAATTTACCATCATGGAAACCCTTCTAAAATAATTAGTTGCTGGTCCACGTATGAATTATTTTATTTGTTATACTGCTGTAAAATTTGTTCCGAATTTCAGCACAAATATTCCCACTTAATTCTGAACTTACTACTTTCGGAACAACAGAATTTCAGCAGTGTCAGTTACAGTTGAATTCGGAACAAAGCCATTGTGAATATTATACAGGGTGTTTCCTAACTACGGTTCCTAACTGCAGGTGGTGATTCGTTAAGTCATTTTAGGAAGAGGGCTTTGAATTTTATGAAAAAAAAAACGGTAATTATAAAATATCATGAATATCCTAGAACCGATTTGTTTGAAATTTTGTACTTTCATTTGAACTAATAAGGCGCTTATTTAGCCCTATTTAGATTGAAATTATTGGGGCCAGTGGAGTCTCAGTGGGCACCACAGCCAACAATATTGTAAAAAAAAGTACGCCACTGACTTTTTTTGGTAAATTTTTATTTTGTTTAGATTGAGCAACTCAAAAATCAACTTTTTGGTCTCCTGCATTTTCTTCATATTCAGCTTCGTTTTCGAGAAAAAAATCAAATCCATTGTATTGCATATCATGAACACCTGCATTGGAGAAATGAATTTTTCATTATTTCCGCCAAAAATTTAATTGACACTTGATATGCTGAAAATTTAGAAAACGAAGCAACTCCGGGCATATGCTCATAGAAACTTTTCTTCTTGAAATGACCCCCTGCAGTTAGGAACCGTAGTTAGGAAACACCCTGTACTATGGAATGAAGTCACTGCATGAATTTCAAGTCTTTTTTCCATGCCTAAATGCTGTTTTTCTTTCTCATTTTGAAGGAGATACTTTCATATTTGCGATATTTAAATCAATCCTCACTGTGTATATATAAATGAACCAGTTTCTATGGAGGAGAATAAAATGATATTAGTCTTGTAATATATCTGAAGAACTCGACTTGTACTTCTATACTTTGATGATAATTATATGGATCCTATTGCAAGATATGCGACCGGGACGAGCTCACGCAGATCTTTCTTGGCAATGAGGACGAAGAGGACGCCGTATACGTCATGTTGGTCGATTGCAAGCACGTTTTCGAGGCCGGCGATATGCTGCGTTGGCTTGATATGGACAAGGACCAGATAAAACCGAAGGTATATATAGTGTTCACGAAGTCCCTTGATAGACCGACAAACAATTTTTACCTACTACCAATATGTAATGTGACCACATTACTACACTGATTTTAGTATCGTAATGAGAAACTCTACCGCACTAGTGAATCTGAATTTTCCTGATCCGAATTCATGCCGATGAATTTTTTTTCGAATTGAAATTAACGCGTCAAAGTTGACAGTTGGCCGAATAAGTGACAACCGAGAACACAATAGATTCACGACAACCATACGCCCAACCCTTAAAGCTTGCTTGTTAAATATTCCTAATGATTCGTCAGTTGGAGGAATATTGATTTAATTAAATAATTCGAAAAATTTCCCATCTCATATAATATGAGTCTTTACGATACTCGTATCGTAAATATCTATTTCGTGCATCCGTACGTTAAAAGAGTACTTCGCGTTATCTCTACTCAGTTCTCGAAGTTCAACTTCGCAGCCGTTTCCGATAGCAGCGGCCGCCAAACTAAAGTAAAATACGACAATAGTAAGGTTATGCAGTGTCAGATCATGATTATATTATATTGATGATTTGTCAATAACTGTTTCAAAATGTCATTCCAGTTATTTAGTTCACTATTTTTGACGGAACCTACTGAAAACCTTTACAGGAGAAGAGTTATTAGATATATACGTTCACTATATAAATTCAAATCATTATCATATTCATTCAGTTGAAAATTGTCAAAAGCATTCAAATTTAGTTTTCCAAATTAATAGTAGTCATCACAACCATACAACTAGACAAGCAGATCATTTCTGTGAAGAAAATTGAATCAGATATTGGTAAAGACTCCATCTATCACAATGGATTAATACAATACAATTCACTACCAAATAACTTGATGAGTTTGAAAAATTTAAAAAAGAATTCAAGAAACATTTATTCCAGTAATATTAAAATCTTATCTTTGTTTTTGCATGTCTAAAAGTTATTTTGCAGTCTAGGCATACAAATAACTAAAACGGTCTCGCGCCGGCAAATCTTTTGAGAATCTGCCGCAAACTGTTGCCGAGAATGATATTTTGATTAGGTACCAAAATAAAAGTAATATTCAAAAGATTATTAGAATTTTGTTACGGAAACGGTTGAGATTACATATATCTCCATTTTGGAACATCACAGGTGAGACGAAAAAATAAAGGGATGCAATATTGTACTGCTGGATCGTAGAAGATCTGCAGTACACAGCCCTCCACTTTTTTCAATAGGCTATATCATGAAACGAATATTTCGTTTCTAATAAAACTGTATATATGTCCACCCCGTATATTCTCGATACCATTACTGATATCGAATTATTTCTGAAAATGACAAGTTTTTGAGTGACGCGAAGAAAAACAACGACTCGCCGGAGATAGACCGCTCCCGGATAAAGAACGACACTCATGGTCAAGCAGTAAATACAATTCATAATCATGCAACGAGACAGTTGAATTCATTAATAGCAAACCCATATAACTCCATCATTGGCAAACAATCAGTATTCTACAACGGAAATATTTTATATAATTCATTACCTTGTGATTTGAAACATATTGATGATGAAACAAGAAAGTCAATATGAAAAAATATATACTCATGACACAATAAACGGAGCAATTTATTCTCATTTGAATACTTGGAATGGTTTTATTTTAATTATTATGTTATATTGACATAACTTGTTAATTAGTTTTTTTTTATTGTTTTATATATATATATATCATATATGTATCCCTATTATTTGAAGTGCCGTTTAGACGGATATAAGTCAATCACTAGTGGTAAAATTGAGAGTTAGTTAGGCCCAGTAGGTGCACTCGCAATTTTGTTTCGTTCAATACGGATCAAGCTGAACTTAGATGCTGTAATCATCTGTAATCTTGAAACGTCTAGGCAATAAGGAAACTGTGCTAGAGGCGTTTTCCTATGAGTTATTACTTTTGGAATTATCCGGAGAAGCTACAAAAATAAAGAATCTCACACCCGGGGAGTGCAAATCTCAACATTGGTTTCGTCACCTGAAATCTCTCCAGTGCCGTACCCACGAGCACACCAGCTGGTAGCGAAGGGTACCTCTCCCTCCGCTGGAATTCACTCAAGTACCCCCTCTGTGGGAAATTTATTCATCAAGGATATCGTTTACGTACCTTATTTATTCATGGTTATGGTATATTATTATTTCGCTGATATTCATATCATCCCCATCAGTTTGAATTTGTGCATTTCAAGATATCCATAAATTAATGTACCTGACCTTGGAAAGAGAATATTTACCTGTTTCTCGTCCCAGCTCAGTTACTCTTGCAAGAGCTAGGAAATTTCACCCATTTTAGTAGAAATCACCAACTTCTCATATTTTTTTTATCAATGAAACGATATAACTTGTCTTCACCAAAATATTTGTAGTTAACTCTTCCTTCCTACCAAGTCAGTTGAGAAAAGAGAACATTTTAGTAATTTACGTTATTTTCCTTTCTAATTTATGCTGATTTGATTATTCAAATTACTTGGCGCCCATTTTTTTTTCTGAGCAACCCACCCCAAGTCACCGCTGTGGCAAACCGATTGGCATAATTTTAGCCGTTATTTTCTTTTTGGTCAAAATGTACGTAACAATCACGGCAATCTCTGACGGTTCTTTTAAGAGTAATAATACTATAAACTGTTTTTTTTTTCTCCATAGGTTTGTCCTAAATGTAAAACTGTCATAATGAAAACAGACAGATACTCAGAGTACATCAAGGAAAGCATTGATGATATGATGAATGTCAAAATGAAATATTATGGGAGTCCAAAGGAAATCGCAGCCACAAGACATCGTTTGCTGACCAATGTGAATAATTTATACAAAGAGTTATACCACCGTACAACCTCAGTACAATTGGGGCGTTTACAGCAAAAACCCCTTCCTCGTGTCCATTCAGGATTGGAGGGATTCATTAGGGATTTGATAAAAAGATTACAACCTGTGAGTCAACCAAAACCTAATAGGAAGGGTCCTAGATCCCAGAATGATTACCGCCGTCAAGATATCAATAAAACCGATCTTCATGCGATCGATTCCAAAATAAAACTAATCAGCGTTGTACTTGGGGTTATTAAAGAAAAAGATTTACTCTCCCCCACTTTTGACATGAGTATAAATCAACTAAATTTCATATTGAAGTTACTATCCAGAGATGTGAATTCAATAACCAAACAGGAAGTTGATGACATAATATTGGAAATTGACAGATTTGTGAGGATCGTGCAGTTTGAAGAAATTATGTCAGTCAGTAAATCGGCATATTTATCACCAAAACTCGAAGATAATGAAATGGTAAGGCAAATGCCTGATTATTAATTTACTTTTCATATTTAGCAGGGCGAAATTAATAATAGAAAGGTGTTCTTAGTAACACAATGCTGTTGAAAATGCATTGAAAAGTGGAAAATAATGTAGATTTTTGCTAATAATATATTTTCATTTTTATAGTTATGATCAGATGATTGCTTAGTATTAATTTCTGATCATTTTTTTTAGGTCATGTCTGTCAAGAAACTACTGGAAAAACCAGAGATTTATGATAAGCAGCAAGACGATGTCTTGAAATCTGAACTAGAAAAACTTAAAAAGATTGTCGCTGCTGCCATCAAAATTACTGATGCAGAGAGAGTTTCGATCGTCAAAGCCGTGGATCTGAGTAAAGGGCACTGGTACTGTATAGATCATGATAATAATTGTTATTTTGTTGTAGGAATGATGACATTTTTTGATGTCTTCTATTTTCAAGACTATCTTTTTTGCATCTCTCATGATCACGTTAATTAATGGGATATTAAGAGCGCCTTTAGATCAACTTTTTTTTTTTTTTATCGCTTGGAGCGCACGAAAGGGAATCCCTATAATGTTCAAAGAACATCGTGCGTTCCTAAATGATATGCCTTTCACTTAGTATAATCATCTTCTACAGCCATATACAGGGTGGGCCACCAGTAACGCCTCGGTTTCTAGAAGGCTAACCACTTATCTTCTTGGAATTCTTCCTCTCTAAGAAGTTGCATGTCAACATAGGCTACCATTTGAAATTATTTTGAAACATACAGGGTGTCCCCAAAAATTTCAAAACACTGAAGTTGAACTTTTTTCAATCGAACACCCTATATATTATTTCATTTTGAGATTCTCCCTGGTGAGCTGATTTCAACAATCCATCATACTTGGGGTCTAGCAGTTATAATTACTGAGATATAGGGTGTGAGAAATCGAGATTTTCCAAGTTCAAGAATTTTTTGTGTCTAAACCATTCATAATAATAAGGTTGGTGCAGAATTCAGAATCTTGATCACCCGGTATATGTCCCAATTAAATATCAGTAGATAGTTAATCAAAAGTTGAGATAGGGACATGTAAGCCGTTTTGACCAATTATGAATAGTTTCGACACAAAAAATTCTTGAACTTGGAAAATCTCGATTTTTCACACCCTATATTTCAGTAATTATAACTGCTAGACCCCAAGTATGATGGGTCGTTGAAATCAGCTCATCAGGGAGAATCTCAAAATGAAATAATATATAGGGTGTTCAATAGAAAAAAGTTCAACTTCAGTGTTTTATGGTTTTTGGGGACACCCTGTTTGTTTCGAAATAATTTTAAATGGTAGCCTATGTTGACATGCAACTTTCTAAAGAGGAAGAATACCAAGAAGATAAGTGGTCAGCCTTCTAGAGACCGAGGCGTTACTGGTTACTGGTGGCCCACCCTGTATATGAAAATAGCATATGGAATAGACCAATTACAATTATTATTTCTGAGTAGGAGAAATTCTTGGGATGCGGATTCTAAGTGAAAAATATGAATTTATTCAATTTGAAACGATTCGCTTCCTCAATCATTTTTTTACACCACATATTATATTTATAATACTGGCATGTTTAGATCTATGATACTGGTCTGGAATAGAGAAATGGAGAAGGTATAATATTTATAGTGGAAAACATTTCTAACATTTAGAATTTAGATTGTCCATGGGTCCACTTTTCACTGAAATGAGCAACATGTCATGTCATTTCGTAATTCCATTGACGTTTTAGAAGATGATTACCAATTAGGAGGTGTTTAATTCTAATTTGAAATTGATTAGTCTCAATTTGAACTTGAAAAAGTATTGTTTTATGTGATATACTGGTACATGTATCGTAAATTCATATTACAGGTTCAAGTGCCCCAACGGTCATCCTTACGCCATTGGGGAGTGTGGGGGAGCGGAGCAAGTGTCCCGTTGCTACGAGTGCAAAGAACCAATCGGAGGTCGAAATCACAGATTGTTACCTGGACAGCAAGTGGCTACTGAAATGGACGGAGCCCTACACGGAGCTTGGTCTGAGGCGATGAACATGGAGAACTTTAGGCTGTAAGTGCTGTTCTCTTCATTCCAAATAAGAAGATGGTTAGTTGAAATTAATTAATTGCGCCTGATTCAAAAAGCTTGCCATGCTAATGACTGAATTTGTGTACGACAGATATAATAGCTATTTGTGTATTCAGAGCGCAAAGTGATAGATTGCCGCTCGACAAAGAAAGTTACCGCGCGATGCGGAGCGGAGCGTGGTAATCTTTGGAGACTCTGCAATCAAATTGAACATGACTCATTGATGCAATAAAATAAAGATACACTGTCTTTCTGATGATGACAAAGAGTTCAAATACATATAAAGTATATATAATTTACCTTTTTTAACAGATATTCTTCATTGGGAGCTTCTTGTGAAAATTTGTTGGTATATATCTTCAGTGGTGAATGTTTTGGATTTTTTTCGCTTTATATCCAATAGATTGTTTCTTGAGAAATGCGATAAGTTTCGGATACTTATTGATTCCGATATTATTTTTAACATTCAAGTATGTATACGTACCATCGAATATATAGACCAATGAGTTGATGACTCCAAAGTCTTTGATTTTTCACCAAAATAAGCCAGTAAAACGTTTTCTGAATACTTATTCATCTTCTCGGAATGGCACCAATTTATGAATGTATCGTATTGTAATTCATATTTCTTCCTTGATTTCTCAGACAACATCGTGAGAACCAAGGGAAATAAGGAATTGGTGTTCTTCTCAAATTTCTGGAGGTTATATGCCTCGGGGAACAGAGATGTGCGAGCGTTTTTTCAATATTTCCGCTCACGAGCGCAAATGCTGTCAAAGAATGACATTTCTGGGAAATCGTCAACTTTGTGTTGGAATTTGAAAGCGTCAAAGGCTACTTTGTAAATCGTTTGTAGAAAAATGAAATTTGATGATGTGATCATCTTTCAATTGAGAAAATTTCAACCGTTACGTTCACGTCATAATATCAGGCAGGTGTCCTCCAATATTAACCAATCAAAACTAAGGTCAACGCTTCCCTATGGTTTCCAATGCTGTCTTCTTAGTTGAAATGGACTTTATATAAGTACCTCAATGATTTCCAACATTTATGTTGACAACGTTACCGCTTCTCAGAATTTGTCTTCAATATTGATAAAAAATGGTATGTTACGTAAATTAAGGTTGTTATAACTTTGTTGCCAATCTATAGTTAATTACTATACACTACGCGTAGCGGAAGAAGACAAAAAACCGTTAGCAATATCTCATGTGCCTTGGTGGATTATTATGGTTTTATTATTTTCTAGGTGAATTATGCAGACCAGAACAGTTGCTTCCTCTTTGTCAGAAGGAGATTGTTTTATTATTCCTGTTTTTTTCTTAATCAATATTTCTTAGAACATCTGATATGGCAAATTACCAAAAGTAACTACCTACATGGAAACATTTTTGATACTGTTTAGTTTATTTTATTTTGTGAGTCAAGATATATCTCTTGTTATATATATAGTTATTTTCAAGAATATTATGATCTGTTTTATAACCTGAATGATTATGTTGAGTTATGAAGTTCATTTCGTTTTTGCAGTTATTATAATTAGTACTTATGTGATGCGATGTTTTATTTGCATAGTGTTTATTCCTAATATGATCCCAGACATCTACATCTACAGACTTTGGAAGAATACATATGCCTTGAAATTTGGTATACAGTGTCTTATAGGAATATCTGCTAGCAGAATAGAAGCAATAAAGCAAAGAAAAAAGAAATTCTTTTCAGTGATCTAAAAAATCAACTTTGTCATAGGACCTTCAATGGTATATAGGGTCATAGGGATGCTTAAGGATGGAGTAGAAGCACAGCACTCTAGCTTTAATATAAAAATAATCGAAATTTTTGGCCTACTTTTCATCCCATGTCGTACCTTCAATATACAATTGATTGATCTATTATCTCGAAATTATGAATTTTATTTTATGGGAATCACTAAAAAACTAGGGCAGATTGGAGAAAACGGACTTCAAGTTCGAAATCGTCATAAAGCCTCCAAATTTGGCATGGAGGACTAATGCAATTGTCTACCTCCCACCAGCGCCATTTTCGTCTCTCTTATTGAATAAAAGTTATGAATTTAATTTTGTATGGGAATCTCAGTGACCGTGCAGTCTCCAGAATAGCTAAAATATTGAAAAAAGTTTAATCTTTTCGAGTCCCAAAAATCAACTTTGTCCTAGAGAGCCTTCAAATTCAGTATTTAGGATCCTTCAGGGATGCCCTAGTGCGGAGTAGAAGCACAGCTCTCTAGCTTCAATAGGAAAAAAGTTACAATTATTCACCTATTTTTCTTTCCTTGCTGTACCTTGAATATAAATTGGCTCAATCTAGTACCTCAATTGACTGAGGATCGGAAGTGAGGTGAGACCTAATGAAATTCTCGCAAAACAAGATTTATGCATGCATTTTGCCCAATTAGGAAATAATTTCTATTACATCATACTCAGCGATATCTGGGAGTTTTTTTTCTTCTCCAGATGCGAATATTTCGAAAACGAAAAGCGATAGAGGAAAACTGATTTCAATTTCTAATTCAGCGCATCAAGAACACATGAACTACATCCTGCCCATTATGGCGCCGTGGGTCATGTATAGAATGTTGGAAACATTGAATATATTCTTTTATTGAAAAATTAATCATATAACTTCAAGTTGCGAATATTTCATCCATCTTTTGAGAACCGGAAAAGTTGCGTTGTGTTACAAACCCCGATGTCGAAGAGTCACACTGAAAATAAAAGGTAAATAATGAAATTATATCATTTAAAACCAAAATTGCAAATGCACATATACTAATAGGAATATTGTCAGAAGCTACTGAGGATGCATTTTTCTCTCTTACACTGAGTGCGACTTCATTATGATGTGCAGTATAACCTTAACAACTTTTATAGCCTTATAATCATAAACCAGCTGAATACCCAGGCCGCAGGCAACCAGATGACGAAGGAACACGTCTGTGTGACGAACCAAATTGATGAAACTGGTTTTTAGTAAAGTCACTCACCAATAAGTGATGTCACCGTGACATTAATTTCAGGACGTCACAATGTTTTGTCAAAAATTTGCTATTTATATAGTTTCCTGTTGGTGACCCTATGAATTCCTGAATACCTATATGTAACTCAACAAAGTAAAGCTTAAGCCCATTAAGATTGTTATCAAACTATTCTTGGTCAACTTACTATCTAGCCAACACCCTTGATTCAAACCCTTGATCAAATTTTTAAAAATCAAAATTTTCAAGGGAACCCTGAATCCTAAACTGAAAGCAAAACCAGCTATATATATACAAAAAATGAGGTACGAAAGGTACATGCAGTTTAATAGTAATGCTGATTCCTCTATTTCAAGTTATGGTAGAAGAGTACATCAGTTTGAAGACTAATTTCGGGAAAGCTAGGGGGGAGTAATATGGGAGAACCCTCATTAATAATATTGGGTATTATGTCTGATTGTCATTAACGATTGATAAAAAGAGTTCAATCTAATTTTAATTATCATTTTATTTGTGGATATAAAAATCCATACACCTTATTCCATCCCTCCCATTGAATGAAATTAGTTTATCATTTGCTTACTATCTTACTACTTAGGAGAAAAACTTTTACACTTAAGATTTTATTTGAGGCTTATCACTTATGACTTCATTGCTTATGACAGATGGAACATGGAAATTAAATATAAACTTCCAATACTTCTCTACACAACAAATTGACCATTCTAGAACACGCGATTTTGACATGGTTTCTTGAGGGGCACACAAACTATCTGTTAGGTTACCTTTGATGAGCATAGCCCTGGCCATCCCTGCCACATCCACAATATAATAACAGTTTTACGAAACAAAATTATGAAATTCTTTCTGTTTCCAACTCGGATTCCAAGGAAAACGATCCCACTGATTCTGGTTTTATATGACAAATCTTGACAAAATACAATGTTTTGCCCCTCAGCAACCTGTCAAATGACGTAATTCTGGAATTATTAATAGTAGTTCACCTTGTCGCTCGTAGATACCGCCACCTACTGAATAGAATCTGTAAATAGAATTTCTGGCTTCCTTACTCTCATAAGATGGCAACCCTGGACGTCACCGATGAGTGAGTGAATGACGCAAGAAAAATGTCACTGAAAAGTCATCTGGTTGCCTGGGTATTGAACATTATAGCAACCAAGAAATACTGACCGCTACTTCCAAGTGCTTTCAGTCCGAACCAGAACCCGCCTTCCGAAAACAAAGTGACACTGTTCCTGGCCAACTTCACAGGTATCTGCGACTTCCCCACCGGCACAATCTCGAATTTGGACAAGATGTGAAAGAAGACGGTCTTCGCCTCGAGAATGGCGAACCTGGATCCGATGCAGTTGCGCGGCCCGCTGCCGAACGGCAAGTAAGTGTATGGCCTGAAATAATCACGCAAAACTTAGCCTAAATGAATCTTCTTCATAGAATAGTAGATTGTTTTATTAAGATCAAAAGTGACACTTTGTTTGACAAGCGAATTTTGCAAAATTTGCGAGTCAGACAAAGTCACTTTTGATCCGAATGAAACATGCTATTTTTTCTGCAACCGAAACAACTCAAATAAAATTTTGGAGTAACCACCAATGCCGTTCCATATGTATGCAATGCAACAAATAATCGGTTTGGTCAGAATATTCACCCTGCATTAACAGCAGGTTTATTCAATTTTCAAGGATGCTCGAATTGTAGTTTCAATATGAATACAACCACAGAGTGACATATTTGTGAATGGACCAGGTGCTCTAATGGCAAATACCGCGGCAGTGCCAGATATAGGAACAAGACGTGGAAAATGTTAGGTTAGTGAGCATATCAACAATGATAATACCGATTATTTATTACTCTCCATACTCTATTGTGTTTGGCTTGATAATCAAATGGAGGTAAACAATGTCGTTGTTTGAGACAAAAAACTATTGATGGCCGTGATTATTCAAAAACAAGTTATCCATCCCGAGAATAACGAATGAAATACAGATCAAGCAAGTATGTGAACCATGAAGGATTCCCTGATCAAAATAAAAATACTTAACTGAGATGTTTATGATTCCTATACTTATACTTAACTATAATGAGGTGTAGTTAGTTATATCTCCAGCATGGGTATGAAATACCAAATCTGCCGAAATCGGAAACAAATCCGGTATGCGTCCCAACCCAAATATCCAACCGTAACAATGTTGTTTCTTCTTGATGACGTCTAATACATCCTTTTTAGTACCTAGGAGCTAAAGTTCAACTTTAGCTCTTAGAAACCAAAGTTCAACTTTAGCTCCTAGGAACTAAAGTTCGACTTTAGCTTCTAGGAACTAGATATGTTGTCTAACAACATACCTATTTTGGTGTCAATTCAAGAGCTGATGTTGGTATCAGAGTGGACGAATTTTGTGTCGGTTGCAGTAAAACTATATTTTTATAAGCATCTAGGTCTAGCTAGAGTGAGTAGATTAAATAGTGACGACAGCGACAATAGACCTCCGAATGGCTGCCGTTTCTGGAATGTCAACTCACTGAATAGCTAAAAATCTGAAGAGTATCTCCCATGCATTAATGAATTTGCGCCTTCGAAGTGCCAACCTGATGTTAAGTTCAGATATTTGATATTTTTTATTTCATCATCTAAATAATCTGAGACCCACGAGCCCAAAAGACAGATTCTAATAGTTGATATCCAAGGTACTGACGAATAAAGTTTCATGTCTGATTGTTGGATGTTTTGTGTCCAAAGAGCAAAAAACAGACACAGATAAAGTGAAATAGAATAGGTAGAACTGAATGGGGGAAACAAAAGACAGATGGAGGCACCTCTATATCAAGTTACTGACCAATCAAAAAGTGTACAACTCTTGTCGTCACTCTATATTTATAAAGTCACTCTAGGTCTAGCAACCCACACTGCATATGACAGTAAATTCGAGTTTGTTAGCAAGTCTTCAGAAAATTCGCGTACGTTCGATCACTATCAGACTCAACAGTAAATGTCTCCACATTATTTTTTTCAATTAATCGAAAAAAAAAAAGGTGGAGCAGGTCGAACCCGGGACCTTTGGCTCGTACGTTGTTCTATTGTCCACTGTATTTCTGGCGAAATAATGTACAATGTACTCTTTACTTGATATCTCTGCTGTTTTCGTCACTGAACCGCTCCGGGTCGAAACGATCCGGATCCGGGTAATACTGGGGATCCTTGTGGATGCCGATCACTGGAATCCAAACGACTTCACCCACTTTGATGTGAATGGGCACCTCCCCGGGCAGCTCTGGCTGAATTGTGTAGGGCTTCGTGCAAACCCGATCGGCTACGAAGCCTCCGGTCCACTTCCTCAATGTTTCTGCAATAAATAAATGATTTTCTGTACTAACCGACAAAATTATCGATCTATGAAGTGAAGTTTGCTGATCAATAACCTTTGGGAGGGTGACACAAAACGTGCCTTTTCAACTCAACTTGAAAACAATCTCATTTTATTATCTGGTAACATCTATTCATTACATCTCCTTCTTTTGATTGTCACAATAACTTCATTTCTCTGAAAGAAACTGAAGTTTTAGGAAAATCTTACATTCCAGCAATTTATCGACCTCCTCAAAGCTCAGCTCCTGAACCCAACTGATCATGTTCGAGAAGCTCTTCTTATTCTTATTGAAGAAGGTAGCAAATCGCTTTCAGCTTGTATTTTTTATACAAAAGTATACAGCACACGTGTTATCGATTATTTTTAAAAGTTAAAAAAAGATGTGAGTGAAAAACTTAATATAACTTCTATGACCTTTCAGCATTTCGAATACCTCTTGGACAATACGGGGGAAATCAGAATAAAGTTAGATTAATTGTTTGTTATATTTCCACGTATTAGCGAAAAGCATGAACTAGAACTCGATAACAATTAACAAAAGACTATACCGACCCAACCGACTCTGCTCTGAGCTGGGGAATGGGGAAGAGGGAACCACAAACAGAACCCGACGACGTGACGTTGAATAAGTAGCATATGTAGTCAACAGCCCGAATAAAAATTGAAAACTGCTGTGAATCATTGTTGATGGTTCAATATCTGATGCTTGCCATATTTTAATTTCGCTTTTGGTTTAACGAAAAAGACAGCACGGGAGAGCAGTAGAACGGAGACAAAAACAGTAGATCTACCAACGCTGCTGAAGGTGCAGGTGCAGCCGTCGCATATCAACCAGACATCTGTGTCCGTAAAGTATGGAACAAATTCGATATTTCTATCTATTTTCTATTCTCAAAAAAATCAGAAATACGTCAATTTTTGATTTTGATGTTCTACATTTTACCACAAAATCTCATTCAACAGGGTGGTACACAAAGGTGAGGACGCCATCGACAAATTTTTTCTATGTAACACTATATTTTGTGACATTTTTAGATCAGTGGAAATGAGCTGGTTCCAAAAAGGTATTATACTTGGGGTCAAAAAATAGAGGATGTTACATTTGATAAAATTGCCGATGCCGTCATCACCTTAATGTAGTATAAATCACACTGTAAAATGAAATTTAGTGTTGAAATGTAGAACATCAAAATCAAAAATTGACGTGTTTCAGATATTTTTGAAAAGGCTTTGTCTAGGAAATATCGAATTTGTTTCATACTTCACGGACACAGGGTATATAGGTAGGTATACACTGGTACGCGCCGTCTGTGACGCGAGACCGGCCGTTTTACTCCCATCTCAAAAAATGCCTCACGGGTCCATTAAGTTATCACCTCAATAATCAAATTGGGCTCGAATCAATGGAGTTATTGATGAGGTGACTGTATGCTAACATTTCTATTGTACGGACAGCCTCGATGAAAACCCAAGAAAATAAGTCAATTCAAATAGAGCATTCTTGATTGCGAATTAACAATCGCAGCATTTTAGTACTCCTATGGTGATGTTTATGAAGAGAGATGGATTGGCTGTCGAGGTCCTGCGGATTGGCCAGCCCGCTCGACAGATTTGAATCCTTGAGACGTTTCTTTATGGGTCTATTTGAAGCAAAATGTGTAAGAAAGTGTACCTGCTTCAATATTAGATATACGACAGAGAATAATAAATATTTGTAGAAATATCTACGCGTAACTGTGATCAAGAGAGTGTTCGACGTAAAATATCGGATAGGCTGTTCTCATGTCAGGGACTTCAAGGCAACCAATTTTGAGTATCTTCTGAACTGAACTGAGCATATTTCGTCAAATTATGAAGTAAACGTCGATGTATTCAGGCCATTATTAAATGTTCCGCCATAGTAGGTGAAGATATTAACTTCTTATTCTAGAGTTGTGCATTATTCGTCGGGAGCTTCAAAAAGATGTATCACAAGACCCCCTTTCCATTCAATTTGTTTTCCAGATGGCGTCCAGTCGCCATCTTGAAATTTTCATCTGTCAATTTCACTCCAAAATATAGTATCGTTGCATCAATTTCAATGTCAATTTTTTTAATGGACCCGTTCAAAAAACAAAAGGGGGAGGATATTAAAGAAAAGCACTGTATGAAAGATAAGGAAATTGTGAATAAAATTTGAAAAAAAGTCTTAGGCCTCTGTTATCACATATTATAGAAACAATGGCAGCCGCTGACAGACCTACTTACGGAAGCACTAAAATTGACACATAGCTTAAACGGAAACTGGAAATGTGGGGGAAATTGATTCATTTCATGGTTTTATTTATCTGGAATTGTCATTGTTTATACACACATTATTGGGTAAAATAATATTTCTATAGGAAAACAATGCTCTTTGTGTGTGATGATGAACATTCTTGCCATTTTGCCCAGATTGAAATGAGAAATTCATTTCTAATCCCACCAGAATTGCAGTCGATCTTAAAAGTCTGACGTACGAGCGTAAGTCAGAATGGTTGAATCCAAAGCTAGAGTATCACTACAGAAATAAAAGTTAATTTCAACGACTCTTTTTGGACATCTCATCGGATAATTTCCCGTTTTCTTTTTGCTGCAAATGCTATTCCTTATAGGGTTTCCGGAAAACAAAGTAAACATGCTACATCAAAAAAATTAAAAACTGTTAAATATTTCACCTGAAAAGACCATATCAAAGTATTTCATCTTGAGCAAGGCGTCGTAGGTGACAGAACCGTTGCATTCGCTCAGAGTGGCCAGCACCTCTTCCCTCAATTTGTTTTGTATCTCCTGGTGGGTTGCCAATTCGTAGCCCAAAAAACACATCAGCGAGGCGGAGGTGTCGAAACCGCCCAGGAAAAAAATGAATGCCTGTGAAGCTATGTCCATGTTGGTGAGTTCTGTCTTGCTGCGGATCTGCTTCCCTGAGAATGAAAAACATTATTGATGAAAGTGATATTCTTTCTTTCTTGACCCTCTGACTGAATTGATCAACGTGGAACTTGTGATCTATGCTCATATAATAGCTGGCAAACGTTGTTTTGCAATAAACATTATTTCTAGAGAATTTTTTTTAGATAAATAGTTATCAAAAATCTTCTATTATTTTATTTCTATTTCTTTTCAATTTGGCTATCCATAAAAGCTTTAGTTTTTAAAACTATTCTATTTATTTTCTAATCCTTTTTAGTTCGGCACTCTACATCTCTTCATTTTTTCAAACTACTCTTCATTTTCTACTCACTTCTATTTAGTTTGGCTATCTATAAAAACGTGTTTCGTTAGTTTTTCAAACAACTATTTATTACAATAGCTGATACCCAGCAAACCTTGTTTTGCTATGTACATTTATTTGTAGAAAATGTTAATTTAGTTGAATATTTACCAATAACCCCCAGATACAAACTTTGAATGAAACCTGATCATAATTAAAAAACTCGTGTGCCATATATTGGATCCGCCATCTCAAATTTCCAAATTTTGACGAAAGAATCATAATCTCCGACTCCGAAAACCCTCAGATACCAATTTTGAATAGAATCGGATCATTATTACAAAACTCGTCCGCCATATTGGATCCTCCATCCTCCATCTTTAATTTCCTAATTTTGATGAAAGAATCATAATATCCGACCCCAAAATTTCCCACATACAAATTTTGAATGGACTCGGATCATAGTTACAAAACTCGTCCGCCATATTGGATCTTCCGTCTTGGATTTCCAAATTTTGATGAAAGAATCATATTCTCCGACTCCGAAAACTCCCAGATATCAATTTTTAATAGAAACTGGTCATAAATTTGAAAAAAATTCGTCCACCATTATAGATATCCGTCATTTGGAATTTCCTAATTTTGACGAAGGAATCATAATCTCCGATCGACCTCGAAAACCGCCAGTTACCAATTTTATAGTGGCATATTGTGTACAGAACGGAACGTGAATTTCTGTATCGTTCAAAATAAATCTTACTTTACCCTAACACGAATTTTTGACACCCTGTATATCATAACATCTCAAATATTATTCAATATCATCTCAGTATTAATATTATCTCAGAATTGATATCTTATAAATTGCTTAATGTTTATTAGATAGGATGATATTTATATTCTTATCGCTATTTATTTTCTTTTGCTTTTTATCAATACTCTCGATAACGCAGATTATTGATTATTATTTAAATTTCAGTATAATGATCAATAAGTAGGTAGATAATGTTTCTCACCAATATCCGATTCTTTGACAGTGGAAAAGCCATCGACAATCTCTTTATCCTCTTCATACTTTAGAACTCCTTTTTGAGCTTCCATCAATAGATGGATCATGTCGGGCCGTACTATATTCTTCTCCTCCCTTATTCGAATAGAATCTTCCACCAGAGTGAGGAAGAAATTCTTCAATTTGGTACTCACAATAGTCATATTGAAGAACTAAAAAAACAGGAAATTTCACCCAACTATAATTTTTTAACTTTTGGGGTTTGGGGTAACTCTCAGTTAGTCTTCGTGAGTAGTAAAGTAGTGTACTGTTTAACAAATATTGATATTTCTAGCTATTTGTGGAGAGTTTTTAAGTTTGGCGCCCAAATGTAGTATAATTCATCATTGTAGTGGTTAATTTTATACATATTCATTCCAAAAATGTATACAAATACAATAGTTTTTCTCTGCTCATACTGTAGACAAATTATTGATATAATGTTTTTCTTAACTTTCGATTAATTCAATTTTTATCCAATGGAAAATCTGAATCTGGTAAACAATTCATCAGTTTCACTTAGGTCAATACGATATTAAGTTTCTAATATAAATAATGCATATTAAACATTTGCAAAAGATTATCGTTTTCTAACAAAAAATTACTTAAGTATAATATCCCTTTTTTCTTATTCTGGGAAGGTACTTGCATTGAAGTCAGTAAAACGAAAACAAATAATTGTTCAATACCCTGTCTAGATAATAATATAATGATTTGAAGCATCAAATATCTAGCAAGACAATTTATTGGCTACTCACTCTGACTATACACGTTGGAAGGAAGAACATCAAGAAGAATCTGAGTCCGTTGAAAATAATGGAAGTTTGCTTGCTCATCAAGAAAAATTCATTTTTCGGATCATTAATAGAATCAGTTTTGATGCCGTAAGCTGTAGTGGCAATGATGTCGACGGCGTATTTCGTGAAAGTGTCCCTCAGCTCAAGTTCAATCACATCCTGTTTTTTCTTCAAAAAATGATCGACAAAGGTTTCTGCGCTTTCAGACATCAGCCCGAACATATCCTTCAATTTTTTGCTAGTGAACGACGGGCTCAGGACAGGCCTCAAGTCTCTCCATTTTTGTCCTGCAAAAAATAATTGACTCGGAATTTTACCGTCTTTTTTTTTCAGATTATATGTTGTTACATCATGTTTAGACCCCCTAGAAGTCATCATCAGTCTCAAAGGTGAGAAGCAGAAAAAATTGAGAAATACATTTGAAAAGAATAAGCATGATGACTTTCGAGTTTTTTCCTCAGTATGCAGATATATACACTCACCAGTGAGGGCAAAGAGGTTTCTACCCCAAATTGGATCAATATTTTCAGGAACGACAGCTCTGTGGTCTACAAAGTGGTCAAAATCCTTGATAGTGATTTGTTTTATCAATTCGGGATCCCTTATCAACAATATTGGTGTATTGAATTGGAAAAATCCACTATACCTAGAAAAAATCAGGATAATTATTACTTGTTCCTGAAGGTAGAAAATCATCTTCAATACCCTATAGATATATTCATGAAAATCATTCGGAATATAATTTTCCAAGTGAAAAATATCATAACGATGACTCAGGAATGCAGAGGAACATGTTTGTTACATAACGTTAAACAGCCTGTTTATTATAGGATTTTTTTTGATCGAACGAAAGGGAACCCCTTTTATTTTCGTGCGTAGCTGGGGTGGACTAGAATAATTCCATAATGCATTCGAAGTATTTGTAGGGTAAAAGGGAGGAAAGAGGGTATATTATTGGTTTACCTTTCATTTGGAAATTGTCGATAAATCCGTTGAACCATATCAGCAAAACATTCTAATCTCAGAATTATGGGCAAATTTTCCCCAAAAAATGGCACTTGTAGCCTTTGCTTCACACCTCTGTTCGCCCAATATACCCAAGGCTTTAAACAAAAACGATATAGGGCTGCTAAAGCCAGCAAAGCCAAAAGTACTTCAGTCAACATACTTTGTCTATCCGTCAAAACTCACTCACTATATTAATAAAGATTAATAGGTGTTGTGTTTGTTCTCCCAGCTCTATAAAAATCGGACGTTACCCTAAAATTATAAACAAATTAGAAACATTCTATCGATAGACAAAAACGCGGGGACGTACCAAGTGTGCCAAAAATAATGTTTCGGAAAACGTGGAACTTGATTCACGTTTTACCTCTATTTAACTCACCCTGTATAACATATAATGTGATGGAAGAATAGCTCCAGCACCGGCATAAAATGTATGTTATGAAGAGCTATGATTATCACTTGCTAATGATAAAGATAATGCTGCTTATGCTGTTATAAAAGACTGAGAGATAAGATAAAAATAATAAATAATACAATATTTGAACGCAGATTCAAAACGAGTGATAGGCCAGAGTGTATTATATGTATTAAAATAAATGAAAGATAAATTGACGATATAATGGCGAACTAATAGGGGAATAGGATATTCTACGAATGTCTTTTTACAAAAACCAATTAAAATTCATTCTTATATTTGTTCACAAAATAGGTTGAGTGGAAACATGTTGAATGTACGACCGCTTCGTAATTAAACATTGTCATTAAAAACTGACCACGAATCTTGAAGTCTCCCAAACCATTCATCTTATTCTGATTTTTTCAAATTGTATGTGACCGTCGATATACATCATACATCGTTTTTTTAAAAAGGTCATTTCTAACTATACTGAAAAGATACTGTTAAATTTTTTTCGAATGGAAGCAATTTTTCTCAACACAAAAGGTAGGAAATGATGAGTTTAATATTTTCGGATGTTATTACAAAATAAAGACACACAATGCCGTAAGCAATAGCTTTGCTATTTTATATTATTTGATTTAAATAAATGAGAATGAATGGTTTTTTAAACACTATAAACTGGTATCATGTATTTTCTATTCAGCAAAAACCAAAGCTCAAAAATAATTACGTTTTCAAGTATAACGAAAAATCTTGAATTGCCCTGTAAAATTCATAATTTTTTCTGATTTTAACCATACATCACAATTTGATATTAAAATTCCTCTTTTTGAATAGAAATATGTCTTCAAAAATATATTGTGGTTACAGGATATGAAATTTTATACAATTTAGAAATCCAAAATGAATTATAAAATTATTTCTTTGTTTATCATGATCATTTCGAATTTTGATGGAATTTTCAACACATTTCATACAAAAAATGTTATTCAAATATCAATTGGTAATACATCTCGAAAAACAAATGATTTTTCATAGTGTTTTCCATACCATCAATTGGTTTTGTTATAAATATTTTGTGATAGCCAACGGCGATTACTCAAACACATAAACAAAACATATCTTCCCTCATTTCTTCTTCTTCTCGTCCAGCTCGGGCTCGACGAGCGCAGGCGTCGACTCCTCCACGGCCCCCGTCAACTCCACCATGGTCTCGCTTTCGGCCACCGCCAATTCCTCCACCTTGCAAAAAAAGATAATCTACTGTAGAAGTCTATATGTTATCTCAAATTGGAGTGAAGTAGTTAAAATATAATAAAATTTCTCCAAGTCGTCTCCACAACGTTTAATTCCAAATTCAAGAAGGGGGGGATATGTTTCGAGCTCAAAAGATATCCATCATCAGCCAGAAAAAAATTATTGTGGAGAAGAAAAAGGCAAAAACATGGTTAAATTAGCATGGTAAAACGGTTACTAGGTACATGTTAATAGTTTTAAATTAAATTTACAATGAAGTAAACAGGTTTTATTATTTAAATTGGGGACCTGTACACCAGAATGATTGCTTGCTGCTACCGAATGTACGGTGTCGTTGAGCAAATATCTGGGGTACAGGGCCCCAATTTGAATAATGCTACCTGTTCACTTTTACAGATATCCAGGATGAACAGAGTTGCCTCAATTGTCAGCAGGAGCGAGACAGTATACTGTTTCGACCCACCAGGTCTCATCAGCAGCTCTCAGTTCTCTTAGTTATGAGATCTAGTAATTGAATAGCTCGGTGGAAAAATCCACTCAAGTATATCAGATAGTGCCATCTGTCAGCGGAGTGGTTTACTTGTAGTACCACTCTGTAGCGTATAGACGTAAGGGTCTGTACGTGTGACTATAGATGGCAGCGCCATACAGTGTGTGTCGCGATCTCTTGATGGGTGATATACCCGAAGCGTAGAGTTGTCCCAGTTGTCAGCAGACCGAGAGCGGCTGATGAGACCTGATGGGTCGAAACAGTACTGTCTCGCTCCTGCTGACAATTGGGGCAACTCTGTTCATTCTGGATCTCTTGGTTATGAGATCTAGTAGTTCAAAAAATCTTTTTTCTACTACTGCTATGAAAAGTAGCGCATTTCTCATAGCTTCCCAGTTTCAAAACCATGTATTGCCCATACTGTGAGAAATATTTTTTCTCACGGCATTTGCCAACACCACATACATTTCCATGGAGAATCAACAAAAATCGACCAAAACTTGGCTGCTGTTCAGCTTTGAATAGTTGTCACAACTGTCAGAAGAAGTTTTTTAAATTCTTTATGGTAGTTCTCATTAGTGTTTTTGATAGAAATCGCATTTTCCATCAAATATTGATCCAACAATTCATAATAAATAATATGATGTATATACCGAGATGTGACGATTTTGATATATACACCGCCAGAGACAGAGATAATGGAAAAAAGCTGCGAAAGTTGGATTTGTTTTCGTAAATTTCAATAAGAAAAATGTATGAATTGACATATTGGTACGAAAAATTTATGAAATCTAAAAAAATACAGAAATAAATTTTTTTCGGAAACTGTACTTTTTTGAAATACTTCGAGGAAATGGGAAAAGCGTCTACACTTTGGTCACAATATTCAATGTGGCATAGTGCCACATTATAAAATAAATACCACTTGTAGAAGAAGTATAGTGTCACGAATAGGGTTAAATTCATAGAAGTTCCGAAGTCACGGTCACGTCTTCGTTAATTAATTCCAAAATTTTCGAATCATGAACGAACTTTTTTCCATAGTAGTTGAACATAAACACAGGCGTGACATTGACTTCAACGAACCTGGACTATCGACCTGATTTCCTTACTGTCACGTATCCGAAAATATAGACAACTATTTAAAAGAAATAAGGAAGCGGGTTCGACAGTTCGACTACCGGTTCGACTGCGAGTTGGACTGCCAGTTTTTGTTCTAGTCCTGGTTTTTGAGTAAGAGTCCGGAAAGTTTGAGTTCTATCAATTGTAAGTTTGAAAAGTTGCCACTGTGCCCGAACCTTCGGAGTTCGGGCAGAACACAAGATGTGTGTATGTGTTTTGTTGAAAACCCTTTGGAGTATTTTTCATCATTATCACTTTTGAAGTTCATGTGGGGAAAAGCACTTTTCTCACTTGTTGCACAATATACTATTTCCATACTATTGCCTATAGCCCTCTATAATAAACAGAGTGTCTAGTAGAAGGAATAGTAGCAGAAAAGTAACGAACCTCTTTCGGCTTGTTCGCCTCTATCTCCGCGGCGATCTTCTGATAGAACTCCGCTTCGGCTTGTCTGACGGCGCCGTCGTAGAACGAGGCGGCGTCCCCGATGGCGGCGCCGGCAACGTCGGCCGGCGTCTCGGGCTCCAGGCCGGCGCCGGCGTGCCGGCTCTTCTGCTTGAGGCGCAGCTCGCGGTTGCGCGCCTCCAGGATCTTTTCGCGCCGGCTCTCGCGCTCCAACATCTGCAAAAGGTTCGTACACACTTCATCATCAATATCAATAATGCCAACTCTTAGGGCTCTTGATCAATTTTCTTAGACATGTCGTAAGGGTTTAACCCCCCAAACATATATGCCACTGGAGAAATTGTGATTTTCAAAGTAGATTCTGAAGCGCCAATATCTATCACACAAAAAACGTCCTCTTCTCTCAATGCTCTAAAGTGAACAGTTTCCGCGAAAAATGGCTCTTTATGAATAAGAACATACAAAATCCTGATGGTATCTCCAAAAATCGTCTAAAAATCCAATGGAAATAAAAACCTCAGAACTGTCTAATAATATGCTTCAATCAAATGTCAGGTTCTTGAGTATGCTGACTGAGTTATTTGGTGGGATTTTTTGAAACGAGTACGAAGATATGGTCTAAGAACTGCCGGAAGCCAGAATAAATTCATTTCATTTTGATTCACTCTAAATTTCAGTATCTGGGGTACTGCAGCAACATCTGATTTGAAACCTCTGAAATCACTTCAAAATAAAGTCATAAAATGTATTTATAAACTACCATTTCTGGAATCAACATCTAGACTATACAAACCAAGATATTTGCTAGATATTGATTTTTTTTTTGCATTTCACCCACTTCACTAAAAATAATAAGAAAAAGCACTCGAATCTTACTTTCAATATCAATTCTGATACCCAAGAGCATCACACCAAACAAAGTGAACATTTGAAAACTGCCAAAATAAAAACCCAATTCGGGAAAAAATCATTATATTTTTGTGGATAAATATTTTTAATAGTCTACCCAACAAAATAAAATCTATTAGGTTCGTTACAACATTCAAGAGTGAACTAAAGATTCATATTTTATCAATTTAACTATCTCCTTGTATTGCAAATTCAATTTAATTATTATTTTTTTGTATCCCTCTATATAAACATTGTATGTTTCTTGGGATCAATAAATGTTATCATCATTATTAGAATAATGGCAGCGGAAGAAATAATGTAGACCTGTATGACATATATAGTGCTTTATGTAACATATCACCAACAAATCAACTATATTCTAGGAAACTTTTCGCTTACCGCAGTTAAAAGTGCCTTGTCATTTTTGTTGGACGCGGCCAAATTTTCGCTGAATTCCACCAAGTAGATAGTGCCCTTTTGATTTCCGACCGCCACCAGTCTGCCCATATCGTGAGTTCTCAGACATTTCAGCGCCTCGTCGCAAACTTTCACGCTCAAACACGCTTGTTTCTGTTGCTGGAGAATGTCCCAAACGTCGAGAGTGCCATCTGATCTTGTCGTGAAAAAAACGGAAAGCCTAAAATGATAACGAAAAAAAACCATTTCTTCGATTGATCTTCCGTAAAACGTCTGAATATTATATACACACCAGCAAAATAACCAGCCACAAAAAAAATTGTCCGAATTGATCACCCTGTATCTTTTTCAAATCTTGTCCGATTTTGGTGGAATTCCGACCAAATCGTAGATTAATCTTTCAGAATGTTATCGTGAATTTTATTTCTCAAACCTGATGAACTGATCATTATTCAGGGAAAAGGGAAAGTAACTATTTCACCCTCAATTTATTAACGCCCTGTGGCCAAAGAAAGAGGTTGAGCTCAGATTCAGATCCCTTTTCAACACAATGATTTTTAATTCACGTCAATATCTTTATCGATTTTAATAAAGAATACTTCAGAACCTACATAAACTTATCGATTAACAACTTGAAAAAACTTAAAAATTATTCCCGCATATTCCCAAGGCGATAAAGGATTTAGTGGTGAAATAGTAACTTTTCAAGCCATATGCTTTTCAAGGGAATCGAACTTCAAGCTAACATTCTAAAACATAAATATACGATTTGGTTGAAAGTTCATCAAAATAGGAGAATTAAAAGTAACAGTGTATTTCTGATAAAAAGGAAATACAAACAAAAAATAATTTATATTTTAAACAACTGTCAACATTTTCATTCTTCAGGAATTACTTGTATTAGTAGTGAATTCAATATCTCGGGAGCATATTTGATAAACGAAATATTACGAAAAAAATGTTTGTTGAGTATCATACTGTAGATTAAACAATCCACTTGTTCATCCTCTATGAAAAAATAATTGAAGGTTGTTGCCATAAAAACGAGAAAAGAAACAATTTTGAAAGATTCATGGAGCAGAATCAAAAACATTTACTAAAGAAATACAGTCCATTCAAGCACAAAACATTGGTTCTTCGAGCCGGATAAACCAGCAACCAATGTGAAACCTACAGTATGATACTGAACATTGATTCGATGCAACAAACTTTCGTATCAAATATCATTTGATGTCTCCAAGAATGAAGAAAATGTGGTAGCATTCATGACCTTGTAGGACTCCAAGCTCCATCGGTGAGCATGGCCTTGTGGAAACTGGTCCACATGATGGAACTCTCTCTGCAATCCTCTGACCAAATCTTCGCCGTCCAATCGCCGATGGTCAAGAAATTCTTCACGAAACCCGGATTCCTCTGGAGCGCCAGCACCGGCCCCATGTGCGACGTGAACCGCATCGGCATCTTCTCCAACGCCGTTTTGCCCTTCCTGTGGACAACCATCCATAGCACCAACGAAACAAATATCGATCGATACTTGTACAAAAGCATCGACCAACAACCATCGATCAACAGTTTCACGAAAATGTTGACTATGGACCTTCATTATTTCCACCAACAAGATGATTCACCTCCATATAAAATGTTGAAGCCAAATTTGGCCTTGGTTCTTGGCTGGTTCGTAGACGGTGCTAGCGAAACTCAGCAAAATATGGCCATTCATCTTCAAAAATGCTGAACTATCCCAAACACTTTTTTGGGCCATCAGAAAAATGTATGCAGTCAGGTATTTGAACCCACAACTGGTAAGCCATCGCGATCAGAATACTAACGTTTCTACCACTTGGCTACCTAGCTATATACTAACATTGATATTCAGAAGGCTATCAAATAAAAATATTGTCAACATCAAATATTAAAATCGAATATATTCCGCATTGCCGATCTCTACCCTTCACTTTACTCAACAAAAAGAAGTTCATCTTGTCGCTCACCACCTACTGAATAGGATTTCTAGCTTCGTTGCTCTCATTAGGATTGTTCATCTTGTTAGTGTCAATTAGAGTCACTTTATAAAACAGAGTGGCGACAATAGTACACTATTTGATTGGTCAGACACCTGTAATATGGAGGTGCATCCGCCTGTTTTGTTTTCGCCATTCAGTTCTACGCATTCTATTTCACTTTGTCAACGCTTTATTTTCACTGTTTTTCGCTCTTTGGACACAAAACATCCAACAATCAGACATGAAACTCTATATGTCCATACCTTGGATGTTAACTATTAGAATCCTTCTTTTGGGTGCCGGCACTTCGGAGGCACAAATTCATTACTGCATGAGAGATACCCTTCCGATTTTCAGCTATTCACCACGAATAGGTCTAATGTCGCCACTCTATTTAATCAATTCACTAATAAACAATCGGAACTATGGCCAGTGGAAAATTCCTCAAAGTTTCCACCACTATATATACTTTCCTGTTGCACGAAATGACAACGCCCTGTTCGGTGCCGACCATGAAACGGGTGGGGATGGTGCTCTCGTACTCCAAACAGGAGGCACCCATCGCGTTCGCCAAACTTTGGTCTTCGTCCTTGGTGTAGTCCAAAATCAGCGTTTCTGTCGGTTCCGATAGTTTTCTAATATCCCACCTAAAAGAGAGGTGGAGGATATATTTTGTATAATGATATGTTTACCTATAGGTATATAATTATGTACTTCCTTATACCAGAGCCTATTCTGTCTGGAAGTTATTTGTTCAATAAATGAATACATAAGATAAAAATAAATAATGTATCGAACACAGTGAAACAAGAGCGATTTTGTGTTCTAGCCGTAGAAAAACTGATTTTACGGATTTAACACATCATTCAACTCGTTAAATAGCTTACAACAAAAAAATAGAGCAACGTTTATGACATAATAATAACACTCATAATAACATAATTGTCAGGATTCCACTACAAATAATTTCGAAACTTATTAGTTATTGTAAGGTATATAAAATAAAATATGATTTTTTTCAAGATGAACGTGGCAGCACCGAATAGTAGACGAGCAATAATCAATAATCGTAGTGATAAATCAATGTAATTTGTCGTTTTTGTTGTTATCAATGGTTTTCCAGCTTTTGCATGACGAGTTTCAGGTGTAACTCATTTAATACTATTTAGCTAAACTAAAGGAGGTTATTTTGTGAATAAAATTGTTCGGCAGTGTCAAATCTGTAAAGAAAAGTTAGTTACAAGATATCTCAACCTGATATTTCCCAGGTACGTAGACATTTGGGCCACTACTGACTGTCTCATTTGATGGCTTGCTTTTGTCGGATAAAAAAATATCAATTCTTTTGCAATGATTCCGCAGAGTTATCCCCACTATTTGAGAGTTCATTCATTCAGCCATCTTTGACGTTTAGGATTGTTGGCGAATACTTTTCAACGATTTATTAATTACTCGCGATGTCTACAGGTACTAACTTCTTTCAAACCAATATTTATAATTATTATAGTATTTTACTTCTACTTATCAGGTAACTCATTATTTGTGATAGTATAATCTAACGCTTTGTCAATAAGTAATTTTTCTTAGACAATAAAGCATATTTTTGATTGATTGATTGATTGATTGAACTGAACATACCATTTGACTTGTCCATCTGTGGAGGCGCTGAAAAATTCCGCTCCGGTCTTCGAATGTACCCAAAGCACGTTGTGCACCGGATCCCTGAAACTGGTCTCGATCACGCTCAACTCTACGGGCTCGTTTCCTTTCCTCGTATCCCACACGGCCACTTGGCCGTTGATTTGGCCGCTGACCAATGAGTGCGGATCCTTTTGGTTGTATTCCAGACACACGATCGAATGCTCGGGCTTCAACGTCATCAGGGGACGATTGGGATTCTCTGGAATCGACAAAATACTCGTCTTCGCAGTCGATTCGTGTGAACAACTCTCTCAAAACTGGTTTGGCCATAGAATGGCAAAATCTGCTTTACCTACGGAATGGGCGAGTGGGCTGATGATGAATAATTGGCATTCAATTACTCCACTAGCTGTGTCGATACGCTTTTTTCATGTAAACAATAAGTCTATGCGTTGTTCAAAATCGTTGAATTTCAGAGCTCATTTCAAACATAACGTCATGGCCGCCATTTGGCGATACGTTGAATAAATGGTGACATTAGTATTTATGTTGTTTCGTTATTGGTCAGATAATCTTGCATTTCCACTCATGAAGCAAGGTTGTCAAGTCACCATAATTATAATCAAGTTATCAAAAAGATGTTTGATTCTTGTCGTTGAATAACACAAAATAGGAGAAACCCATGACATTATAGTTCATTCTTGGCTTTTTCGAGCAACCAGCATGTCTAAAGGTTTCTTCTTCTCCATAACAAAACATCATGTTAATGTTAGAGACTTGGCAACATTATGCTGAATGCTGATAACTAACAAGACTACGCCCACAAGCCGTGCCCGGGTCGTCATCACGTTCACCGATTCAAATGTCCTTTATGTCTGTGAATTGATATAATTATTATTCACACAAATTTATTATAAACAATAAACCACAAATCATAAGAGAACATTTTGGGACAATTGAATTTTTATTGCTAATTAGGAATATGACCAATACTCGATTCTGTACAGAATGGCGACCGACAAAGTCCAAGTCGTTTTCATTTTCAAATTAAATAAGCATCAATACTTCATGAATGATCTTATACCAGGAATTACTGTCTGATCATTCATGTCATTCCTACTAGAAAATTAATTATACTTTAAGAAGAGAATGTAATGCAATAACTGAAATAAATAAATACATAAATAAATAAATAAATAAAATTTCTAATATTCGGGCTGGTAAACTGTGACAATGGGCCAATGAATCAATATCACCTACATTCAATCCTTCCTAATTTACTGTCATCGGTCAGAAGAGAATGAAGCCGACACCCATGGCTCCTTCCTCTTGTTGTGCCTGTCAGTATTTTGAGTGGTGTGGACGGACTCGAAGTATTAGGCGCTGTTGCAAGATATAATCTGCAACTTTCCTAAAGAAAATAGATCCGTTTTATTAAGGATCGAATTCATTAGCAAAAAAATGACTGACGAGTTATGAATAACATATTGTAATATAACGATAGTGAAAAGTTATAGATACTATCGCAAAATATCATTATTTATCTTTATTAGTAATCAACTTCATTCAGCTAATGAGAGATTAATGGGAATTATTTATAATACTTGACAAACTAGGATTGAAGAACCTATTATATCCCATTTATTTATTTATTTATTTATTTCAGTTATTGCATTACATTCTCTTCTTCATTGATACATTTCATTCAAATAATATATAAAGTATAATTAATTTTCTAGTAGGAATGACATGAATGATCAGACAGTAATTCCTGGTATAAGATCATTCATGAAGTATTATCGACTGTTGTATAATTGAAATTACAACCAGTGAACAAAAATTACATATAATCAAGATATCTCAAAATAACAGTCATATTATAGTGAACAAGAAGGGGAAAAATAAAAAACAGTGAAAAAAAAGGAAATTCATAGTCTTTCAGCTTTGATCATTCCATTGCATATAAATATATTTCTTTCGAAATCGCCTCATGTGTAAACTTTTTTTGGCCAAGTTTAGAATTCGCTGTCATGATTTAGTTATTATGCATTTAAAGAACAATATCCGGAAACTGTTACAGGGAACCATATTCTAACTCTGTAGGTACGTCGTAGGAATGGTGGAGGTGCCAAGTTCCTCTTTTATTTATTTTTTCCTAAAGTGAAGTTTGATCTTACGAAAAAAAGAAAAAATATGTATGTATTATTTTCTTACAAACTTCACAGTGAGATAAAAATGTCAATATAGGAAACTGCCCCATTACGCCACTGATTTCAGTACACTCACCGACCTCCCAGATGTAGGAGAAAGTCGTCTGTCGGGGTACCAACGCTTGGTACACCAAATTGCAGTGGGACACCGCCAACTTCGTCTGGTTGTCCGGCGACCAAGAAATATGAGTGATGGGCCTGGATGGGGTGCACTGGTCCTGATAGACGTTCACCGTTCGAGCGGTGCTCCTTTCGACCAGAGGCGTTTGCACGATGTCCGAGAAATATTGCTGGTAGATGTTGATCGCGTTGTTTTGTAGTATGCAGTTCTCCATGTTCTACGGAAAAAGATTACGAGTTGTCGAAGGAAGGAAACGAAAGCTCAAAGTCATCTCCACTAACTGTGTCTCTCACGATATTTTGATCGAAAAAATCAACTACTATGGAGTCAGGGGGGCACCTCTTTCATTAATAAAATCATGCCTAGAAAACAGATGTCAATATGTCTGGGCAAATAATATCAGCTCTGAGACTATCCCTATCAAGCATGGGGTACCCCAAGGCTCAGTTTTGGGTCCACTCCTGTTTTTAGTCTGAATAAATGATCTCTGTGATTTTGTCTCACCTCATAAATACTATTGTCTCTGTGTGTTAAATTTTAAAGTAAAGTTTTTAAAATCTTGTTTTCAAACTGTAACGAATTTGTATCCTTGAAATATTAAATCTGTATAATATTGTATTACTGCTCATTCAATATTCTAAACTTCTACCTAAATAATGACTTGTCACAAACATCTCAAATTGTAACGTGATCAAATAAATCTACTCTACTCTAATTTTAATGACGTTGTTATACAATCAGGGAAATGTTTCGGTCTTAGAAAAGACCATCTTCAGCCTCTTTAAAATTCTACAACACAAACAAGAATATTGATATGAGGAAATTCCCCAGAAATGAATAAAGATGGAACTATACAGTGTGTCCCACTTACCATGCTCACCATGGGTATCTTTTTAACGGTGAGAGATACGAGGTCGGTTAAATGACACCAAATGTGGAGTTTGTCAAGGCCAATTATAATGTGAAAAAATATTTTGATAAAATCTATTCGTTTTTGTTTTATACGCAAAAAACAGATTTTGATCATTTTCATGTCTCCTCCGTAACTTCTTTATTTATGAAAATATTCAAATAGGAATTCCACATTCTCATGGCAGTTTTTCAAAATGATTTCGAAAAAAATATTAAATTTATACCAACCCTTCTAGAATTTGAGATATCAGCACCAACTTTAGTTTTTCAAATGTAGGTCATACCTCACTATGACTTAGTTACAAATAAATTTTTTTCTCTCACAGATGATATGTCGCAGTAATAGTTTTGTGTTGATAACAACGGAGTTATCGTCATTTATACAAAAACAAAAAATCATTCGGAAACCGCCATCTTGAATTTATGAATTTTAACAAAATAATCAAGATCTCCGACCTCAAAAACCCCCACTTACCAATTTTGAATTTCAACAAAAATTCCATAACTCCGATCAACTTGAAATTTGGCAGGTGTTCATAATTTCGGTGACAATACATTATGGAATTTTTGTTGAATTTAAAAAAAATGGCTGCTCCAAGATGGCGGACAAGATTTGGTCCGATTCCATTCAAAATTGGTAAGTGGGGGTGTTAGAGGTCGGAGATCATGATTCTTTTGTTAAAGTTTATAAATTCAAGATGGCGGCTTCCAAATAGTTTGTTGTTTTTGTATAAATGACGATCTCCGTTGTTATCAACACAAAACTATTACTGCGACATATCATCTGTAAGAGAAAAAAAAGTTATTTGTAACTCTAACATAGTGAGCTATGACCTACATTTGAAAAACTAAAGTTGGTGCTGATATCTCAAATTCTAGAAGAGTTGGTATAAATTTCATATTTTTTTCGAAATCACTTTGAAAAACTGCCATGAGAATATGAAATTCCTATTTGAATATTTTCATAAATAAAGAAGTTACGGAGGAGACATGAAAATGATCAAAATCTGTTTTTTGCGTATAAAACAAAAACGAATAGATTTTATCAAAATATTTCTTCACATTATAGTTGGCCTTGACAAACTCCACATTTGGTGTCATTTAACCGACCTCGTATCTCTCACCGTTAAAAAGATACTCATGGTGAGCATGGTAAGTGGGACACACTGTATATAACTGTTTCACGAACACTTTGAGTGAGAGGAGAAGGATCTGTCCGTACCCTGTTAAGATGGCAAATACATCAATTTACATATCAAGTGACCCTAGTTGAAACCACCATCAATATGACAAATTTCAACATGATTATGAAACCTTACTTTGAACAGTTGCATCATGGTGTGATTGAATCCCTCGTCCTTCTCTATCTTCCTGCGGTACCTCTTGGTCTGCTCCTCGTCGGTGATGTTGACGTCTTTGGGCCAGCCGCCCTCCACGTGGTTCATGGAGGCGTTGGCGTATTCCGCCCGCATCGTATTGAGGTTGTGCTCCGCCTGGATCGGGGCGCATTGTGTGCTTCTCGATACGGGATCTCTGTTAATTTTTTTTTCGAAATGGGAATTAGTCTAATGAAAAATTATGGAGTTTATTTGGTATGGATAATGAAGATTTATATATTATTTCGATAAAATCAATACTTACTATAGATAATATCGATAATATCAATAATTATCGATATTTTTTGATAACTTTCGATACTTTCGGAAATGTCCGTTGATTATTAGTTGTTATCGCCTAATTTTATAGTCCATTACAACTAAGAAGATAACATTAGAAATCGCGAGTCCAGTACGTGGGGTTTTTGAAGGCAACAGGTGGTTAAGTAGCGATTAACGGTGGCTCTTGGGAAAAAAGTAGTTAAACATATTTTATAGCTATAATTATCTGATCTACAATTTTTTTTGGGATAATTTCAAAATTTAACTCACTATGCTGCCGAAAATAGTGAAAAAAAAAAGTTTTTTGTGATCTTTTACCACGAGTGATTTTTTTTTTACAGGTGTCTGATCGATGAGGACTTTCTAGATTTTATTTATGATGGTGTTTATCGAACAATCCTAGCAAATTTTTAGCTCGCTGCGAATTTATTTTTGTAACCTCACTCGTATTTTTTGGTCTAACATGACCGGATTAGGTACTCGTTGTCTCTGGCTTGTGATTGGTCAGATTATGTGATGGGTGAAATAGTTGGCAAAAAAAAAATGTTCTTCAGAAAATATTAATCTCGCTTAAAATTACTGTTATGTTTGATGCAAAGTTGATGTATCGGTGAAGCATTTTGTATTTTTTCAGTACAAAAATAACTAAAATGATGCCAAATATCAAGCTAATTTATATATGTACCTATATATCTAATCAAAGTTTAAAACAATTATGATATTATAGAAATTTCGTAGAAATTAAAAAATATCAAGAACTGGGAGTTGCAATAAAACATTCATTTGAGACTAAAATATGTAACATCGGAATAGGAACAATTTCTCTTGGTGAACAATTTTGAAATTCAAACGAATAAGACTGTTTTCCGCGATTAATTAGAAAGAATGTAACTCAATTATCTTGACATCTATAGCGAATGCCAATAACGTGGTCCCGTCTATAACAAATATAAAATATAAGAATAAATTTTATATGCAGGAAAAATATCGGTTTTCGTTTTATCTTTGTGTCAATTTATATGAACGCATCTAAAAGACTGAATAATTGAATTTGTGATCTTTTGAGAGCTGATCCCATTTGAATTATTCTATCAAATTTCGACCCTCATCCGAATAAATTATATATGTATGTCCCAAAGGTATGTAAATACAATGTATTTTATCGAACGGCAACTGTGCCAATCACTATGAGCAAGATGATTGAAAAATTGCTCTTTCCTGTGCGTTAATTTTTTTTTACGTTCTGATTCCCACGAAAAGGAATATCCTGTAATATTCAGAGAACATCGTGATTTGATAACGAGATGAGAATTCAAACTGAGCTAAGTTAGTGGTAGAGCGTTAATATTTCGCCTATCTCGAAAGATAATATCCGATGGACCAGTGTGGAACTCATGTGCATATTGTGCTCGCACTACAAGTATTTATACAGGATGTATCTAAATAACACAAAAAAAATTTAGGGGTAATATTTTAGGAAATGATCCGAAGTTCATATCATATGAGCATGTGTCCTCTAACTTGCTTCGTTTTCGAGATACAATCGTTTTTTTTATTCATTACTCAATTGTCTTTTCGTCAATTTCGTCAATTTCAATAAAACGTTGTGGTTTTGTTAATAGTAATATGGAGCTTCCTCTGGTGCTTTTAGATTCGAAATAATATTTCCAGTGGCCTCACATATGGTGAATGTCATTATTGTATATGACACCGGTTTTTCTGAGTTTAATATTTTCATGAGATTGTACTATTGAAATAACAACTTTTTTTATCCTTTGTGTGATTTTTGGATCTAGCATAGTTTTTGAGGAAACAACAAAAATTCGATTTGGCTCTAATGTAGGTGTTTGAAAACATTGAGATTTCTCAATTACCACAATTTCTATCATTTTGGGTCTTTCTCAGTCTCCAACCATACTGAATTTTGGCACCATGAAAGCATATACAGGGGGGTTTTAGAAATAAAAACAATTAATACTTTCAACGACAACATCCTGTATCTCATAAAAGGAGAAAATTAGATCACATGATTATATGAACTTTATTTGCTAGAGTATCACAAGGAACTGCCCCTTAAATTTTTTCGGCGATATTTAGATACACCCTGTAGAGTTTTACTCTGGTTCATCGGATATTATCTTCCGAGAGGGGCGAAATATTGAAGCTCTGTCACTAACTCAGCTCAGTTTGAATCGCGGCACGTTTGGATAATCGCAAAGTGGTCATTATCCCCTTTCATTTGCTTTTTGTTTCAATCAACGCACAGGAAAGTGAAATTTTTCAATCATTTTGCTCAAGATAGCGATTGGCACAGGTGCCGTTTGATAACATAAAATGTTTTTACCTGCTTTTGAAACATATAATATAACATCACATTATCAGATGACATAACATGAGATATTGGATAGATAAATCAGATGAGATAAAATCGATACCTTAAAATATAGTCCTTGTAAAGTTTCCTGTTGGAAGGAAAATCGTCTATTATTTCAGGTCCTCTCAAGCAAAATTGGCATTGTCGTCCGAAATCACTCCTTTTCTTCTGATAAGCATATTGAACTTCCATTTTCTGTCAACTTGATGAAGTTTGTTCGATAGGGAAGTAACCAGGGCAACTACTTACAGGATGGTTAAAATATCTGCTGTACAAATCTACCAACAATAAATTGGTGAGAACAATGGTGAGAAACTTGTGTTGATTTGTATTTCGTAAATGTACAGATTAGTCACGTTGAGCAGACCAAAATTTTTAACTAGTAAAGGAAGAAAAACAGATTTTGGACAAAAGGTGAATATATTATTGGGAGTGGAATTGTCATTGAATAAAGGTTTTTGGTTTTGAATTGGTTTTGGTAGGTACACAAAGGTCAATATCTAGGACCATATTATAATTTTTATTAACAATAATAATCCAGTTCATTCATACCTTCAGGTGAATTCAAAATATGTCATAATTTGATGAAAATAAAAAATCGAAAATAATTCAATTAGATTGCTGATATATTTAAATGCTCTGAAACTGCATACTTAAAATAAATTTACACGCTTGCATATGATCTGGTAGTCAGCTTTCTCAAGTTTTTAGCCGTGGCGGATTAATGTTTTCAATAACACGAAAATGATTATTATCACTCTCTTTCTGGTCTAGACATACAATTATTTTTTAGAGTCAGTGTCTTTAGGCTACAAATATTTATTATATGTTAATTTCCTTTTAACAATCTTCATTAGGTATTATGAACACTATACGCTAAAGTCAACATATTTTACTTGAAAACATTCTTGGTGACATGTCATAATATACCACCTTTTATGATCCTTTTAATTTTGACAGTATAAAAAAACAACCTTACAAGGGATCCACTTCCATTGAATAGAACTCGAAAGCTTGCCGAAAATATACTACAAATTATTTTTATCTGTCGACTTCTTCAAAATTTGCAAAATCATAACTAACAAAAGTTATGTTTACATTTTTTCCATGTCAATGATATATCTGAGAACATTTATTTTTTTAAACTTTCATACCCAATCAAAGGGTTCAAACTTAAACGATGTAAATTTGCTTTTACAGACCTCTAATCACAGGTTTCTGATTAGGTTTTCTCAATTCAGAATTTTAGACACCCTGTATGATGAACTTCAATTCATTATACCACTAACAAAAGTTCATTTTGTTGACGATAGTCGAGAATAGACCATAATTCAAATGTATACACTTTCTGCTGCTCCCTGTTTATTTTCTTAGAAAGATTATATTGGATGATCAGTGATTTTTTTTCACCAGAGAACATGGTAACAATATCTCTAGTGTAAAGTGCCTTAGCGTCTAAACCAATGAAAATCGAGGTCAAACAGTCTATATCTCACTACCCACTTCATTCTTAACTGGAACATACTATTGGCCATCCATCAAAACATTGTTTTTGACATTGGCATAGATTTCAAGCTGAATTTCAGAAAGCGTCAATAATTGTATTTCAGCATATTCACTTGTATTTCAAAGAGCAATTTGTATTTCAGAATAGTCAATTGAATGTCAGAAAGCGCCAATTGTATTTCAGAATAGTCACTTGTATTTCCGAAAGCGTCAATTGTATTTTAGAATAGTCAATTCAATTACAGGAAGCGTCAATTGTATTTCAGAAAGCATTAATTTTTATTTTAGAATAGTCAATTGAATGTCAGAAAGCGTCAATTGTATTTCAGAATAGTCACTTGTATTTCTGAAAGTGTTCTAAAAAACAATTGACTATTCTGAAATACAAATAAGGCTTTCTGAAAATGAATTGACTCTTCTGAAATACAAAAGACTCTTTCTGAAATTGAATTGACTAATCTTAAATACAAATTGATGCTTTCTGAAATACCAGTGCCTATTCTGAAATACAAGTGACTATTCTGAAATACAAATGACGCTTTCTGAAAATGAATTGATTATTCTAAAATACAATTGAAGCTTTTTGAATTACAAGTGAATATTTTGAAATACAAATGAGGCTTTCTGTAATTGAATGGACTATTCTGAAATACAAGAGACCATAGTCACTATTCTGAAATACAAATGACGCTTTCTGAAAATGAATTGACTATTCTGAAACACAATTGCCGCTTTCTGAAATACAAGTGACTATTCTGACATACAAATGACGCTTTCTGAAATTGAATGGATCATTGTGAAATACAAATTGATACTTTCTGAAATACCAGTGACTTTTCTGAAATACAAGTGACTATTCTGAAATACAAATAACGCTTTCTGAAAATGAATTGACTATTCTGAAGTACAATTGACGCTTTCTGAAATACAACGATGTTTCTAAAATACCATTGACTTTTCTGAAATACAAGTGACTATTCTGAAATACAAATAACGCTTTCTGAAAATAAATTGACTATTCTGAAGTACAATTGACGCATTCTGAAATACAAATCGATGTTTCTGAAATACCAGTGACTTTTCTGAAATACAAGTGATTATCCGGAAATACAAATGACGCTTTCTGGAATACAACTGGAGAAGTTGTAGTACTGAAAATGTGAGCTCTCCTTACTGACACACCAGTCAATGCAAGACCAGAACGAAAAAAAAAACAAACAAACAAAAAACCTCCCCCTCCCCTTCGGCCGCTTCACAGCAGCTGCTCCATCTCCTGCATGAACTGCTTGTACGCGTCGTCCTTGGCGTGCCCGCCCGCCGCCATCATGCCCCTGTGCATGTTCATCTCCTTCTGCCTCATCTCTCTGGCCAGCGCGCCTGCGCTCCTCGTCGGCCGCTTGTCTTCGCGCTTCACGCGCAGCGTCGACGGCACGAAGCGCGTCACGTCTGCGCTCAGGTTCCTGATCTGCGGCTTGGCGCTGATGGTGGCGCCCTGTTTGGTCGATGATTCGGCGGGGCGGTCGATGAGCTGCGGCGCGGCGGAGAGGACGTTGGGTTGCACGAGTTGCGGGGGCGCGGGGATCCTACAACAACGGTTTATTTTTTTTCTACTTGCATAATTGAAATGCAGGATGAACTCCAATCAAATCCCATCTACTGTTTTCTGGTCAGAGTTCTTGACCTGGGACCTAGGATTCTATTCAATATCGCGGAATATAGGTCGCATTTTACCCGTTAGATGACGAAATCTCAACCAAAATTCGAGGTTGGTAGAACTGATGATAATTAAAATTCCCCAAAATTACAGTTTCGTACTTTCAAATTTAATCTCATTTGGTTTGAGGTTATGTTTACACCAATTGACCTATCCAAGATGCTGTCAAATCATCTAAATCAATATGGCCGACTGTAGGCACACATACTTTCGTGTGGCAATATCTTTGTTATAGTGGTTCAAGGATTATAAATATCCACTTTTATTCAAAATAGCCATTATCATTATTTGATATATCCACCAAAATTGAACTGCTGCTACGTAAATCAACAAAAAATACTTGTGTGCCTACAGGCGGCCATTAGAAATATGTCAAAAGTCACGTGTTCTGGAATGCCTAATAGGTCGCGTGCACGATGACCGACCCTGGAGGCAAAATATTGAAACACAACCTCACTGTTCTGTGAATTATTGAAACACAACCTCACTTTTTCATTTGTTTACAGAGGAATCAAAGGGTTGAAATAGTTTTTCACAATATTTTGGCATACGAATCGTGTTTCTTGCGTTATTCATTAATTCAAGCATGCCTTCGCATTGTGCTGTTGTACAGTGCACAAAAAATGCAACAAGAGACTAGGGAATATGATTTTTCAGGTAAATAGTAATCTCACATAGTTATCATTATGAAATGTTGTCATGCCTAATTAAAATTCCTTCTGCCTTCGCCACTTCTGCAATACAAGCTAATACTGCTAATAGATTGAAAATTTCTACAACACACACGATCGTCAGCATGTCAGACCATGTCCTCCCGATTGATTGCATGAATCCAATCTTTTTGCATTATTATAGAAATTTCAGGTATATTTCTATTAGCTCTTATTGCAGAAGGAATTCCGATGAGAAATCAGAGAAATAACCAAATTTCAAAAATGAAAACTATATGTGAGTGACTGTAGTAGGTACTTACTTTCAAATCATAATGTACCATCCGGATTCCTTCATTTTCCGCTGCAGTTTTTGTGCATTTTACAACAGCACAATGTGATGGCATGAGGGAATTGATGAATAGCGGAAAAATACGATTCATATGCCAAAATAATTGTGGAAAACTATTTCCATCACTTGTAAACAAATAAGGAAAGTGACGTTGTGTTTCAATGTTTTGCCTCCAGCGTCGGTCATCTGACAGTTCTTGCACGCAACCCATGGGTTGCGTGAAAGTACCTACTATAGTCACTCACATATAGTTTTCATTTTTGAAATTTGGTAATTTCTCTGATTTCTCATCGGAATTCCTTCTGTGATAGGAGCTAATAGAAATACACCTGAAATTTCTAAAATAATGCAAGAAGATTAGGTACATGCAAACAATCGGGAGGACTGGTCTGACATGCTGACGATCGTGTGTTTTGTAGACATTTTCAATCTATTAGCAGTATTAGCTTGTATTGCAGTAGTGGCAGAAGGCAGAAGGAATTTTAATAAGGAATGACAACATTTCATAATGATAACTATGTGAGATTACTATTTACCTGAAAAATCATATTCTTTAGTCTCTTGCTGCATTTTTTGTGCATTGTACAACAGTACAATGCGAAGGCATGCTCGAATTAATGAATAGCGCAAAAAACACGATTCGTATGCCAAAATATTGTGAAAAACTATATCAATCCTCTGATTCCTTTGTAACCAAATAAAAAAGTGAGGTTGTGTTTCAATAATTCACAGAAGAATGAGGTTGTATTTCAATATTTTGCCTCCAGGGTCGGTCATCGTGCACGCGACCTATGAAAAGTTTTTTTTACAACCATACATGTAATTTTGTCATTACTAACATCATTGAAGGTTGGGAAGTGTCACATTACACACCTCTACTTCCCGTCCTCACTTCCCGCCCCTCACTCATGTAATAATTCAGGAATGTTCAGAACGAAACATAGATTTATTAATTTTGATCGGAATATGATGGTTGTAAATAAAATAGTATACAAACCTCGGTAGGAAGTTTCATTCCTGTCTCGAAATTATAGCTAACCTCGACGCTTTGCGTCTCGGTTAACTATAAACTCACGACAGGAATGAATCACTTTCCACCTCGGTGTGAAATATACTATTCTTTGCTTACACTCTCGTTATTGTTGCATCACTTAAGAACATAAAGTTTCATTATAGTTTTTTTAGGGGTTTATGATCGATTTCACTTAACCATAATTATGCAGATAGTTACAGTCCAAGGAGGTGATTTTCAAATAAAAATGAAAGAATACATGATTTTTCTCGTTCTTTTTTCACCTCATGTGAAGCACAAGTCTTGAACTATCATCTTTAATGTTTTTCGGATTTTGATCATTTTGCTATATAATTTTCATCAACTTTTCCTTTTTTCTTTTCCCTTTTTCCTTTCCCCTTGTTACATTATGCCTTCCCATACCTGATCACCCTCGGGGCCACCTGCACCTGCACCTGCGCCATCCTGACGACGGGCAGCCGGGGCGGCAGGCCGGGCGGAGGTCCGGGTGGCATGAGCGGCCTGCCCGGGGGCGGTCCGGGAGGCAGCCTGATGCCGGCAGGGAAGAGGTGCGGATGGGACAGCGGCGCCTGGGCGGCCGCCAGGGGCAGCTCGGTGCCGGGCGGCAGCAGCGGTTCGGTGTGCACCTGGAACAGAGGGGAAGGGGCGGTTTTACGATTTGGAATTCTATTTGATTTGAAAAAAATTAAGAGTGAAGAAGTTGCTTTGTCAATATCATGATAAATAAATTGTAAAAGTGATCAAAGTAGAATTACCTCCGATTTTATTGTATATTGTTACTAGATCTTTCAAAACTGGAATTGTACCAGATAAGATGAAAATTGCTAAAGTCATACCGATACATAAAACTGGAAAAAGAGATGACCTTAATAATTACAGACCGATTTTAGTTCTCCCGATCCTCTCAAAAATTATTGAAAAAAATGATGAATAAGCGTATTCTTAAAGGACCCCGCACTAAACTATAGGGAAAATGGCTCTCGATGGAAATCGCTGAATTTTTGGTATGTTGCAGACTTTTATATACTGAACAGAACATTGAACTAACATCAAAAAATGGACAGTTTTTCCGATATTGACCTCCGAATGTCATTGTTTCGAGAAAAAAGTATTTGAAAATGGTCGAATTTTTGGCATGTTGTAGATAGGAATGAACTGATGAAAAAATCCAATTGACCTAACCTCCAAAAATTGACAGTTTTCTCGATATTGACCTTCAAATGCAATTTTTTCAAGAAAAAAAATCTCTGAAAATGGCTGAATTTCTGGTATATGCAATTGACCTAACCTCAAAATATAGACAGTTTTTGTTCACTGTCGCAGACCGTTCTCTCTTCAGATCTCTTTACTTATCGTAAATAATTATTAAAATTCACGATATTTCATACATGAAAATTGTGGGACAAAGCGTGATGACGTCATATACCGCGATCAATCCATTGCAATTATACAATACGATACTTTACTACACAACACTCCACTCCTACTGTGGAAATAAATCCTTAATTCTATGAATAATTTGGAAATATTCTCATTGGTTGTTGAGCAATAAAAATCTAAAAGTGATAATCGGTATCGGTATGTCAATGTCACGTCATCGGCGGCTATATAGTGTTGCTGAGAGGTGATTATTAAAAAAAATATATTTGGGGTGTATCGAATTTTAATATAGATGGAATGATCAAAATAAAATAGATATATGGCATAAATTCGACTAGAGTGTATACCTACAACCCCATTGATTTCGGAAAGACTATAACCATCTGTTAAATAATATTTATGTAATTACATCCCCTCTTGGGTTCTCTTCACCTGTGCATGTATCCTATGAAGAAGATTTGTTTTAAGAAGAATGAAAGGCCAAATACTAATTAATTAAACAGCAACTTTGTCTATTGATTATTGTTCCATTCATCTTATTTTCCATTCGTATACACTGAGAGGTCAATATCGAAAAACTGTGAATTTTTTGTTAGGTCAATTGGATTTTTTCATTAGTTCATTCCTATCTACAACACACCAGAAATTCAGCCATTTTCAGAGATTTTTTTACTTGAAATAATTACACTTGGAGGTCAATCGAGAAAACTGTCAATTTTTGGAGGTTAGGTCAATTGGATTTTTTCATCAGTTCATTCCTATCTACAATATGCCAAGAATTCGACCATTTTCAAATACTTTTTTCTCGAAACAATGACATTCGGAGGTCAATATCGGAAAAACTGTCCATTTTTTGATGTTAGTTCAATGTTCTGTTCAGTATATAAAAGTCTGCAACATACCAAAAATTCAGCGATTTCCATCGAGAGCCATTTTCCCTATAGTTTAGTGCGGGGTCCTTTAAAAAAAAAACATCGCATGAAAGTGCAGTTTTACCATAAATTTCATATTTGAAGAAAAAATCAGTACTTATAAATCAAAAAAATCACGATCAAATAAAAAAATCAGATTTTTAGATAACAAAAATCGCGATTTGCAACATTGACACTCACCGTCAACCTCGCTCGCGCCTCCTCCTCCCTGCTCCCCTCCAGCTTCTTCTGCACCGTCTCCATCTCCTTCATGAACTCGTCGACGTTTTGCCCGCTCAGCGCCACCATCTTCTGCTGCAGCGACGTCGGCTTCACCGGCGCCGCCTTCGCCATCTCCACCATCTCCTCCTCCTCCTCCTCCGCCTCCGAGCCTCCCGCCACTGCCTCTCGCTCCCCCGCCTCCGTCGAGGTCTTCCACGCGCCCCCGCCGCCGAACTCCTCCACTTCGCCGTCGTCGTCGACGTCGGGGGCGGGGCCTGGTGGGCAGCCGGGCGGCTCGCGCACCGGTTGGCCCTTGAGTGGGAAGAGAATAATCATCAGAGTGCCTTGAAACCAGGTACTACTCATTGATGAAGCATAGCTGTCCTCAAAAGCGGGACCAACTTCTCTCTATAGGTAACGAAATCGACCAATAGGCGTTGATGCCGACGTAGGGAAAAAATAACACGAAACTTGTTGAACCAGTATGGCTGTTTCCATCCTTCACTTTCCGTCCTTATAGATTCAAAAAGTACCTCTCATTTTGGTCCCATTTTCGTATAGGCGATGGGCCATATATAGAAATAGTACATATATGCTTAAAACAATATATCTACTATTTCTATACAGGGTGAGTCATTAGTGTGGCAAAATGAGATAACGGCTTTACTGTTTCAGATAGATGAACAAAAATACCAGAGATGAACTAGGATCCTGAGCAGCACATTTACGAATTATTTCGCTTTATACAGGGTGACTCAGAAATGCGTGACGTATCGAAGTTATACTTTTTCATATGGGACACCCTGTATTTCATTGCATTTTCGCATTCTCCTTTGTAAGCTGATTTCATCAATGCATCACACTTGGGGCCTAGCGAGAAAGATTACAGAGATATAGGGTGTTCAAAATCGAGATTTTTCAACTTTAGGATTTTTTTGCGTCGAAACTATTCATTATTAGTCAAAACGGCTTCCATGTCCCTATTCCAACTTTTGATTTACTGCGGTACTAGTATCTGCGGTACTCCCATTGAGACTTTCCATCTATCCATGACGTTTCAAATTGTATATTGGAAATATTTATTAATAATTTTGCTGCTTGTATGTTTTTATTAGACTGTATTTTATTCATAAGTAACAGTTCTAGTTTTTTTTTGTGTTTTTGTAGGTTTTCAAAATTCATATCTCAATTCCACAACTACCTCAATCAACACCTCATTCTTTATTGATGCAATTTTGAAATTTCACTTTATAATCTTCATTGATTCCTTTTAAAATAGGTACAAGTATGACCTACCTCACATAGCAGGTAGATATACCTACTTTTCCTTATTGTTAATTTGTTTCTAGGTGAATGAAAGTCCTGGATTTCAAATTCATTCATAATTGTTAATTTTTATGAAGGTATCTTGTGAAATAATTCAGGGAAAAACAGTATACAAGAGCACTGAGGGATAAAGTATACTAGTAGATCGGAGGTGGAATTTTCATCATGGTCATAGATACATCATTTGTGCGGAAATTGATCGGTTAGCAGCATGATTCAACCTATTAGTCATTCATTCGAGACCAGGTGGTGAATAAAGACAGTCTTATATTAGATGTCATCACATACAGTCGAATTTTGTGATCGCAATTGAAAAATACGCGAAAGGAATTATTTATCGTTCCAAACGGAGTGTTCACTTGAAAATGAGTGCAAGTATTGTTCCTCATTTAATTCAGTGTTTCCTGTTGTTACATCAAAGCTTCGCATTTTTCACGCTGGTGAGTGAATAGAGATTCTCTGTTTTTCCTAATATTTTCCTGTTTATATTTAACTCAATTAGCTTATATGTTTTCAAAATAAGAAACGTCTGTTCGTTGAATACTTTCAAGATAATATAATTCGAAACGAGCAAACTTTTTTCATGGAAAAATACGTTTTCCCTACACAGGGTGTTTCAGATTTTAATGTACATACTATACCTGTAGATAAAGGACACTTTGGTGATTCTAATCACTCCCTATCGATGTGTCTTCCATCTTTTATAATCAATATAATATACAGGGTATGTCACGACAAGCTTACACCATCTTATATCGAGAATCAGTCGGAAGATATCCATGAAAATGTGCATGCTTACATTTCAGAATACGCTCTCTTCATTTAAAATATTTTCGACAATGCAGTGTGTAGCGACATTGATATTTCAAATGGAATTTATACCCTGTATTTTATCGCATTTTTAGATTTCGCCTAAAGAGCTGATTTCATCAATATATCACACATGGGGTGTTGAAACTCGAGATTTTTCAACTTAATAGGATTTTTTGTGTCGAAACTATTCATTATTGGTCAAAACGGCTCAACTTTTGATTCACTATTTATTGATATTTAATCGGAACAAATACAGAGGGTGTGGTTCAAGATTCAGAATTCTCATCATCATCTGTATATCTGTTCCGATTAAATATCAGTGAATAGTAAATCGAAAGTTTAGATTACAGAATATCCTTTTTCGTGGGAACCAGAACATGAAAAAAGAAGTTTCGACAGAAACAAAACCTAAACTTGAAGAATACTCTCGATTTTGAACACCCTATATCTCTGTAATCATTTTCGATAGACCCCAAGTGTGATGCATCGATGAAATCAGCTCTTCAGGGAGAATAAACATACAGGGTATTCTTTTTGGAATAACAAAGTTGTTGCTACTTTTTGATAGAACCGGCAACAATTCATTGCTGAAAATATTTTAAATGAAGAGAGCGTGATCTAAAATATGAGCATACATATATTTTCATGAATTTCTCCCGAATGATTCTCGATATACAGATAGTGTAAGCTCGTCGTGACATACCCTGTATAGTAAATCAAACATAATAATCGTTAAAGTAACACTTGAAAACTCCATGGCCACACTATATAGCAAAAATTCATCGTAGTCTGATGTGTTAGTGTTTTTAGGATTTCTGGAAATCCTATGTATGAAATTTTATGAGTCATTTTGAATGGAAACAAATAACGGATTCAACCTCGGAATCAACTAAAAAATAATAAAATGCATGTCGTATCTCCAAAATCATGACCCCTAAAGAAATTGAGTACGCCACTGAATTCTTCGCAAAATTCTCTGTTAGACGTAGTATTATTCGTAGTAACTCAGCACAACCTTATTATTTCTAATAACTTCGTAGAAGCCTGGCAGTCTAAACCAAAATGTACATATTTAAATCTGAAACACCCTGTATTTCTCCTTGTGCATTTTACACTCTTCGAGAAATTTGCTAGAGTTTTTCACTACTTCTGACTATAAAATTCGTTCAAATCACTAGAGATTTTTGTGAAAGTTATATTTTTAGCCTATGTTTGATTTTTTCAAATCGATAGACTTTCGAAAATAATAGTGCCAGTATATCCGTGTTCAATTCTTCATCTTATATCTTGTATACTATATATCTGTTCCCCCTGTATAATTTCTTTATCGTCATTAGTCATAGATAACTCATTTGTTCGGAGATTAAACGGTTAACAGCATGATTCAACCTATTAGTCATTCATTCGAGACCAGGTGGTGAAGCAAGACAGTCTTATATTAGATGTCATCACGTACAGTCGAATTTTGTGTTCGCAATTGAAAAATACGCGAAAAGAATTATTTATCGTTCTAAACGTAGTGTTCACTTGAAAATGAGTGCAAGTGTAGTGTTTTTGTATCCCTCATTCAATTGAGTGATCACATAATTACATTATCGCGATCGTGTGTTGTTCTGGTGTTTCGTGTTGTTTCATCAAAGCTTCGCATTTTTCACGTTGGTGAGTGAATAGAGATTCTGTTTTTCCTCATATTTCCTTGTTGATATTTAACTTAATTACCATATGTTTTCAAAATAAGAAACGTCTGTTCGTTGAATACTTTCAAGATAATAATTCTAAACGAGCAAACCAGAAGAAAATAAGACAATTCGAAATTTTTTCATGGAAAAATACCTTTTTCCTATACATGGTGTTTCAGATTTGAATGTACATACTAAACCTGTAGATAGAGGAAACTTTGGTGGTTCCAATCATTATGGATGTGTCTTCCATCTTTTACTCGATCTTTTATAATCAATATACAGGGTGTCTATAAAAGGTCTTTACAAAAACATACCACATATTCCCTAGACCAAAATAAGTCGATTTAAGTAAAATTACCTTAGTACAAAGTTGCATCGTTTGGGCTCCAGAGGGCCTCGAAGTTACAATTTTTAAATCGTTTTTTTCCATATAAATATAAAACGGCATGTGCGATTTCGCTGAAATTTGGTATATTGATAGAGTTTTATGTGGTTAAAAAAATTGTGTTAAAATTTTGTCCAATAATAATACATAGGCGTAGAACTTGATTTTTTAAATAATAGCACCTTTAACAATTCTACGCTAATGGAAGAAAAGGAGTTTGATTATGAAATTTAGATTGCGCAACTCATTTACTTTAAAAAAGGTACTCTTGATGAGACCTGATTACCCTCATGGTTTTGACGAAATTCGCATTTTAGTAATTTTAGAACATAAACAATAATAATTAAAATACAAACTTTGTCAAAACCATGAGAGTAAATCGAGTGTTATCAAGGGTACTTTTTTGTAGTAAATGAGTACCCAATCCAAATTTCAAACTCAAACCCCTTTTCTGCCATTGGCGTAGAATTTTTAAAGGTGCAATTATTTAAAATTTCAAGTTCTACGCCTATGGCAGAATAGGGGTTTGAGTATGAAATTTGGATTGGGTACTCATTTACCACAAAAAAGTACCCTTGATAACATTCGATTTACTCTCATGGTTTTGACAAAGTTTGTATTTTAATAATTATTGTTTATATTCTAAAATTACTAAAATGCAAATTTCGTCAAAACCATGAGAGCAATCGAGTCTTATCAGGAGTACCTTTTTTAAAGTAAATGAGTTGCGCAATCTGAATTTCATACTCAAACTCCTTTTCTTCCATTAGCGTAAAATTGTTAAAGGTGCAATTATTTAAAAAATCAAGTTCTACGCCTATGTATTATTATCGGACAAAATTTTAACAGCAGTTTTTGCCACATAAAATTCTATCAATATACCAAATTTCCGCAGAATCGAAAAGGCCGTTTTAAATTTATATGGGAAAAACGATTTAAAAATTGTAACTTCAAGGCCCTCTGGAGCCCAAACGATGCAACTTTGTACTTAGGTAATTTTACTTAAATCGACTTATATTTGTCTAGGGAATATGTGGTATGTTTTTGTAAAGATCTTTTACAGACACCCTGTATAATATACAGGGTATGTCACGACGAGCTTACACTATCTTTATATCGAGAATCAGTCGGAAGAAATCCATGAAAATGTGCATGCTAATATTTCGGAATACGCTCTTTTCATATAGAATATTTTCGACAATGCACTGTTGCCTCTTCTACTATAAGGTAGTAGCAACATTGATATTTCAAATGGAATACCCTGTATTTCATCGCATTTTTAGATTTTGCCTAAAGAGCTGATTTCATCAATATATTACACTCGGGGTGTATCAAAAATGATTACAGAGATATGGGGTGTTCAAATTCGAGATTTTTTCAACTTTAGGATTTTTTGTGTCGAAACTATTCATTATCGGTCAAAACGGCTCACATGCCCCTATCTCAACTTTTGATCCACATTTTCCTGATATTTAATAGGAACAGATACAGGATGGTTCAAGATTTAGAATTCTGATCATCCTGTATCTGTTCCTAAATGGTAAATAGGTTCGACACAAACAAAACTTGAAGTTGAAAAATCTCGATTTTGAACACTCTATATCTCTGTAATCATTTCCGATAGACCCCAAGTGTGATGCATCGATGAAATCAGCTCTTCAGAGAGAATAAAAATACAGGATATTCTCTTTGGAATAACAAAGTTGTTGCTACTTTTTGATAGAAGTGGCAAAAATGCATTGCTGAAAATATTTTAAATGAAGAGAGCGTATTCTAAAATATGAGCATGCATAATTTCATGAATTTCTCCCAAATGATTCTCGATATACAGATAGTGTAAGCTCTTCGTGACATACCGTATATATAATATGATTTCTATGGACATACCCTGTATAGTAAATCAGACATAATAATCGTTGAAGTAAAAAACTCCATGGCCCACTAGCAAAAATCCATCAGAGTCTGATGTTTTAGTGTTTTTTTTAGGATTTCTGGAAATCCTATGTATAAAGTTTTTTACGTCATTTTGAAAGGAAACAAATAACGGATTCAACGTCGGACTCGGCGTTTATAAACCCTCTCTGCAAAGGAGGTCGGCGCATGGTGGGTTAGGTATACACAGTGTTTTTCATTGCAGAGAAAATCGTTGTTTATCTGCCTACCTCGTCTGCATTGAGAGAGTTGATGAATTGATGAATAATTATAAAAATATATCGCGTTTTAGTTACGAATGTTGAAAACATTGTTCAGACTTTATAGATTTATATTCTATGTACGTTTCACGATTCAAATTTAAAATTGATGCTTAGTTTTAGATCCGAGCAGCACACTGTTTGGAATTCATGGTCCTTATCATAACCCACGAAATTGAAAATGTAGCAGATGCCTACTGGGAAAACCACTATTCGGAAGGAGAGCGAATATAGAGCATTCCAGTTACAATTGTTGGAAATATTATTCAGGTATGTTTCAGATTCATCAGTTTTAATTTTCATGGACTTTCTGATATGTGATATTTAGTTGCAGATCCGAAAAGCAAAGTGTTTGATACTTGGCAATAAATTGGAGAAAACCATCCAGCCACGTCGGACCGAATAGAAAATCCGCAAAGAGAACTGACCAGAGTATACTTTTCAAAATTCTGATCCTTATTTTCGTACGGAAGGCGATATATTGAATTCCTTTCCAGATTCTCAAGCAAACAGATAGACAGATATTCACCTTTATGTCTCTATGGAAACACGACAGGTACCCTTACGAGGGGAGAGTATCAACTCGGCGTTTATAAACCCTCTCTGCAAAGGAGGTCGGCGCATGGTGGGTTAGGTATATACAGTGTTTTTCATTGCAGAGAAAATCGTTGTTTATCTGCCTACCTCGTCTGCATTGAGAGAGTTGATGAATAATCATAAAAATATATCGCATTTCAGTTACGAATGTTGAAAACATTGTTCAGACTTTATAAATTTATATTCTATGTACGTCTCACGATTCAAATTTCAAATTGATGCTTAGTTTCAGATCCGAGCAGCACACTGTTTGGCATTCATGGTCCTTATAATAACCCACGAAATTCAAAATGCAGCAGATGCCTACTGGGAAAACTACTATTCGGAAGGAGAGCGAATATGAAGCATTCCAGTTACGGTTGTTGGAAATATTATGCAGGTATGTTTCAGATTCATCATCAGTTTTAATTCTCATGGACTTTCTGATATGTGATATTTAGTTGCAGATCCGAAAGGCAGTGTTTGATACTTGGCAATAAATTGGGGAAAACCATCCAGTCAAGTCGGACCGAATAGAAAATCCGCAAAGAGAACTGACCAGAGTATACTTTTCAGAATTCTGATCCTTATATTCGTACGGAAGGCGATATATTGAATTCCTTTCCAGATTCTCAAGCAAACAGATAGACAGATATTCACCTTTATGTCTCTATGGAAACACGACAGGTACCCTTACGAGGGGAGAGTATCAACTCGGCGTTTATAAACCCTCTCTGCAAAGGAGGTCGGCGCATGGTGGGTTAGGTATATACAGTGTTTTTCATTGCAGAGAAAATCGTTGTTTATCTGTCTACCTCGTCTGCATTGAGAGAGTTGATGAATAATCATAAAAATATATCGCATTTCAGTTACGAATGTTGAAAACAATATTCAGACTCTATAGATTTATATTCTATGTACGTCTCACGATTCAATTTCAAATTGATGCTTAGTTTTAGATCCGAGCAGCACACTGTTTGGCAATCATGGTCCTTATCATAACCCAAGAAATTCAAAATGCAGCAGATGCCTACTGGGAAAACCACTATTCGGAAGGAGAGCGAATATGAAGCATTCCAGTTAAGGTTGTTGGAAATATTATGCAGGTATGTTTCAGATTCAACATCAATTTTAATTCTCATGGACTTTCTGATATGTGATATTTAGTTGCGGATCCGAAAAGCAAATTGTTTGATACTTGGCAATAGATTGGAGAAAACCATCCAGCCACGTCGGACCGAATAGAAAATCAGCAAATAGAACTGACCAGAGTATACTTTTCAAAATTCTGATCCTTATTTTCGTACGGAAGGCGATATATTGAATTCCTTTCCAGATTCTCAAGCAAACAGATAGACAGATATTCACCTTTATGTCTCTATGGAAACACGACAGGTACCCTTACGAGGGGAGAGTATCAACTCGGCGTTTATAAACCCTCTCTGCAAAGGAGGTAGGCGCATGGTGGGTTAGGTATATACAGTGTTTTTCATTGCAGAGAAAATCGTTGTTTATCTGCCTACCTCGTCTGCATTGAGAGAGTTGATGAATAATCATAAAAATATATCGCATTTCAGTTACGAATGTTGAAAACAATATTCAGACTCTGTAGATTTATATTCTATGTACGTCTCACGATTCAAATTTCAAATTGATGCTTAGTTTTAGATCCGAGCAGCACACTGTTTGGCATCATTATAACCCACGAAATTCAAAATGTAGCAGATGCCTACTGGGAAAACCACTATTCGGAAGGAGAGCGAATATGAAGCATTCCAGTTACGGTTGTTGGAAATATTATGCAGATATGTTTCAGATTCAACATCAGTTTTAATTCTGATGGACTTTCTGATATGTGATATTTAGTTGCAGATCCGAAAAGCAAAGTGTTTGATACTTGGCAATAAATTGGAGAAAACCATCCAGCCACGTCGGACCGAATAGAAATTCCGCAAAGAGAACTGACCAACTGACCAGAGTATACTTTTCAAAATTCTGATCCTTATTTTCGTACGGAAGGCGATATATTGAATTCCTTTCCAGATTCTCAAGCAAACAGATAGACAGATATTCACCTTTATGTCTCTATGGAAACACGACAGGTACCCTTACGAGGGGAGAGTATCAACTCGGCGTTCATAAACCCTCTCTGCAAAGGAGGTCGGCGCATGGTGGGTTAGGTATATACAGTGTTTTTCATTGCAGAGAAAATCGTTGTTTATCTGCCTACCTCGTCTGCATTGAGAGAGTTGATGAATAATCATAAAAATATATCGCGTTTTAGTTACGAATGTTGATAACAATATTCAGACTCTATAGATTTATATTCTATGTACGTCTCACGATTCAAATTTCAAATTGATGCTTAGTTTTAGATCCGAGCAGCACACTGTTTGGAATTTATGGTCCTTATCATAACCCACGAAATTCAAAATGCAGCAGATGCCTACTGGGAAAACCACTATTCGGAAGGAGAGCGAATATGAAGCATTCCAGTTACGGTTGTTGGAAATATTATGCAGGTATGTTTCAGATTCAACATCAGTTCTAATTCTCATGGACTTTCTGATATGATATTTAGTTGCAGATCCGAAAAGCAAATTGTTTGATACTTGGCAATAGATTGGAGAAAACCATCCAGCCACGTCGGACCGAATAGAAAATCCGCAAATAGAACTGACCAGAGTATACTTTTCAAAATTCTGATCCTTATTTTCGTACGGAAGGCGATATATTGAATTCCTTTCCAGATTCTCAAGCAAACAGATAGACAGATATTCACCTTTATGTCTCTATGGAAACACGACAGGTACCCTTACGAGGGGAGAGTATTTAATCTGCATCACAGAAAATGTACCTACATCTGCAATTGTATTTGGATTCCCTTGAAATTTGAAAGAAAAGCACATTACATAGAACACTGAAATAGTAATTTTCCTAACAAGTGCGGAAAGTTATCCTTTTTCGCACGCGACTGCCGTTGACACGAACAACGCGAATTGGTCGGCAGTATTGAATTCAGAATGATGTCACATTAGTTTTGGAGTTACTCCCAACGAGCCCTTTCATTTGATACCCATATTGTAGAAGTGCATTGAAAATAACTATTCCGACATATTGGATGGTCCGCCATATTGGATTTAGAATGACTTCACACACCTTATCGTGCATTGTCATCCAAACTAAACGTGTATACAAAATTTCAGCTCAATCGGTTGAAGATATCTACTACAAAATTGTGTCCAAAGATTCCACCTGAACTAATAAACACACATACATCCATACATACATTGCAAGTTAAATAAAAGCTTTTAAAAAATGATTTAGATACTAATAAAATGAAAAATAGATTAATCTTGAACTGAAGCTTCAATAAACTGAAGAAAAAATGGATTTTCAATTAATAAAAACAAAGTACAAAAAAAAATGTTATTCTATTATACTTATTGGAATTTATTATTCCATTTCTGGAATATTCTATTTCATCTTCCAGCATCCGTTCAATTCGAACATTGTATGTAAGGCTCCAATCTTATTCTGTGGTAAGGTATGCAATTGATTTAGCAGCATTCTTTTTTAGACAGGATCATTGGGATAACCTCCACTTCACTTGAGAGTCAACAGTAACATGAGATTGCTGGGTTCTAATAGTTGGTCCAGGTCTTAAATCACCCGGCCCAGAGCTCAGAGTTCAGGGCTCAGAGCCAATACCTACCTCCTGTCCCTATCCTCCCTAGGAACGCACGATGTTCTTTGAACATTATAGGGATTCCCTTTCGTGCGCTCCAATCGATAAAAAAAAAATACTAATTCTTTTTCATTGAATATGACCTTTGATCCTTTGAATCTAAAAGAGGTGGCTTACAAGGGTGTATGCTTCAACATACAACTTTGCTGTCCACTAGATTAATAATGAAAGTGTATAGGGTGCCGACCAGTCGGCAAACTATACTTTTTCTCTAGACTGCCGACCATTTAAGGTTTGTTAATCTGTGATTCAGTGGAATACATTCTTTCTGTATAAAATTGGTCAGCAACCCAAAAACAAATAGTAAGTCTATACCTTGTTTTTGGGATGCTTGCTTTGTGATACTTTTTCTCTAAATTGCTGACCATTCAATGGAATACATTCTTTCTGTATTCCAAAAAGATCCAAGATGGTTTGCAGCTTAGTGGTTAGACATTGGCTTGTCAATCCTGTGGTCCCATGTTCAAATCTAATTTTTCCTCCATTGTTAGTTCACAAGATTTTTTTTATCAGGTTTTTGTTTCACCAATGGGTTGTTGTGTTTGCGTAAGTATATCTCAATTTTTCAGGAGTTTTTTTTTCAAATCATGTATTTACTTCCTTAAAATTGATGATTTTAATCTACTGCTCGGCATCCTAAACAGAGAGTATAGTCTGCTGAACGGTCGGCAGCTTCAAAAAAAGTATAGATTGCCGACTGGTCGGCAGTCTATGCACTTCCATTAATTATACTAATTAAATAGGGTTTTATGTATGAACCTACATCTTTGGAACTCCAAACAAGTAGCAAAATGACATACACCCTTATTGTCTCCTATTTGTATTCATTGTTATACTGATGGGTATATCAAACTTGGTTCTATGTGTTGCTCAGACAACATAGTTCTTTGTAATGCTGGGTTCATTTTATAGATTCAATCAAACTAACAATTGGGAATTAACAATTAACAATCAACAATTAATAATCATGAGGGTGTTTATACATATCTGATAATAATTAAGAATTAGATGTGAAATGTCTATTGACTAAAGGTCAAAATGTTGTTAAAAAGTGATTTTGATTCCATAATAAATCTTCCAATTCAATATCACCAATCTCCATTTGAATAATAACAAATCCAATCTTCATGTTCTGCCTCCAGAGTTTCCTAATTCTTAGTTGTTAAGTTGAAAGTTGGCCAACTTTGTAATTCTTAATTCTATATTAAATGACAGATGTAAATGTATAAACCCTCATAGATATCTCCTTGAAGTCAACTTTTTAAATTCATAGGTGTTAGTTTAATTCTTAGTTCAGTTGAATCTATAAACCCAGCATTAGAGTATCAGGCCAATGTTTTTAAATTTGTAATATACACCTGTTATATTGGGCCAGTGATATCTCAAAAACATGGATAGATATGTTGACATAAATTAGATTTTCTCAACTCAGAATTACAAGGCCAATTAAACAATGTGAAAAAATTGTAGAATTCTATTTGAAATAAAAAAGTTGGTGATGACTTTTTGCACACCCTGTGTAACTGGAGGACTTAAAGTATTTCCAGTAGATTATAAATGATGAATTATAACAGCATACCAATTTTCAAGTTTTTAATCCAACTACCTACAAGTTGGAAAACTTCTAATGCCAATTCAATTCAACCTGTATACAATGTCCCTTTCGTGGAGCCCCTTTATTTCTTCTGAAGAAACTGCATCACAAATCTATGTTAAATATACCTACATACCCATGAACCAAGTACTGTTCTCATAACTTAAAATTTGTTGAAGAAAGAAATATAATGTGAAAGATAGGTAGACCCTACTACAAATTTAACATACCCAACCCTGCTATAAAAATTTAGTATTTGAAATGTCTTACCAGGGCTTGTAGCTTCAATGCTGTAGCAATAGAATAAATAGTGTGTTCTTGTTTTCTCTCAGCTGTAGGTAGAGGAATTTGGGCAGGAGCATTATTTGCCAATGTAGGCTGTTGAGGCAACTGTGGCAATGGAATTTCATCCACTGTTACTTGCTGAGCACTTTTGACTGATTCATAAAATGTCACCAGTTGGTTTCTTTTGGATTCATACTCATTCTGTCTTCTTTTCAAATCTGACCATTTCTCCTGATCATCTTTGTACTAGAAAATTAACTTCAATAAGTCTCATGTTGGGACTAGGTCATTTTATCTACTTACATACATACTAAGAACTCTATCTAAGGTGTCTCGAAGTTTCTTTCTTTTATCTTTCAATACTTTTTCGTTTAATGGGGAGGGATGGTTGACATTATATTCTGAGAAAAAATAATGATGTTATTTCAACAAACTACATCTCAATGATTGTGTTATTGATTTACCCATTTGGTCAATCTTTTCCATTTCTTCCAGAATTTGAGATGGATCTTTGCCTTTCAATACTGCTGCCCGTACCATCTGCCTCTGTTTCTTGTTCTTTTTCAACTCCTGTTTTCTGGCCTCTTTTCCTAAAAACAAGGAAAACGACATTTGAACAAAGTTCGATTTTGGGCCCCATACAAAAGTGTTCCTATGTACTTACGTGCTTGGTCAGTGGGATTCATGTATTTACCACTTTTAGTGGTGTTTATAGATCGTCGACCCATAGTTGAAGATTAGAATTTCTCTCTAGACCATTCAATAAATAATCAACTGAAATCACAATTATCCTAACCCAATTCTTTCTTTAATTCTTTACACAGAAATGACTTAAATGGCTCAAATGAAATGACAAATGACACAAAACACAGAACACAAGAAATAAACTCACAGAACAAAATAAATTAAATAAACACACAGAGCACAAGAATATGGATAAACACACAGAACAAAAGAAGCTGGAACACAAGAAAGAAATGAGCATAGAAGTACAAGAAACAGAATAACAGAAACGTGCACTATAGAGTTCCTAAATGTACTTGACACTCATCTTGACACTGCTGTTTTGACGTTTTTTACAGCGCAGTGTCAAGTACATTAAGGAACTCTAGTGCACTAGAGACAGGACTTAGACAGGACACAAAAGAGACAGGGCGCAATTCTCATATATCTACTACTCTGTATGAAAAGCTGTCCTCGTTGTTTATATTGAGTTCATGGTTCATTGCCATTCTATGATTTCTATGCCAATAGGCGTTGATGCCGACGTAGGGAAAAAATACTTGTTGAACCAATATGGCTACGAAAACGACTACGAATTTCAAATTTTTGAATTGGTTTTAGCGCGTATGTGATTGATTGTGATTGTGTTTTGCGTTTTTAGTTGTACAATTCTTCAGTGTTTGTGTATTCGTTTATTTTTCAGACTGAACTTTTTCAACCATGTCTAGTGAACCGAAATGCAGTATTTGAGGAGAAAAAAATAGACAGGAATCCTCTTTTCATAAGTAAGTTTGAATTTTAGAATTTTCTTGGTTATATATATATCGAACTGACAAAGGTACACACTTATTTACATTATATTCATATATTCTAGACTCCCAAAGAACCCTGAACGAATGAACTTATGGCTTCAATCATCAGCATCAGCCTCGTCAGTAACACAAAAGCCATCACCACAATTTTAATTGGGAACAAATTACTCAATCAGATCTTGAAACATGAATAAGTGTTCAGGATCCAATTCTGAACAACACTCTAAGAAATTGTTATGTACAATATCATTCAACTCTATTATATACAGGGTGGACCACCAGTAACGCCTCGGTCTCTAGAAGGCTAACCACTTATTATCTTCTTATTGGAATTCTTCCTCTCTAGGAAGTTGCATGTCAACATAGGCTACCATTTGAAATTATTTTGAAACATACAGGATGTCCCCAAAAATCACAAAACACTGCTGAAGTTGAACTTTTTTCTATCGAACACCCTATATATTATTTCATTTTGAAATTCTCCCTGATGAGCTGATTTCAACAACCCATCATACTTGGGGTCTAGCAGTTATAATCACTGAAATATAGGGTGTGAAAAATCGAGATTTTCCAAGTTCAAGAATTTTTTGTGTCGAAACTATTCATAATTGGTCAAAACGGCTAACATGCCCCTATCTCAACTTTTAATTAACTATCTACTGATATTTAATTGGGACATATACCGGGTGATCAAGATTCTGAATTCTGCACCACCCTGTATTTGTTTCAATTAAATGTCAGTAGATAGTTGATCAAAAGTTGAGATAGGGACATGTGAACCTTTTGACCATCAATTATGAATGGTTTAGACACAAAAAATTCTTGAACTTGGAAAATCTCGATTTCTCACACCTATATCTCAGTAATTATAACTGCTAGACCCCAAGTATGATGGATTGTTGAAATCAGCTCATCAGGGAGAATCTCAAAATGAAATAATATATAGGGTATTCGATTGAAAAAAGTTCAACTTCAGTGTTTTGTGATTTTTGGGGACATCCTGTATGTTTCAAAATAATTTCAAATGGTAGCCTATGTTGACATGCAACTTCCTAGAGAGGAAGAATTCCAAGAAGATAAGTGGTTAGCCTTCTAGAGACCGAGGCGTTACTGGTGGCCCACCCTGTATATATACTGACCTAGTGGTTGAGGCGTCGTTGCTCTGACAATATGAAATTCATGAGTTAGAGCACGTCTTGGGTCAGCTTTTTTTAATAATGAATATGTATAGTGGAATATTTCAGGAATATTCATTTATTAATATTCCTGTTCCATCCCTCTGTAATATTCCGAATATTATCTGAACATTTGATTTTCTAGAATATTATAGGTACATTCTGAATATATACCAGGGAATATATTTATTACATTCTTCCCCACCAGCACATTATTCAGAGGGATCATTCCGTAGAAGATATATGTATATCCTTATTGGCATGTAATTGAATATTTCCAATATCAAAAAATGATATTCTATCAATATTCATGGAATATCTGGTGCTGTCTGGGTATAAGAAATAGAATATTGTGCAACAAGTGGGAAAAGTGCTTTTCCCCACATGTTGCACACTATACTTTTTCTACACCTGCACTCATTCAAAGAATCCGAGTAATGTTAGTTATTGCTATATTCATTTTATAATGTGGCACTATGCCACATTGAATATTGTGACCAAAGAATAGATGTCTTTCCTCTATAGTTCCTCTCAGAGTATTTCAAAAAAGTACACTTTCCGAAAAAGAAGTTATTTCGGTATTTTTTTAGAGTCCATAAATTTTTCGTACCAATATGCCATTTCATACTTTTTTCTTGAAATTTCCGGAAAAAAATCCAACTTTCGCAGCTTTTTCCATTATCCCTGTCTCTAGTGGTGTATTTATCAAAATCGTCAAATCTCTGTGTATATACATCATATTATTTATTATGCATTGCTGGAACAATATTTGATGGAAAATGCGATTTCTATGAAAAGCACTAATGAGAACTACCCTAGAGAATTTAAAAAACTTCTGACAGTTGTGACAACTATTCAAAGCTGAACAGAAGCCATAAGTTTTGATCGATTTTTGTTGATTCTCCATGGAAATGTATGTATGGTGTTGGCAAAGTGCCGTGAGAAAAAATGTTTCTCACAGTATGGGCAATACATGGTTTTGAAAGTAAGTATATAAGCTATGAGGAATGTGCTACTTTTCATAGCAGTAGTAGAAAAAAGGGTTTGCAGTACCATATCCTACATATACGGTTCTGTTGGTACAATTTTACCTATATCGATAGGGATACTTTCAATGTAGAATCTATGTGGATTTTTGTTTCTAGAAGGAAACTGCCCAGTGCATTAATTGAAAAACCAATAAACCATGAACCGCTTCACCCCTTAATACTTAATAGACGACCGACCATAAGAAATGAGACTCCGTTCGGCTCATCATGTACGGCAAATAACGTAACTTCTGCAGATTGGCAAGGTCTGAACGTTTATGGGTTGACACAGGGCTTTTATTGGCAAATCCTATCTAATTTGATATTGGAAAGAGGCAGTTAGCCAATTTATCACTTCTCTCGATATTGACGAAATAAAGTCTGTGTTTGTACTAAAGCGATTGCACAGATTAAACTGTTTACTACTGGCTTAACGAATTACGAATAACGATGTCAGTATGAAGACTCATAGATTGGACACAAGCATCAATAACTGAGAGCTCAAATAATGCAATAACATATAAGTATTTGGTTCCATGAAATCGAAACCTATACAGGGTGTCCCATATTAAGTCATGGATCATTTAAAATACATGCGACAATGTATAGTGTTGCCGCTTCTACTAGAAAATAGTTGCAACATTGCAACACCCTGTATTTTATCGCATTTTTAGATTCTGCCTGAAGAGCTGATTCCATCGATACATCACACTTGGGGTCTATCAAATATGATTACAGAGATATAGGGTGTTCAAAATCGAGATTTTTCAACTTCAGGATTATTGTGTCGAAACTATTCATTATCGGTCAAAACGGCTCACATGTCCCAATCTCAACTTTTGATTCACTATTTACTGATATTTAATCGGAACAGATATAGGGTGATTCAACATTCAGAATTCTGAGCCGTTTTGGCAGATATACAGTCTGTCCAAGATAAGGTTGCACAGCATGGGGATCTCGGAAACGGTAGGGGATACGAAGTCGGTTGAATGGGGAAAAAGTTGCACATTCGGAGGCTCATACCAACAGCCTTCGGAAATTTTCAAAATTTTTTTTAGTTTTTCAGTTATATCGAAAAAAGTGAAGTTTTGGAATCTCTATTTTATTTTTTTTTTCTCCGTTATTATTATTCTGAATTCAACCATGTATTATACAAGGTGGTTTGAATGTGTTTCGAACTATTTTTAGCCATCATCAATGTTCTTTTCGAAATTCCAAAGGAAAAATGCCATCAGTTTCACTTTCACTGAGATATTTCAGTGATATCCGAGGTAATAACACTATAATACCTGTAATACTGTAGACTCAAAAATGCATATCTCAGAAACGAAACATAAAAAATTGAAAAACTTTTTGCATATGGTATAGTCATCATATTGAAAATAGTGTATGTAAAATGAGATCCAAATTAACGGAACTGTTTTCGAGATATTCAATTGAAACATGTTAAATAATCTTCAACAAAATCTAACACACCCTGTATCTAAATGAAAGGCAATATTGAACATCTGAATTCGCTAGTGAGTTTCCTCAGCTTTCATTCAATCAACAGTATCAATCAATCCCACCCTTTGTGATCAAAAACAAACTTTCAATTGTTTTCAAAAAGAGGTATAACACTGCAAAGTTCTAAAAATTCATATTTCGAACAGAGATAGTTATCAAGAATCAAAATACGTTTTCGAAGCCTACAATAGACTAAAACTATAATATCCGACCAAAATATAACTTGTTGGTTTTGGAATAGTGCTCGAATTTTTTTTTCCGAAAAATGAAATTTTTGACCGTGCCTCGTACACTATAATTCATGTGATTATAACTAGACATGTTTATGAGTTTCGATCAATACATTTTCTAGCTTATTTTGTTTCATTTGTACTAAAAAAACAGTTTTTTTCTTTGTCAATCCTACCCCGATACGACGTTTTTACGAACTTTGTCGGCTTAAATCTCAGATACTAAACATACAAAACTTTTTAAACTCACATATTTTTTTAATGAGCCATCCCACAACAACATAGTCAAATTTCAGCCAATTCGACTGAGAGCCAATTTCCCGTGTTTTCGTGAGGGGTCCTTTCAGAAAAATCCGTTTACGAATAAATGAATTACAGGGGTGACCCGATAACCTGTGCCACTCGGTATAGTTTCGCAACAATTTCAGTCAGTAACCGAGCAAAATCATTCCTTTTCCACGTTGACTCTATTTCCAACCATAAAAAGCAAGGGGATTGAGGTCTGGCGACCTTGTTGGTCTTGGGGTGTATTTTCTGTCGTGCCTCGATTTTCAATCACCCTATATTCAAACGGGTACAATGATGTAATATTCCGGGCAAAATGACACTCCGACCTTAAAAGGCAACAATGATAAAACGGCTCCTCTATCGAGCGTGGCCTCGAGCCGAATTCATCCACCGGTTTCAAATTCGATTACCTATTACCCGCCGAAAATACGCAGCTCGGCTTTTGTTTCCAGGGCACGCTTTGATGTTGGATGTCGCTCGGCATATTGGTTGCCGTTCCTCATGCAAATCTAGTCGGCTGGCGCCGCCCCCTCTTTTGAATTGAAATGTGCAATCCACGTTTATAAAGGATGGCGTACCTTAGATGTCGAATCGAATTTGGAAAGTCATACTGTCGATAAATTTCTCGTTATTGTACAGGACGATATCATGATTATATTTTTCTTGTCGTTCCCTGTTTTTCTGATTCGCGTTTCGAGTCTCGACAATTGAATAATTATTATATAAAGCCACTTGTTTTATGATGCTTCATTTTCAATCTTTTTTTAACTGGGGTATGGTGTGCTCGATGTTTTGGTCAGGGTTGCCAACAGGTTTAAAATTGATTTACTCATAAAAAAATGAGGGAAAACTCACAATAACTCAAAACCATCAAAATATCAACATCAAGGCAGATATTTCATAAATGAATGATACGATACAAAATGAAGGAAAATGAAAAATGTTAAATTAAACTTATAACGTTTGCCTCTTTCTGCCACAGAATAATTTTAACCTAGTCTCATCTCCTCATCTGTCAAGAAATAAGACCGCAAAAACAAATATAAGTACTCTGAAATTCTATTGCCGCTATTTTTCGGATTGAATATCTAAACACTTTGTACATCCTCATACTAAAAAAACCATGATTTTTTGAAAATTAGCAAATTGGTGAATACGCGCTTACGCCAAAAGTTGAAATGTACTACCTTCGCCAATTTTTGAAATTTTTTATAAAAACTTGTTTATATGCCGCCAAGTCTAAAAACACCATTGGAATTCGCATCAGCTGAATAATAGGTAGATATTGATGATTATATGCAAATCAATATCATTTCTACTTTTTCTCTAGGTAGGAACTACTAACTTATTCATGGACATCACTAGAAAAAAAAAATTCACAGGAGGCTCTGGAATTGTACTATTCGTTAGGGAAATGAATTTTGAAACAAATTTTTATTTTTCACAGCCAAGCTTGATGAAAGATTAATTCCAAACATAATCACAGTTTTGAACTTGCCTTGAATATTTTTAAAAAGTGCCCCTCAAGTTAAAATGAATAGTTGTTTAGAATCAATATCTATAGTATACAGGGTGTATCTAAATAACACCGAAAAATTTCAAGGGGTGTTTCCTTGTTACATTCTATATAGAAAATAAAGTTCATATGAACATGTGTATCCAAATTGCCCCGTTTTTGAGATACAGGATGTTGAAGTTGGGAGTATTAACTGTTTTTATTTATAACCCCCCTGTATAAGCTTCCATTGTGTCAAAATTCAGTATGGATGGAGACTGAGAAAGCACCAGAATTTCAAAATGATTCTAATTGGGCTTATTGAGTAATCTCAATCGAAATCGAATTATTATTGTTTCCTTAAAAACTATAAACCATCAGGTACAAAAATCATACTAAGGATAAAAAAGTTGTTATATCAATAGTTCAATCTAATAAAATCTAATTGCACTAGAAGATGCTCCATAATACTATCAACAAAACCACAACCTTTTATTGAAGTTGATGAAAAGACAATTGAGAAATGATTAGAAAAAAGATTTTTCATGGAAACATCAATACCCTGTATCTCGAAAACGAAGCAAGTTAGGACACATGTTTATATGAACTTCATTTCCTAAAATATCACAAAGAATCACCCCTTGAATGTTTCCGGTGTTATTCAGATACACTCTGTATACGGAAAGCAATAATATGAGAAGTTATTTCAGCCCTGCTAGCTATCCAATCTTCCAATATTTATATGACATATATTGTAACACCCTGTAGGTAGAAAGTCGAGTGGGTAAAACTGTGAAAGTCTAAACTAAAGAAACCCTCTTGAAAAAATCAGGTAGGTACTTAGATACTTTAATGCTTCAGGAGCGTTATCTCTGAGAACTATAACCCAAACAGTTAATAAGTTTTTATCGTCGAAAAACACCAGCCCAATAATTCGTTTTCACTTTCACGAAAGATCGAGTGGCATTACAGGGTGTCATATATTATAACTTCCGTGTAGGTAAGTATTTCGAAAATGCTTCAAATATAAGAATATTAGGTCGTATAGGAGACTCAAAAGGCTTGCATTCACGATTGAGCGATAAAAATGTTCTTTCAATGGGCATTCAGTTTTGTAAAAAAAACATCCATCTGTTGAAATTAGATGAAAAGATGACGTAACAATCTATGATGAAACGTAACGTTTTTGAGAAGAAAAAAAAAACGAACAAATCATTCAAAAACTAGATTCGACTTTGAAAATCATATCAGAAATATAAGTAAAACAGGAGAAATTACATTTTTCAATTTTAACATACCCTTTTGTGTATATCGCAGAATGAAACCTTCTGTAGGACCCATATCGCATGTTGACATGAACCTTCCTTCATACTTCCAGTATTACAGGGTGCGCCTCTTAAAATGGAATCCCCTCTTAACTCTTTCGTTTTTAAAGATATGAAAAAATGATGAATGAAAAAGTTGTGTCAAACGACCCAAACTTTTATTTCGTGGAGTTGTTTCATATACAGGGTCATTCAAAATTCAATAGTTCACCACTGTTGAATTTATTTTCTCTATTTGCTATCAACCCTTCCAAGTTAATCCGGTACACCGTATTTTAATGCCTAATTTCCGAAAATAAAGGTTTATCGAGCCTGTCCACAGGTACCTACCTAACTAATCCTTCAAGTTGGGAAAGTAGGATATATAAGAGTTAAGCAAGCCAAGGTTGGTTTAGTTCACTGTACCAGTATATCCCCTGACGAAGTTACTGTGTTAGCGAAACATGTGGTGTGTATGCGTGGATTTTGAGGAAATCTCTGATTACTTCTTCTAAAATGTCCACAAATTGAATAACATCAAGTTTTGTGTGAATTTCTTTCAATTTTCGCCACGCTTCTTTAGCAGTTGTGCATTGATCTACATTATAAAGATTCAAATCGTCCACTCTCTGAATGATATAATTCAGAGCATCTTCATTGCGCTGTCGTTGTTGTGGTGTCCATTCTTCTTCTTCAGGATCACCTTGATTTGGATAACCAGGATCTATTGCTTCCCACCATCGTTTCTGGCTCAACGCAGCTTTAATTCTTCTTGACCATGGGTAGTAGTTGGTCCCCGCAAGGGTTTCAACTTCTCGTAACTTCTCACCTCCGCTCGCCATGATGTTTCTCCTGTTTTCCAGGGATCAGGGTCGGTGTAATCTAATGTGATTCGGGATTTCAGGTTCAGAGTTCAACATAACATGTTGTGAGCCTTCAATAATCCTCAAGTGATTTGTTCTTCTATTCGAGGAAAAAGAAAACTCTACGTCTTGACTTGTGACTTCAGTTTATTGATTCATTTCATTTACAAAAACAAATATATATATAATGCGTGTTATGAAAATAGATGATTTGAACACAAATATTGATGAACACTGTGAATTGTGTAAATCGTTGTTGTTTATCACAACATGAGTTTTATCACTCGACACCTGGAACATTAAGGTATTATCAACGATAGACAATATGATCAGACATCAACTGGTGACCTGTTCGCTTTCGTCTCACATATATGGCAGCAATCTATTGAAAAATATGGTGACACCTCGGCCGTGGCACTTGATATCTCCAAGGCATTCGATCGATTCTGGCACCACGGACTCCTCGCCAAGCTATGTTCTCTGCTAGCTAGTTTTCTCTCAAACAGGTCTCTCCATGCAGTGGTCGACGGAGTTTCATCTAACTCTCTTATCATAAATGCTGGTGTTCCGCAAGGATCAATTCTAGCACCAACATTATTTCTACTTCATATCAATGATTTGTTGGAAGCAATGGGGTTCCAATAACTTGGTGGATTTCAATGCAAACAAAACACTATAGAAAAGCCAATCTCACTGAACTCGAGTAAGTTTCCGAAAACGCCTAATAATCCCCTCCTTCTCCTATTCGAAAAATCCGAATCAACGTTCTTCTCCTTTCACACCCTGTATAAAGGCAAGTGGCAAGGTGGCAAGTCGCAACATCACCGACCACTAAAAACCACATGGCTGATGGTGATGGCCTCTTCGGGCATCTCAAGTAGTGGAACAGACGATTGAATTTGTCAATAAATTATCACGCCTTCGAGCTCTTATCTGCGTGTGGTGTTACTTTTCGAAAGCTAGTGTCAAGGCGATAACCAGGAGATAAAGAGTAACGGAATTCAAAGAAGCGAGGTATAGTGGATTCGGTTGGGTCTCACTCAATCACTATACAGGGTGCTCCCAAATTTTATGTACCATAAATAGTAGTTAGAAATACTGTCTGTAGGTTCATCGAGAAGGTCTCAATATCAATATTATTTCAATATACGTATAGTAAGGACATACAGTGTGTCCGAAATTCGATCCTCACCATTGGAATCTCAGTAACTACCCAGCGAGCACAAACATCCCTGGGATGTTTTGGGATGTTTTGAAAATGTTGGCATGCAGATGTTATTTTGAGACGTAATATGCACTGACCAAAGAGGTCTTTGAAGGATATTGAAGTATTGTTTTTGTTCTTCTGTGGCATTTCTTTGTTTGCCTACTGAGAGGTATCCCTGGGATGTTTTGGGATGTTTTAGAAATGTAGGCACGAGGATGTTTTTTTGAGGCGTAATATGCACTTCCCAAAGAGGTCTTAGAAGGATATTGAAAGTATTGTTTTTGTTCTTTTATGCCCTTTCTTTGTTTGCCCCACCACAACGTCTCTTGCTTACGTCTCAATACGATGAATTCTGATTTGTTTTCGATTTTGTTCTTCTTGTTCGCAATTGGCATTAGCGTTTGCAGCGTGTCACGCTTACATCACGCTGCTAACGAACAGAAAGGAATTTGGTGAAGTTTATTTTGTTACAAGACTTATTTAGTTTGTAATAATGACCATCAGATGCAAGATGTGTTGTTCGGTGCCTCAGTGTAATCAATATATAAAAGTACGAATTTATCAATACACAGCTTCTCCGCAGTTGCAAAATTATGTATTGTGGAGAACATTTCAAAAATTGGGAAACCAATTTCCAATTATATGTCTGTGTGTAGTAAGCACTACTCAGAAACCAGAAGGTAATTTCATATCAAGAAAATATTTTTATGTTCAATCTATTTTTAATGCATTTTTTCATTCAAGGGAAATATAATCCTAATGCAAAAGTTCATTTTGACAAAAGGCTTCAGAAAAGTACCTCGAAAATGTTTTTTTACAGCGATCTATTGTGCGCAAGACGCGTTCCAAATGTTTTGTTGTGTCCATGAAAAGGCTTTGAAAAGAACTAGGGAGAAGGTAGTTTTGTGACATATCAAGGACATCTCGATAATTGCAGCCTGCGGCGGACATTCGCTGTTCTATAATATTTCTATTCATGTGTGAACAGAACATCGCAGTGGAGGTTCAATGTCTCGAAATCTCGTACTTTTAACATCTCTGAGATGTTTTTGTACTCGCTGGGTATGAGAGATAGAGAAACGCTTGAATTAGCAAAGTTGTAGCAAATTTAATGTTGAATCAGAATCTATCAAGAAATCCAGGCTACCTTCAGCCATTCTTGAGAAAAAATGAAATCTTGTATTTATGTTTTTCTCGAATATCTCGGAAACTATTGATTTTATGAAGAAATGACTTCTTAATTCTCATATCACGTTTTGGTGTTCTTTTCAATGGTTTTGTCAGTTTTCCATCATAATGTCAAATTTCTGAGATATCACCTACAACTTCGGTTTTTCTTATGGACGCCATATTGGATTTTCACAGATTTGAAATCAGCATAAAATTTCCTTTCTAGTGATGTATCACAGTCACAGTTTTATAGCGTAAGGACTGTAAGGAGTACTGATTTCCAATTGTTTTTTTTTATGTCCAGTAGGCTATGCGCTAAACTCTCCATAAACAATAACGATTATGTGTTCTGGCACAACTTTCATAGAGTAGGCTTGGAGCCAAGTGACATTTCTGTAAACGTCAAGAGAAAATACAAGTTAATTATTTCGGGACAAACAATGATAATGATCGTCGTCTCAAGTTTTGTCACTGGTTCGTTAGCCAGTGTGAAAGAATCGATATCGATATCTCGAAAATCAATTTGGTGCTAAATTAATTACTACTCATGGACCTGTTAGATGGCCTCCAAGGTTGCCTGATTGTACGCCTCTCGATTTTTACCTGTGGGGCTACGCCAAAAATAAAATTTCTGAAGAGCCAATTCAGGATATTGATGATCTACGAGAGAGTGATAGACACATTCCAGCACATGAACAGCTTAGTCGACGGTCTTAGGACTGCTGGCTGGAAACTGCCCTGCACTGATGAGAGTGAAAGAGCTCGAAACCAGTCTGTAGGTGTCTAGCGTGGCCTGGCTTAATCGAAATCAATAGGCATTTAGGAAAGAATCATTCGTTTATACGAGTCGATACATAGATTTCGGAAGGATGTAATTCAATGTTCTGTTTTTGTTTATTTTTCTCCCGAAATCTACCATTGTTGTTAATTTTTTGAACATTGTGTGGAAATGACTTTGAACTTTTTGTATTTATTTTGAAAAGGGTCAAAATCACTCGTCTCTCTGGATGTAACTATTCATACGAGTACTTGGTGTGAGAAACTGCCGTGTCTATATGTATACAAAAAAAATTTGAAAGAGAAACGAACTTTTGAATATTTGGCGAAGGAACATTATGAAATATGGGTGGCTGAACATCATTCACCATTTCATTCGAGAAAAAAAATCGCTTATCATAATCAGGATAATGGAACAAATCTATTAAATTATGCTAGTGTCATCGGTCCTTGATAAGTGTGTGAACTTTCGATACAATTGAATGTTCTGAAGTGAATAAAAATCACTTTCGAAGATTCCGTTAATACATAGAGCTAAAATTTAGATCTATGGTTAATACAAACCTACAAACATACATCCAAGCTAATGTAAGATGTAAGCGTGTGTTAATAAAATTTTATATATATAGTCTCAGCGTTTTCCAGATACAGGGTATTGAAGTTAAAAATTTCATTCATTTTTTCATTATCGCAGTTTGAGGTTACCGATTAATCTGAATGAGTGTCAATGATTAGGTTTCTTAAGTTTTCTCGAAAACGGTATACCTTCTTGCAATCGAAATCTAGAAGAAACGCTTTTCTGATTGAAATTGGATGCAAATGGAAGCAAAAAACACAATGACACTCCATGATTCACTCGAATATCTTGAATTTTTATTGAGAAAAAAGAAATACTACCTACTCTTTTTAACTCCAATATCCTGCATCCTGAACACGTCCTATAAAATAAAGCCTATATTAATTAGCTCCTTCAGTACAATATATGTTCATGAGATTTAGGAACACTCTGTCTGTATATAGGCGGTGATTCAGAACATGTCAAGCATAATTTGGTCAAATTTTTATTCATGCCAATGGTCAACCATGACTGTGACCACACTATACAGGGTGATACAGATTTTTTTTAATTAATTTAACGAGATGAACATACCACCAAAGTAGCTTGATAACTCAATTACAGGGTGTTGGGAGTTCAATATAGTGATCTGCTATATATCAGCAATCAGTGTCACTTGTATGAACAATCTTGAATCTCAGACAAATTAATCATTTTCTTTCAATTACTTTCAGAAACCGTGCATATGGTTTTTGTAGTATATTTTTTCATGGTCGAATTTGGAAGGCCATATAGTTTCAGAACGGATAAAATTTATCGTTCTGAATTTCTGATGCGTATCTTCATAATTTATTCGACCTATAATATAATAGTATCTTGAAAAAAAAAAACGATGACTGAATGAACACATATAATACTCACCCTGTATATCTAACAAACCTCTAATTTATTGTGTTTAGAATAGTAGTCTAAACCGATGCAGTGCAGACAGAAAGTGTTTCGAATACCTAAACAACTGCATGGTGCTCGAATATTCATAATAAATCTATCCGTATGTTTAGATTATTTTATAATTTTGAGGCAATAGACATTATGATTGATGATACTAATACTTATAGTTATCAATGTTACACAAAAATCAAAATAAGTCTATATTGTCTATTTTCAAAGTACAGAAGACACAATATATAAGAACTAAGGAAGCTCGAATCAAAATTATTTCGAAATATACCAGGTCAGGGGTAGGTACTCTATTTTTCGTTTACTGCAGTTCGATAATATGTTAGTTATCCATCCACCTATAGGTATACTGGGGATTAGTTTTGAGAGGATTTCATTATCACACGGTATATATAGGCATGAATATCTGCATCGATTTTTTTTTGTTATGATCATATTCCTGCACCTATTAATTCAATTCTGCATATGAACGCTTTGGTGTGACACTATGTATAAAGTGAATAATCGCCAAACTCAAATAAACGCCGATAAATAAATAAAATAAATGTGTAATTGCCGGGAATTGAACAGGCGTTTTTATGTAAACAATAGACTTCACAGAGTTCGCAAAGGTGTGTGTTGTATATTATCTGGGCTACTATAATATAAATTTTACCATATTGAGATAGCGGCTTGTTTGATCATTCCTTTGTTGTTCGCCGCCTACAAAACTATGTGAAAAATCATCTGATATGCGGATCGGTAAGTACCTACCAATATTAGATATGATTATTCTATTCCAGGCTTCTCGCTTCTTAAATTGTCCTTTGTTCGCCCGCAACGTATTTTTGAACCATACAAATGAAATTCATCATCACCACAAACAGAGTAAAAATCATCCAATTTTTGAGGATGATCATATTATGAATAAAAAAATTCCTGAATAGCTACTTATATACTATACGTATATCATAATTCAATTAAAAAAATTTAATGAAAATACGAAGCAAAGATTTATTGTAGGTGAACTATATCAACCTGTGCCGTCAGAGACTAAAATACCTAACTTTTTTCGACTCAATCACAAAACAATACGTGCAAACCAAAAATGCAGTTTCAATATGGAGTGTCCTAATGAATATGTTTCATCTCACTTTCGCATTCCTGAAAGACTGATTTGACAGCTTCAGACCTTTAGACGGCTCCAAAGGATTTCTGATGCTTCTGATATGTCATGGACTCAATAATTTCTGATTTTTTTAGACCAATTTCAAGGTTATACCTCGTGTCCGTCCTAATCATTTCTGAGTTAAAGTATAGTTCAGATGGTAATTTTTCCCCGATTTGACACCCTTAGACGGCTCCAAAGGATTTCTGCTCTTGAAACCATTTTCAAGTTGACATCTCGTTTCCTTCCTAGTTGTTTTATAGAGTTGAAATAGTTTTACGGTGTAGATTTTCCCCGATTTGACACCCTTAGACGGCTTCGAAGGAATTCTGCTCTTAGTAGGTATGTCATGGACTACATAATTCATGATTTTTTCGACCAATTACAAGTTGATACTTCGTATCGAGACAATGTCAAATTACTTGGGGTAGTTATTGATGATAAACTCAATTGGGCTTGCCATATCGAACAATTGAGTCGGAAACTCTCGAGTTCAATTTTCGTGTTGAGAAATTTGAAAAATCAACTATGGTCGTCTGATATTATTAGAACATGCTACTTTGCTCTTTTTCACTCGCATGTCAGTTATGGTACTTTATTGTGGGGTAACTCTTGTAGTTCTCACAAAATTTTCAAACTTCAGAAACGGGCAGTCAGAATTCTATATAGCTGGAGCTAAATTCAGGGATCACTGCCAACCTTTATTTAGACGACTCAAAATTATGCCTCTTCCTTCATTGTATATCTATTTGTCCCTTTTGGAGATTCATAAGAATAAAAATGATCTCATGACTAATTCATGTGTTCAGTTACCAGACTAGAAAAGCAGATAATCTCAGATTACCCCGCTTTAAATTTTCAAAATCGGCAAAAAATTCTATAGATCTGAATTTTTATAATGTTCTTCCTCAGAATATAAAATCGTTGAGTCCCACCAGAATCAAGTCAGGTATGAAAAATTATATTTTGATACACTGCTTTTACACTTCAGGAGATTATTTACTGTCTCCATTCGACTCCTTATTACTATAACTAATTTTAATTGAACTTAATTGTGTGTGCGTGTGATTGATATTTGTTCATCCATGTGAGATATGTTTGTGTTCTACTTATTTATTGCATATTATTATTATTATTATTATTTTTATATATTTATATACTCAAATTTCGTTGTTTCAATGAATTTGTATTGTACATGACTTGCCAAACACTAAATGTAAATTGGTTGAATAAATCTATCTATCTATCTATCTATCCTTCCTATAGTCATTTTAGAATAAAAGTGTTTCAGAGGATAGTTTCTTCTTCATTTGACACTCTTAGACGTCTCCGAAAAGAATCGGCTATCAGTATCATGTCCTGAAATGAAATAGTTAATATTTCATTCCAGTATTTTCAACATTCGGGTGTACTTCAGTTTTGGCCGCCAAATTTCGGGTGCTAACTTCACACAAAAATTGTTCTCATTTGACGTACGTCCATGGTAGATCGGATATATCCATGATTTTGGCCGCTGAATTTTGGGTTCCAACTTCACATCGGCTACTAATGCTCAAAATCCAAAATCCCTAATACGTATAGGTAATATCCATCCGGGTTACCATCACTATACCTACCATATACATTTTGAATGACCTGAAATGTTTTTATTCTGTGTTTGGAATTATCAATGTCAAATTATCACTTTCAATTTTTACATTTCTGTGTCTTTCCTTTCGATGGTTTGATTGCAGTTGATTGAGTAGATTTCCAAAAATTAAATTTTCCATATTTTCTTACTTATAGTGAAGTTCTTTCAGCTTTTCAGCTGTTATATATTTTGTTGAGTGTGAGGCTGGATTGGTCCTTGGTTATTACGACCCGATAATTATTTTTATTGTTAAGATGTTTTCTACATAAGACGTATAGGTCAACTCTTTCTCAGCTACCATTTTGTTTTATATCTGTACCTATTACTTGTAACTTTCTAGGTACTTTTTCATTGTGTCAAAATTTCGAACTTTTTCTTGAAATATCTCGATAAATAGTGTTTTGTTCACATTTTCATTATCAAATTCGTGTTTTTCAGACAAAAATACGTGAGTACCAACAAAAAATTTCGAAAAATAACCCATCACATGATAAGTGCAAAATTACCGGAATTTATGATATATCCTGATATCCCATTTGAATTTATGAAATAATTCACTGCCTGATCTGGCCTGATCATATTATAATCACAAGGGATATTAATCTACACACACGATTCTATAAAAGTCGCACATTCATTCATCAATGCATGGAGACTATTAGAAAGAGTTTTCGAATCGAACACATCAAAATCAAGTAAAATCACTTAAAATCAAAGACACGATCAAAGACTAATTTTATAAAATAAACAGTACCCAGGAAAAAGCAACGAGTAGTTTTCTTCCAAGTTATCAAATTTATATTGGTTTGGTTTGTTATTTAAGCATTCAGTGAAGCATTCACCAAAATATGATTCATCTGATGTTCCGTTATTCAAACTTTTTCAAAGTTCAAGAAATACTTTTTGTGTTTTCTCTCTGCAATTGTCAATATTTCGAAAGAATTAAACCCACTGCCGTTAAAATATTTATTTGGGCTCTAAAATGTTATGGGTTATCAGGTACTAACCCCTCTTGAAGTTCAGACAGCTTCCTGCTATACTGGGTGTCCCAGAGCTTTCAGGCCAGCAGATAATTATATTAGATGAAAAAAAAATTCAAAAAAACAAACCTCTCCAAGAAAATGATATCGGATCACCCTCATCTCAAACAATCTACTATAGAAACCACCCTAACTTCGCTTTTTCAAATTGCATCCCCATGTTTCTTGCGGTTCATTTTATAGAACTGTTTTTTTTTTTCAACTCAGTGATATATCGGACTATACAGGGTGATTCATTAAGAATGAGGAGTCTCTGAACTACAGATGGTGCTGGTTTAGAAGATACAGGGTGTTCAAGGGCAATAGCTTCGGTCGAACATTTACTTTGAAATTGCTAACTTTATAATTCAAAATAATTGAAGTACCTTTGGAGCCAGAAATTTCAAACTAGAGAGTATCTTCTTTGTTAAATTGAACGAGTTCTCAGATTTTTTATTTAATTTCAACCATTATTCAATGATATATCGAAGACTGGAACCTTTGGCACGATAATACACTACACTGTTTTACCACTAACCAAACCGATTTTTTAACGCCTCGACACGTGTTTCGCTAACTATGTTAGCATCTTCAGGAGAAGATTAAAACTGAACTGAAACAGTTTTAATCTTCTCCTGAAGATGCTAACATAGTTAGCGAAACACGTGTCGAGGCGTTAAAAAATCGGTTTGGTTAGTGGTAAAACAGTGTAGTGCATTATTCAATGGACAAGGAAGATATATATGATGTAATATACTGCAGTAACAGGTGCCACTAGCACCCTCTATGATCAGTTACAAAATGAGTTACACATTCATATTTCTCAAGTCGAAGAACCTCAAACTACTTGATTTCATGTTTATACTTTGAAAACTCACGATGTAATTGGAAAATTCCGAAATGAAATCATCTCCTTGAACACCCTGTATCTCCTAAACCAGTAAAGGCCTTATCTTCATATTTTGGTATTCAGAGATTTCCTATTCTTAATGAATCACCCTCTATAGATATTTAGCAAGAATTGCATTCTCGGAAATTTCGGATAATTTCAATAATTTCTATGAAAAAAATATCGATTTTTCCTTAAATGATTGTTTGAATTGACTTTCATCACTCGCTACCCTTTCATTACCTATATATCCATTCATCAGACTTCGTGTGTAACTCTGATTTTTCAATGAATAAATAATGGGTTTAACATTATACAGGGTGATTCAAGTTTTGAGGTACAAACTGAAATGTGTGATAGATCTCATCATCTCAATTCAAAAGTTTACATCATCATGAGTCCGATCTTGATCAGTAGCGGACCTACATCAGGGAGTCAAAAGTTTAATTATTTTCTTTTATTACTTGAAATATCTCGATAACCTTCGAGGATATCAATACGAAATTTGGTGTGGTCAATACTTTCTAGGATTTCACTATTTAACGCATTTTAGAGATTTTTAAATCTAAAGAATGATTCTTTATTGCCCCCCCCCCTCCAAACTTTTTCGTAGTAAGCCTCTATAACATTTTCCACAGTAACCAAATAGGGTGGATCGTTCAATTAAGAGGCTTTTTTATCACCCAATTCAGCTTTTCACTGCAAAACCTGGTACAATGAACAGTTCATTGTACCAGTATATCACCTGACGAAGCTACTGTGTTAGCGAAACATGTCGTGTGTTTAATAAATTTTGTGGAAATCTTATCGTTTGTGAAGTTTTTACATTTGTACTTGCTCTTAGTAGAATAGAAGCATTTTGATAACTCTGAATGATGATTATTCTTATAAAATAAAACTGCACGAATCGAATTTGCTTGCAATAAAAAACATAGGGTGTTATATACTTGGGGTGCTGGTGTCACCTATACCTACTCGTAAGCGAACAGATGTCTCGTTCTCGTTGTCTGGAAAATTAATTTTTGTTGATCCCGCCCTTCTCAATTCGCCTGACGATCATCATAATTACAATACATTTATCATCCGTATGGGATTACATTGTTACATTGATGAAAACGTTCAATGTTGATAATATTGTCATTTTAACGGCGACCTAATAAAGACATTAAGCCATTCGCATTATCCTTCCAATCGATGACAGGTGACACAATCAGGTACATACCTACCAATATAATGAAAATTTCACGATAAACATTAAGCTGAATCACGTACCACAATTCGGGAAGTGAATTTCCTAATAATGACTGTATGTACGAATTATCTCCATAATGGATTTGCTTCGTTTACCAAAGTCGGTGGTAAGCCTTCTGCTTATCTATATCTGGCCATATGGCCTGCAAATCCAGAAACACAGTTTAGCTATTATACGTCGTGTCTCGGTAACTTTTCATTTACCCAACACGGCATATCGGTTGTTTATCGAACTATTGCGTTGACCAAAAAAAAATGGATGAACACAAACAGTCTTGAAAAAGAATATTCTGAGATATAATTATACAAGGTGTTTCCTAACTACGGTTCCTAACTGCAGGGGGTGATTTGCTAGGTCATTTTAAGAAGAAAACTTCCTATGAACATATGTCCGTAGTTGCTTCGTTTCTGAGAAACAGGGCGTTGAAATTAAGAAAAAAAAAAAAACGGTAATTATGAAATATAATGAATATCCTGGGACCAATTTGATTGAAATTTGGTACTTTTATTTGTCAAATTTTCTAAAACTCATTTCTCCAATGCAAGTGTGAATGATATGCAATACAGTGGCTTTAATTTTTTTCCTCGAAAACGAAGCTGGTTATGAAGAAAATACACATTAAAAATAACGAAGTTGGTACCCATGTCTTATATCAGCGATACTCATTTGTTTCATCTGGTATAGTTTTCTGGAGGTTCAGAACGAACCCTACAACTTTTGCATTCGAAGTTTTTCTCTATCTTCAATGATGAACCCTGTAGAAGCTGTATAAATATACGTAATGACCCTGTACGATCTGACACTCTCAGATTCCATCCAGAGACAAGCCATTCGCCTGGTTGGTGATACCACACCCACTATTTTCTTGACATCATAGGAACACCGCAGAAAAGTCGACGACCTCTCACTTCCCTATAGTTTTTTCTACGGAAAATGCGAATAATATAAAAAGAACGGCGTAAGCTTTGGAATCCTTTGTCTATGGAACCATTTCCTTGAAACCTCATTATTTAAAAATTACCAATTCCGACCGTCTCTCCCTATTCTACCTGAACAGAAAGGATGTACCATGAATGAAATAAGGATTCCCTGTCGTGCACTCATAAAGTTTAAAAAAATATAGGTAGGTCTATCTGCTCTAACTATTTCGAGTCCAGGAAACTATTTTTAATTCAGTACGTGAAAAATTGTAGATAAACCCATAGCAAAAAACTATTCGTCTAATTTTTGACATCTAAATTGAATGACCCTAATAATTCTGGATTCTCCTCGACTAAACGCAAACTAAATACTAGGTACCTTTAACCCTTCAGTGGTGACGCAATGTTCTCAGAGACCGTAGGCAACCATTTCCACCAATAAAATTCGTTGTGGGGGGGTCTTCACGCTGACGCGCCGTAAGTGTATCCGAGATGGGGCAATAAGAGTTAGTGTGTATTGGCGATTTGAATCGATCAGTAGTTTTGCGTTAGCCATTGTTTACGGTCACCTAGACCGGTGTCACTACTGGTGTTACCATAAACTTTCTGAGGTAATTTGCTTGAAATTGAATTATTATTAGATTTTATCTACATTTCTCTCATATTAGTGCGATGTCAACATACGAAGCAGAACAAGAAAGACTTGAGAGCCTTATGAATACAGTTTTCCATGATGACAATGAAGAAATGTTATCTGAAGATGGAAATGAAGAACTAGACGAAGACCGTGTGGAAATGAATGAAGATTCGTCTGATACTGAACAAGAATTTGAGGAGGTAGATTCAGATGAACGTACTGGTCCCGTTTTTCTTGGTAAAGACAAAAAAACAACATGGAAGAAACATCCTAATCCATCAAATTATAAAACTAGGAGTGAGAATATAATAAAAATCAAGATTCCTTCTGTAAGACGTGAATTGCAAAATCTTCAAACGCCGCTAGAAATTTGGCGCTCATTTTTTGATGACGACTTTCAGCAAACTATAACTGTGCAAGGCCAACAAGACGCTGCCAAATGGTTGTATTTTATTGTTTATTGAACATATCTGGCATAAATTCTCAAGTGATATATGTTGCAAACACTAGAGAGAAGATTCTGAGAAGAAAATTTCTTGAAGGTTTGGCATTCAGTCTAATTGAACCCCTAAGAGTTCGAATTCAATTGACCACTCTGCCAAAAGCCATTCGCATCCGTATTTCCGATATTTGTAACATACCACCACCGGAAGAAGAGATACAACAGGAGAGAAGACTTGTGGGAAGATGTGCAGAATGTGGTTATAAGAAGAATCGTAAAACAAAGTATAGTTGCAGAAAGTGCAATAAGTTTTTGTGTTTGGAACATGTCGGTGTTGTTTGCAATAATTGTTCCCGTTTTCTGAACACAGCTCAATAACATGTTTTCTTTATACTTAAAAATTTTAAGAAATATATTCTTTTAGTTCCAATGTGTTTTTCTTTTCTTTTGATAGCAATAAATTTCATAAATTCTGAAAAACATTCGAGAATTTCATATATGGTCTATGAGACCGGCGTCACTACTCGTGTTATACTTTTTTGCGTCACCACTGAAGGGTTAATATTGGTGGACGATGCCTTTACCTTCGTCAATCGTCAGAAGGAATGAAGGAAATGCAGGTAGGTGGGTGTTGGTGTATATCGGTCGAAGCTGTAATAAACAGAAATACTTGGAACGCATCATTCCATATTTTCAGATAGTTAAAGAGGACCATATAATGATAAAAATATCCTAAGGGAGGCAGGCACACGACTTAACTGCTTTAGTGCCATAGGCGTACGAATCCATTTTGTCCAAGAGGTATAATGACATTTATAAATTCGTCGGTGAAATGTCAAAACCAAGTAACTGACAAAAATTCGAAAATGATTTTCTGGCGGCAATTGGTCTATCATATTGGTGGGGACGCGTATGCAAAACCTCATAACTGGTAAAAAATTGTAAATAGTTTAAAATCCATAAATACAAAACCCCTTATCTGAGAAACGAAATAAAAGGGGTCGTCAAAAACAAGTATCTAACAGTTGGCAACATGATTCACGCCTCTGATATTTTGTGTTCAAATTCTTTTCACACAGATTAATCTCTGGTGATTGGTTAGTGACTTTTCATAGAACATATATGTAAAATAGTTTATTCTTAACTTTAATTGGTATTTTATCACAGGATGTGAGAATTTATCTTGAGTATTTGTCGAGCAGAAAGTCCAGAAAAATGAAGTTACGTGTTTTTGCGAATTACTTTTCTGAATAATTGTTGTTGCTTTCGCACAGAAGCAGAATGATGTCAAAACAAAGTTTCTCACGGCGCTGACAAACAAAAACAATGACTTTTTTCAATAATCATTGTACAAACGTAAAGATAATAATAATCAGGTAATTTGTAACTATTTTTTCTTCAGTGTCTCCTGAAAATTCTGGTTTTTGCAGTTACTTGGTTTTGCCATTTCACCGACGATATAGAAAACTATATAGCGTTAGATTCTTAGTCGATGATTCGTAGATAGACACATTTTCCACACTTTCTTGAATGAACTGAGTTCATTGTACCAGTACATCACCTGAAGATGCTACTTTGTTAGCGAAACATGTCATGTGTTTGAGAATTTTTTGGAAATCTTATCGTTTGTGATGTTTTTACATACAGAGAAGTGCACAAAAAACGGCCAGGACTGTAACTTTCGAATTATTCGAGATATGGTTATGAAAATTGGTGGGTAGCAAGTATACCAAATTGCTAATTAATTGATGAAACAATTTTTTTTCTATCACTTCCAGTTTCACCGGAAACGCCCCCCACTTTAGATTTTTAAATGGGACACCCTGCATTGTATTCCATAATCGGTTAGGGATTATCATGACGAATTCAACGATACCAGGTTTGATAGGGTTATTTCAAACGATTACAAAGATATTTGCGTTCGAAGTTTCCATATGCTCAATGGGTGTGACTTCGCAATATTAAAACTTCTTTCTCTTTCACACTCATTGAGCATATGGAAACTCAGAACACGAATATCTGCGTAAACGTTTGAAATAACCCTATCAAACCTGGTATCGATGAATTCGTTATGACAATTCCTAACCGTTTATGGAATACAATACAGGGTGTCCTATTTGAAAATCAGAAGTTGGGGTCGTTTCCAGTAAAACCGAAAGTGATAGAACAAAAGTTGTTTCTTCAATTAATGAGCAATTTGGTATACTAGCTGCCCACCAATTTTCAAAACCATATCTCGAATAATTCAAAAGTTACAGTCCTGGTCGTTTTTTGTGCACTTCTCCGTATACTCACTTATTTATACTGATCATTTTTCTTACCAATTTCTCTCGTCATTGAGTTATTAGATATCTAGTGAGTTCTAGGTAAATGATATACACTATACAGGGTTAGTACAATGAGAAAAATAGTCATGTTATTGATGCGGGATTATTAATAATCTATATGGAAAACATTTAGAAAAATATGTTGTTTCCAAGTATGTCAGAAAATCTGCATTGCTCACTTTTTTTTAAACTGAAACTATTCATTATGAGCAGAACTTGATCACCTCAAAATTTCCCAATGATGAAACAGAAATTGACTGATGTTTTCTTGAGGAAGGTAGTTAGGTCTTTTTGCCTGACCAGGTGAACGTCCATGGAGATGGTATCTACAAATTAGAGACTTGCCGACACAGAATGGCCCAGTTGGAGGTAGTATTCGGGTGCAAAACAGTTTTAGCATTTTCGTGTTGTAAACTAATAAAATTGAATGGAAGCTCTACTTAGGTATATTCATAGACATGGTAGTATACGTGATGATTGACTGATTTATATTTTGAGTTCCATATTGTTTGGTATGTTTTAAAAAAATTGTTTGTCAAATCGTTCAGTACCATGATTGACTGATTCACATGTTGAATAAATCATCGACTGAATAAAGACATAATATGTCTTGTTCCTCATTGATAATATATTATATCAATGAGGAACAATTTCAACTTTCTCCTAAAGTTTTGGAGAGTATAGAACATAAATTCATTAGGATGCCTAGTGAAAAAAATCAAACCAGCACTATCAGGAGATCGGTATATGAGATTAAATATCTAGTTCGCGGAATATGAAAATTATCTTTGTACCTAGTGTTTTTATCATGAATTTCTGATATTTTGATCAACTGTTCTTTATTATTTTTGATTTTTGAAGATATAACTTCATAATTTAAATATATAAAGTGAAGGTAATGTTACAATATTCAATTTCATGTAAAGATCCCTAGAAGTATGCCGTCCCGAAACACCAGAATTAGTTCTCATTATTCGTTTTTCTTTCGAAATTAGTTTGGACCACTTCGTTATATGGATGATTTTCATGATTTGTTTTGATTCGTTGATCGCTTTGTCTGATGTCATGATCGTTGAATAGCGACCGTTCAACATAAAGGTATGTTCACAGTTCAACTTACTGCAACAACAAAATGTTTAGTCACACTATGTTGCTTTATGTTGTTATTTGTTGTACTATGTTGCATATTGGTTTGGTCGTGGTAAACAAGATGTTGACGTTTGTTGTTTGTTTCGATTTTGAGCGGTAAAGATCAAAGGAAAATGTGAAACACGCAGACATTCAGCAACTAAACGCAAGTCGTAGTTGGTGTGGACGGTTTGTCGCAAGAAATTGCAACAGAAAGTTCAGTTGATTGCCGAATCATGCAGGGGGTTTATTTTCCATAGGAAATCTTCCATATCAGAACTAGACATTATTTTTCATGTTCTGGTTCCCACGAAAAGGAATATCCTGTAATGTTCAGAGAACATCGTGAGAACCAAAGGAAATAAGGTAGGAATTAGTGTTTTTCTTAAATTTCTGGAGGTTATATGCCTCGGGGAACACCTTCCTTGGTAATGTGTTCCAGAGCCTCGCTGTTCGTTGGATAAACGAGTCTTTGGAAAGAGATGTTCTGCAGGTCTCCAAAGTGACCACGAAAGGGTGCGAAGCCTCGATAACTCGACGGGTTAATCTCGCGGGGACTACCAATGGAGGAACAATTGTTGATATTTCAGAAGAGCATGGTTCATAAAAATATCTATAGAATAGAGCCAGATCGCCAACTTTTCTACAGTGTTCCAGAGAAGTGAGTGAGACGAATTGCCCTTTTTTGGACAGAATCCAACAGTTTCAGGGTATGTTTGGGTGCTGCACTCCAAATATGGGAACAGTATTCCAGGACAGGTCGGATCTGTGCCTTATAGATAATAAACAGCTGAAAGGTTATTGCTGATAGTAATACCAAGCATCGAAATGGAGCCCTGGAAGAGAAAGCGGTATGGAAGGCACTATCATCCGCGAAGCTGTGTACTGGACATGAACTTGCTTACAACAAATCGTTGATATGGAGTAGAAATAGTGTTGGTGCTATAATTGATCCTTGCAGAACACCAGCATTCATGATAAGAGAGTCAGATGAAACTCCGTCGACCACTACATGGAGAGACCTGTTTGTGAGAAAACTAGCTAGCAGAGAACATAGCTGGGAAAAATTCTTAAAACTGCCATCTGGTGCACCCCAAAGAAGATCGTCTTCCAGCAAATCTTTAAACAATAATTCATTTTTTTTTGTAAATTGGGCGAACCCAGTACTTACGCGTGGTTTTTCGTTTTTTTATTATGATTATTAAAAATAACAAAACCATCTGCGGCCGCAACAGTCACGTCATCTTCGTTGTACAACATGGCTGACTGTGTTGTGTTGCACTGGTGTAGGTATACACGGTTTTATTGGGGTTGCATGTTTAAAAAAATCTAAATCAACATCATGCAACATTGTTGTCTTTGTGCTGACCCTTTGTTAGTGAACGTTGTTCTAGACATTTTGTATCTCCAACAAAGTTGAACAACAAAGTTGAACTATGTTGGTCTGTGTTGCTTTGGCGGAGACATGGTTAAAAAAATACCTATGTATTTCATTTTAATTTGTGAAAATCATGTTCAATTTGTGAAAATCATGCAATAAATTTCAGCTCTCCACTTCCTTGAAAATGTTCGAATACCATTCGGTATCTGATGCAAACGAAGTTGAGTTATTTTCGACCTTGAATAAGTAGGTACGCGAAAAAAATCTAAATCAACATCATGCAACATTGTTGTCTTTGTGCTGACCCTTTGTTAGTGAACGTTGTTCTAGACATTTTGTATCTCCAACAAAGTTGAACTATGTTGGTCTGTGTTGCTTTGGCGGAGACATGGTTAAAAAAATACCTATGTATTTCATTTTAATTTGTGAAAATCATGTTCAATTTGTGAAAATCATGCAATAAATTTCAGCTCTCCACTTCCTTGAAAATGTTCGAATACCATTCGGTATCTGATGCAAACGAAGTTGAGTTATTTTCGACCTTGAATAAGTAGGTACGCGAAAAAAATCTAAATCAACATCATGCAACATTGTTGTCTTTGTGCTGACCCTTTGTTAGTGAAAGTTGTTCTAGACATTTTGTATCTCCAACAAAGTTGAACTATGTTGGTCTGTATTGCTTTGGTGGAGACATGGTTACAAAAATACCTATATGTATTCAGTTCAATTCGTGAAAATCATGTTCAATTTGTGAAAATCATGCAATAAATTTCAGCTCTCCACTTCCTTGAAAATGTTCGAATACCATTCGGTATCTGATGCAAACGAAGTTGAGTTATTTTCGACCTTGAATAAGTACGCGACTGGACTGAAAAGGGACAGTTCCAGTCCTTTGTGTATATTGTGCCTAATTTTGTTTATATGTTTACATTTCGGAGCACAATCCGACAATGGCCATATTTACAACAGAAAATGTTACGGTTCGAGATGGTTGTCGCGTGGATGGGTGCCATAAACCGTTTCAAGGGAAGTAAAAGTAATCTGAGGGAGCAGTAAAAGTAGTTAAGCCATAAAAACGAGAAGAAAGTATTATTATCGCAGACAAGGTCGAGCGCACGGTTTGACCAGATAAAGTGCTAATGCCCTACGGAAAATATTCCAAATAAACGATGGAAGGTTACTGTTGTTGAAACTGTTTCTTATCTGAAAGGGTTTCTTCGAACGTTAGCGGAATTCACCTCTTCCATCAGAGCTTATCAATAAACTCATCACCTAAGTACGGTTATATTTACCTACCTTAATCATTTTTTGCGCTTTCAGTCTCATGATTGCAAATCGAGCAAATTTAGAGGCAGTTTCTTCAATTTTTTTGATTCGATAATTTTTTTTTTTTTTTCATTTAAAGTAGGTACCTATAATTCAGAATGATTTTTTTCACTCAGCATTACCCTCTTGCATACGCCCCTGAGTGCAACTTGGAATCATTCTGCCTCTATATTATTGTTTCATATAGGCATACAAAGTTGAACAATTTCAATCATCAAGAAAGGCAACAACACTTTTCTTCCCGCATGAAATTTGGTAATACTTATACTTATTACGTGTTCACCACAGCTGCTCTGATTCTTTGAATTTTCACCACCAAATGAATTGAGTACCCAGTTGTGGTTTAGAAGTATTACAAGGGTATTACAGAGTTTTATATATTGGTCGAAATCAGATGATGAATAAAAAGGTAGTTCGATTGGTCTAGTTGTATAAACTTTCTGCCATATTATGGATGGCAATGCTTTCGGATTCGATAAAAAAAAAATAGACCGTTGTATTGAGATTTGAAATACCTCTCTAACCAAGGTGCAATTGACCCGCACTGCTACTGCTCTGAATTACCAAGTCTGTCCAAGATAAGGTTGCACAGCATGGGGATCTCGGAAACGGTAGGAGATACAAAGTCGGTTAAATGGGAAAAAAGTTGTGCATTCGGAGGCTCATACCAACAGCCTTCGAAAATTTTTTGAAATTTTTTTTTAGTTTTTCAGTTATAACGAAAAAAGTGAATTTTTGGAATCTCTATTTTATTTTTTTTCTCCGTTATTATTAGAGATACAGGAAAACTGAAAATACTTTCTCATAGAAGCTTTTGATGACGCTTAACGTGGTGATAACGGTTTTTCTATGCGACGTTTCGTATTCGTAGAACCATCATCAACTTTTGTTTTTTAAATACGGCCTTGATAATTCTTTCACAGATTCTGAAAGCTTTTTTCATTCTGAATTCAACCATGTATGTTTCGAACTATTTTTAGCCATCATCAATGTTTTTTTCGAAATTCCAAAGGAAAAATGCCATCAGTTTCACTTATTTCTGATTATTCAGTGTCAAACATTGATGGACTAGTTATTCAATACTGAAAAGTGAAAAAAAAATCCACTAAATTATTCGATGCAGCGCTTCGAATTGTTTATGAATTGTATTCATATTTTAATCCGAAAGAGCTTGTCATAATTAAATTTTTCGAACTAATTATTCCTATAAGTCTATCAATCGGAACTAGTTGATGAGGTATTTGTTTGTTGGCTAATTTTCCTTCAAAATAAGTGGAACTGATGGCATTTTTTCTTTGGAATTTCGAAAAAAACATTGATGATGGCTAAAAATAAATCGAAACACATTCAAACCACCTTGTATAATACATGGTTGAATTCAGAATAAAAAAAGCTTTCAGAATCTGTGAAAGAATTATCAGGGCCGTATTTAAAAAACAAAAGTTGATGATGGTTCTACGAATACGAAACGTCGCATAGAAAAATCGGTATCACCACGTTAAACGTCATCAAATGTTACAATGAAAAAGTATTTTCAGTTTTCCTGTATCTCTAATAATAACGGAGAAAAAAAAATAAAATAGAGATTCTAAAAATTCACTTTTTTCGATATAACTGAAAAACTAAAAAAAAAATTGAAAATTTTCGAAGGATGTTGGTATGAGCCTCCGAATGCGCAACTTTTTCCCCATTTAACCGACTTCGTATCTCCTACCGTTTCCGAGATCCCCATGCTGTGCAACCTTATCTTGGACAGACTGTATAACCAGGCAGATCGTATAGATTGGAGCAGGAATAACCTGCGAATTCTGCACTGCTTACAGGAGGATGTCCTATAAGATATCACCTCTAGGAAGGATGGGTCTGAACCGAACCTTTCAACAACAGGCTGTCATTACTGCTGTGTAAAAAGACAAAACGGCAGAACATATATTTTGTTCATGCTCTTGTTTAGAGAGACTAAGCTTCAACATATTTGGTTTTCTCAATTCAGAACATACCGATTTCTATCTTACCCCATCAACCTAACCTTACCTGCCATATTGCAACTTAAAATATCTCTTTTGATCCCTGCTTTTCGTTAGAAACAACACCAGCATTCATCTTTCTCTTCTAATCTGAGCTTCCTAAGATTTCTTTTCTTCTCTCTCTTTCTCTTCCGTCAGTTCCCAGATGTTTAATCTCTGTTTGGCGTCTTCTTTTCTGATTTCTCCTGATACAGTACCCTTGCTGATCCCGCAGAAGGGTTTTGGCCCGGCAAAGGGTGTTTGAGCTCTTTTTCTAGCAATTTGTCCGCGACTTCGTTTTCTTCTACTCCGGAATGTTCCGGAACCGATAGAAGGGTGAATGTATATATTTCTGTTGGCTATAGCTCGTTCAGGTTTTCCCGGCCATTTAAGAGCTGATAACCATAGAGCCCAGCGCTTTTATGGCTTTGATGGCTTCAATAGCCTTTTTCTAGATTGAGCTGTAGACATTCCACTTATACGTGAACTTTTGCATAGAATTTGATGAGAATTTGGTAAGGCTTCCGAAGTAGGTACTTGGTACGAGGTTTCTAAACGCCAATTCCAGTTAAATTTTCGGTTCTGGAGCACGTGGTTAGGCGCATACCTGGCTCAATTCAAACAAACTCGGACATTCAGGAGACAAAATACCTGCGATTATAGATGCATAGATTTCGGGATGATGTGATTCCGGTTTGTTTCTATCTTAGAAAGTGGATAACAGAATAACCCTGGTAGCTGGTAAATTGCTTCGCAGTTTTATATCCCGCCAGCTTGCGAAAACAATCTCGCAATAGCAAACGTGATCTAGTTAGCGGAGTCAGTGAGTTTTCATTGCCTGGAATATTCAATGGCTTCCGAAATACTTGTTACATGGTCCATCTTCATCTTTTGGAGCAGGTGGTTAGGCGCACCTGGCTCAATTCAAACAAAATTGGACATTTTGGTGACAAACACCTCCAATTATGGTTGAACAGATTCCGGGAGGATGTGATTCCGATTTTTGTGTGGATAACAGAATAACCCTGTACCTAGTGAATCGCATCGCAGTTTTATAGCCCGCCGGCTTTGGAAAACAATCTCGCAATAGCAAACGTGATCTAGTTATCGGAGTCAGTGAGTTTGTTCGCCGTCAAAGCGAGACCTTCCTTTTGAGAGTGATCCGACCGAAATTCGGACCAATAGGAGCGGCTTAAAGGGGCGTATCATCGATACGGCCCCGGCTACCAGCATAGCAGTCAAGTTAGGTGGGTGGCAGGGCTGTCAGTCGTTTGTGGCGAAGCTAGGTCGACTGACGTAGGAGTACGTTTTTTTTTGAGAGAGGAAAAAGTGGATTGCTGAATTTTTTTGGAGACTTGTGATCGAGTTATCTGGCAGATCGTTCTCGGGATGATGAGTGACGGTCTGGAGCAACGCCTCAAAATGAAACAAACTGGTGAGTACTTTTACAACACATTTACCTAACTATATATTCCCATTGTCTTTTATTTCGATGTTTCGACATTATTTGAACAAAGAGAGATAGTTCGTCTGTCGGTTCGAATTGCTTTATTATAGGCTTTATTAAGTGCATTTTATTATTCAGGACTATAGTGTTACAGTTCTATCTACATAATCAGATTATTTTTTTTCGTGTATTTTTCTTCAGATTCACGGATCTATAATATAAACATAACACTCTGTACAATAAACAGTGGCGTAACTAGCATAAGACAAGTACTAAGCGCAATGCGTTGCTTGGAGGGCCCACTCATCAAATTAAAAAACAACAAAAGAAGTTTAGATGAATTAACTTCAAGGATTAAGTTATTTCAAGTTTTGTTTTTCTGTAATGACAAAAAAATTTGGGTTCTATTTTTAAATCAGGAGATTTGAAGATATTCTGAAGATTTGTTTTTTTTTCAGGAAAGAAATAGTTTGTCAATCTATGTACAAAATGGAATAAATGAAAAAAATACGTTTGTTCAGCTCGTTGTTTCATTCATATTTACTATTCGTGATTTTTTACTGAAAGAGATGGGGCCTCCTCGTGTATTTTGCGTTGGGGATAAAAATTCTATTTACGCCGCTGACAAAAAAACTAGTCACGCCGCTGACCATATATTTCGGGAATCATTCCACAATCAATTTTTGTACGTTTGGCATTATATAATCAATCATCAGGAACTTTTTGTTGCCGTTAATATATAAACCCATCAAAATATAAACGCACTTACTAAAACGTGGATAATATTGTTCAATAATTCAGACCCAATTTGAAAAAAAAAAGTGATACAGGTGAATTAAATAGCGTTGTAGGAAGCATTTTTGAAATTGAAGGTGGAGGAATGTACTTACCCTGAAACTACGCCAATGGTTAAATATACTTTCAGAAATGAAGAATTTTTTCGCATCGTTTCAGGCGCACCCTGTATATTGAAATCACTTCGCATATAGTGTGTGGAACTATTGTAGAACATCTACCTGCAGTGGCGTACCAACATAGGTATAGATGTATGATGAGGATAGGCTAGATTAAAAAAATGCATTCCATATACAGAGTGATCCACGGTGGATGGTCTATTAGAAGTGTATTTGGAGAACGAAAAGACAGAACATTCTGAAAATTGGGATGCTCTGATAATTGAACATACTCTATATCCGTCTAAAATATTTTTATCGATACAGTGTTGCCACTTTTATCAGAAACAACTAGCAACTTCGTTATATTTCAAATGCATCAGTACCCTGTATTTTATTACATTTTTAGATTCTTCCTGAAGAGCTGATTTCATCAATGTATCACACTTGGGGTCCAGGAGGAATTACAGAAATATAGGGTGTTCAAAAATAAAATCGAGATTTTTCAATTTTAGGATTTTTTTGTGTCGAAACTATTCATTATCGATCAAAACGGCTTACATGTCCCTATCTTAACTTTCAATTCACTATCTACTGACATTTGATTGGAACAGATACAGGGTGATCAGAATTCTGAATCTTGAAGCACCTTCTATTTTTTCCTGTTGAATTCCAGTAGATAGTGAAAAAGTTGAAATAGGGACATGTATAAGCCGTTTTGATCGATAATGAATAGTTTCGACACAAAAAAAATCCTAAAATTGAAAAATTTCGATTTTGAACACTCCATATCTCTGTAATCATTCCTGCTATACCCCGAGTTTCATACATTGATGGAATCAGCTCTTCAGGAAGTATCTGAAAATGCAATAAAATACAGGGTGTTCCATTTGAAATAACAAAGTTGCTAGTTGCTTCTGATAGAATAAGTGGCAACACCGTATCGATGAAAATATTTTAGACGGATAGAAAATGTTCAATTATCAAAGCATCCCTATTTTCAGAAAGTACTGTCTTTTCGTTCTCCAAATACTTCTAATAGGCCATCCTGTATATCCCCAATCGAGTCTTCAATATTCTAGTTGTGCATATTCCTAAGTATTTTTTCCTAAATTTTTTTTTGAGAGGCACTAAAGGGAATCCCTATTGTTTTTGTCGAAAATTAGAAATGTACCTACCTACTATTAGAACAAATAGGCATTTCTTGGTGCAGGAGTTTTCTTTAATATTTTTACCAGTGGCGTCCGTTGGGATGTATACTGGAGATTTTGAAAAAAACATGTTGTACGCCCTTGATTTTTCCGAGAATAAAACTCTTTTTTGAAATCATCATTTATTTTGTAACAATTTAACCTCCTGATTTTTTTCCGACCGACAAACCATTTTCACGTAAAAAAATAAAAAACTTTTTTCATGCATTATTTGTGGTATAACGATATTATTCTGAACTAATAGGTTAGTGCCCTATTTCGTTTTCAAAATAATGACATTTGATCGATTATTGCGTTCATATTTTGACAAGTATTCATAAACGTGACAGTTTTTTACATCGTGAAAGTTTATTTAATCAAGAAAGAGAAAATACAATTTTGACACCCTATATAGTTCGAAAGTTAAGAGTTTATGGCATATGTTCATATGCACTTCTCTTCTGAGGAACAATATCCTATATATTTGCAGCCCTCAATTAAATTACACCCTGTATAGTCCTCTAATGGAAGATGTTTGAATATTTTGGGCAGTTGTTGTATACATATTATATGGTAGCCCGCAGCTACTTTATAACTGATGGGCCAATATGCACGCTCTACAGGTGCACGATCTCAAGATGAATTATCTTCAGGATCGAATAGACAAAAGGAAAAAAAAATACAACAACTTTGAAATGAAACCGATGTTTACCTATACATCTGTTCCTGGTGCCTCTAGCGTCACCAGAAAATTGCCTGTTTAATATACGGCACACGATTTTAGGTTAGCAAATGGGCAGATGCAGCTAGATGGTATAGGTAGGTAGGTATATGTAACATTTCTTGAAAAATGACATGACTATTATAGATCGATCATTAAAATTGGAATTCACAAATTGAAGTCGTCTATAGTTGAGAAATATAAAAATCTTTAATTAATAGGAATGATTCAGTTTCAGATTAAAAATTCTATATGTTCTCTAACAACTTTCATAAAACAAGACAATAAAACAAATAAACTTTTACCTGCAAACATTCATCATTCATCCTTATATAAGTCAATAATATATAAGTATGCATTCTAAAACACTGACTAAGATCTGATTTCTTTATAATCGTTCACATTGTCATGAAATTATCTTGATAAGTCAGTGACATACATATTCATAGATATCACATTGATATCCTCAGAAAGACCCCTATAATTAAAATTATGTCGATTTCAACAACAGGCGAATACAACAAACAACTATAGATAGATTAAATACCTACAACTTTTGACCCTCTGCTGAACGACCTTTCCATGCAAGGGGTTCCAATGCTATGCATATGATTTAGTCCTAATAGAAAGAGAAACATTTGAAGCGACGGTCTCAAACGGCCTACAAGAAGTCTTCAATACTGTGTACAGATATGCGAGAGAGAGAGCACTGAACGCCGGAAAACTTTAATCATTCCTTTTACCAAAAGACTAAAGCTAGATAAGCTTCGTCAGCCTGTCCTATATGGAGCATTCCGTTTGCGGCGGAGGTGAAATATCTAGGTGTCAACCTAGATGAATGACTCCTGGAACGACCACATGGCAAAACTATATCAACAATGCCAGATTTTCCCTCTGGAATCTCAGAAGGGTATGCGACAAATCTTGGGGAATGAACTCCAAACAGATTTGCTGGATTTGCCAGACAATGGTGAATCCAATAGTCACGTATGGCTCGGTAACCTGGTGTACTAAAGGTCTGCAAGGGACAGCCAGGGCAAAGCTCGCTTGTCTTCAGCTGCTATGACACGCCTCGCCACTCCAACGGCTGCGATCTGCTATGGAAAACCTCCTGATGAAGCTCACTCCCCTCCACATTGCCTTGGAGAGGTAATCCAGAACGGTTTCTTATAGATTCCTGTCATTCTGAAATCAAATCAGAGGAGGGCGACTGCTGGACCACTCTGGGATACTGCGGGAAATAAAATATCACCTCACTCTAGGAATGGTTCCCCAGGCATGTTGGCGACTCAGACACACGTAAATAAGTCCTCTTTCCGAAGAGGGGCGAGTGGGAAAGATCGAGAATCAATCCAATTCCCAGAGACCGAACACGTAATGTACACAGATGGTTCGAAAACCCCGCTTGGAGTTGGAGCCAGTCAAGCCAGCGTGTTCAGTATAAAACCGAAGACGGAAATCTCATTAGCCAATCTCAGTCAGTATGCTACAATCTTTCAGGTGGTGAATTGTGTGTCTTCGTTTTATACGTCCATGATTGTGTGCCTGTGAGTGTAAACAAAAACATCAGTATTATATCAGACAGTCAGGCTGCTCTTGAAGCACTGAGCTCCAGCAAGATAAATACCAAGCTTGTATGGAGCTGTATTGAATCCCTAGAATGCCTGGGTGCTTACAACATGGGGTGGAGGGCAAAGAGAAAACTGACATGCTTGTTAAACAGGGAACCGAATCTGTGTTCATAGGACCAGAACCATACTTTGGGGTCTCCGCAAGTGCGACTAAAACAGCTATCTCGGACTGGGCGGAGGGGAAAAGACTCACGCACTGCAGTCTGAATTACCAGGATCATACTATTCGAAGGCGTTCCTGCCTAAACCAACGGAAGAAAACACCAGGCAGATTCTAGAATGGAGTAGGGGTAACCTGACAGGACTGCTTAGGGGACACTATCGTCAAAGACACCGCACCTACGAAGGATGGGTCTGAACCAACAAGTGGATCAGATTGTCGGTTCTGCTGTGTGGAAGACGAAACCGCTGAACACATAGTTCATGCTCTTGCTTAGACAGACTAACGTTCAACATATTTGGCCAGAACCAATCAATTTCAGACAAATCTCACCTCATTCAACCATGGACTTTGTAAAAAAATTGTACAGTGAATTTTAACCTCTAGGGGTGAGCCACAATAGACCCATTTGGGGTCGCAGTTGAGGGGCGGCATTCGCTCCATTAACATGGAACTTAACCTAAATACATACACCTAAATTCGGTTGTTCACAAATCGAAACCGAGTCTCCCTGTATCTCTACAGGGTGGATTTGATATGCATACGTTTATGAAAGATTCTATGGCTCTAGGACATTGAGTATTCACATGTTAAAATGGAATTTTACAAGGATTAAACTCAACCTACTTTTATGGTGTTTATTTTGGCAATAATACCTATTAATTTGAACATCATTATCCTACCTCTATTTATTCGCAACAGGAAATAATATACCTACCTAGGTATACATACATTTTACTACGAGCATTGTCAAAATAGGTATATTACCTAACATAGTAGTTTTTCTTATATTTAGTTGAATCCAATATTTTGTTGTAGATTTAAAAATACTGTGACATAATTTTGTTTTGTCACGATATAAATGTGTATAAATGACTGAACATTGCCTAATTTTTCCAGTTGGCATAGATATATTTATCTTTACTCGAGGAATTAAAACCTGTTTGTTAAAAAAATAGGTAGGTACATACATAATATAGACTTAGACAAGGTTGAAATATAATTAGTTTATCAGGAGAAATTGTAGGTAGCATAGTATCTATATATAATCACGATTATTTGATAAAATGTGTTTCCAAAGTTGTAGCAATGACTGAAGTGCGGGTGTTGTATGAGACATACTGACAGAAATCAGAACAGATACAGGGTGATCAGAATTCTGAATCTTGAAGCACCCTGTATTTTTTCCAGTTAAATTCCAGTAGATAGTGAATCAAAAGTTAAGATAGGGACATGTAAGCCGTTTTGATCGATAATGAATAGTTTCGACACAAAAAAATCCCAAAATTCAAAACTCTCGATTTTGAACACTCTAGATCTCAGTAATCTTTCCTGCTAGGTCCCAAATGTGACACATTGATGAAATCAGCTCTTCAGGAAGAATCTGAGAATGCAATAAGATACAGGGTATTTCATTTGAAATAACAAAGTTGCTAGTTGTTTCTGATAGAAGTGGCATCACTGTATCGATGAAAATATTTCAGACGGATTGAGAATGTTCAGTTATCAAAGCAACCTAATTTTCAGAATGTTCTGTCTTTTCGTTCTCCAGATACTTCTAATAGGCCATCCACCGTGGATCACCCTGTATATCTATTGTAAATTTGAGTAGGTATTGAGTATGAGGTGCAACCATGATGAGAAATGTGACACATTGAGTATATTTTTGCGAATATTCCTAAAGTTGTCCAAGAAAATGGTAGGTTAATATATATATTTGAATATGGAATGCCTAGGACTATCAAACTGTGCCAAAATATACGGGGTGTTCCATTAGAGAAAAAATAATTGACTGCCGTATCTTCTTGATGTCGCCCTGTATATTTCTGATGATGCCACAATGGATTCTACGCATCATTCTATATGGATAAAAATTTGGAATTTTTCAATATCTCTCTTCATGAAGTACCTACTCAGAAAATAAAAACGAAATCGGCAATTTTTCAATTTCCCCCTATATCTCTGAAACGAATGAAGATATCAAAATATCGAACCCGTAACATGTATATCGATTTTTCGATAACTTATTCAGTTACAGAGATAGCCTATGAAAACGCCCAATTTTGCCCACCCTGTACTGCGTCATGAATTCAAATTCCACCGTTTTATTACAGTCTCTCCAATGATGTACGGCTTCGACAGAATCAAGCAAGAAGCGGACAGCACTTCCCCCTTGCTCACACCCCCCCGACCCCACCCCTACCACAACCCCTCCCAACCACCCCTCATACCCAACCTGAACCTCAGGGCTTGCGACCAATGGTACGCTCCCCTCAACTCCCAATTCGACTCCCCTTATCCCCCCTATCCCGGCTACAACGTCATCCTGATGAACCAGTGGCTGCGGACGGCCGCCGCGTACCGGGGGGCAGACGGGGGCAAACCGCCCCCCCACAAGGGGGGCGGAAATGCGAGGCCCAGGAAGCAGTTCATCTGCAAGTACTGCAACAGACAGTTCACCAAGAGTTACAATTTGCTGATCCACGAGCGGACGCACACGGACGAGAGGCCGTATTCCTGTGATATTTGCGGGAAGGCTTTCAGAAGACAGGACCACCTCAGGGACCATAGGTAATTGCAATGACAATTATAATAATTGATAATGCTGTCAATGAAGACCTTGCTGAAATCACAGCCTGGTAAAACCAACAACCTAGTTGAATTCAACGCCACCAAAACTCAAGCCTGTATTTTCTCTAGAAAGGCGGAACTAAGTATGCCCGACATTGTAATGTCTGGCACCACCATCTCCCCCAAGCCCACCATATTATCTATGCTCGGTATTTCCATCAGCAACACTCTTTCATGGGATAATCATGTCAGATCCATCGCAAAAGCTGCTTCACACAAACTCGGATTCTTGTTCCGTGCGAAAAGCTACTTTACACCTCAACAGCTTCTCATGATCTACAAAGCGCAGATACGGCCTGTTCTAGAATACTGTTCCCATATATGGGATTCAGCACCAAAACATACGCTGATGCTCTTAGATTCCATCCAGAGAAGAGCCATCCGCCTGGTGGGTGACGCCACACTCACTCACTCTTCGACATCATTGGAACACCGTAGAAAGGTCGGCGACCTTTCACTTTTCTATCGATACTTCCACGGGAAATGTGCTTCGGAAATCTCTGCTATCATCCCTTCACTAGCAATACCAGTCAGACGAACTAGACAAGCCCAGTTAGCACATCCTTTCGTTGTCAACCTCGAAAGATGTCGAACAGCACTATATCAAAACTCCTTCATCCATAGAATGGCTATAGGCTCTGGAATTCATTGCCTGAGGATAATTATATATTCCCAACAACATATAATCTCCAGAAGTTCAAAAAAAAATCCAATACGTACCTCCTATCCCTATCCTCCCTAGGAACGCACGATGTTCTTTGAACATTATAGGGATTACCTTTCGTGCGCTCCGAGCGATAAAAAAAAATAATTTGATGACCAAAATTATTAAAGTACCTATATGCTGACCAAGCATTTCTGGTTTGTCTCTGGTAGTAGTCCATGCTTAAATTGGAGGTGATGAGATAATTAAGAGAACAAACTCAAAGTTTCACTCCATGTAAATTTTAATGAAATACGATACGTGCTACATGTTTCGACTCCTTGGAGTCATCAACAGGCTTGCTAGGTAGGAGGAGAAAAGAAAACTAAAATTAATAACATGGTTCACAAGGGTTTTAGGCCCCAAATAATTTCAAAAAACATATTAGAATTTGGGTTTTTTGAACCCCCAGATAAACATTTCTCTCAAGATGCTTCTTTTTTGTATAAAATAATTATCATAGTGTAAAGCAAATGGCGCGAGTATGAAGTAGTCTGATGGTTTGTTTACTTAAAAATTTTTTTATTTCTCGGGGCGCATGAAAGGGGATCCCTATGATGTTCGATTTACAAACTTGAAAGGAATAGCAAAAAATTCTAGGGTAAAGATAACAAATAAATAGCTCTATTCGAAATAGAGGTCACTAGCTTACTGAAAATATCGTCGATAAGGGCGAAATCTGCATATTTTTTTCAATGAATTGACATTTATATACCTACCTTGCCTACAATATATAGATTTCCATTCAGAACGACAAGGGTATATATCCTGTTGGATATCAGCAGTATAGGAATAGGATTATGGAAGTTTTGAAATAAAGTAATCAAGAATTATCATTTCATTTGTATATATTATTTCTTGAGAAATATCAGAATTATCGAAAAAATATCCAAGAGAAAACAACCACTTTCCTGGCAATACCACAGAACATTGAATTATATCTGTCAAATATAGGAAGTCAATAAATATCTGTTCTACAAACCTTGATGCGGCTAAATCGCAAAATGTATTCTCTATCTTCATTGGTCACAATTCGGTCATAATTTTTTTTATGTTCTGGTTCCCACGAAAAGGGATATCCTGTAATGTTCACATTGATGCCTGTAATTTTGGTACGGCACCAGACTAAACTTAGCGAGATTCCCCCACGCCATGTTATGTTTATTGAAGTAGGTGAAAATCAAGGAATTGTAAAATAGGAAAAGATTGAAGTGCGTACACCAGAGGTTTATTTAATCAATATCTGAGGCGTACAATATATCACCGAAAACAACTACTTTCCAGGTACATCCACAGCAAAGAGAAACCCTTCAAGTGCAACCAATGCGGCAAAGGCTTCTGCCAATCACGCACCTTGGCCGTCCACAAGATCCTCCACATGGAAGAATCCCCCCACAAGTGCGTAATTTGCAACAAGTCCTTCAACCAGCGTTCCAACCTCAAAACGCACATGTCCACCCACTCGGATCGCCCTGTAGAGTGCCTCGCGTGCTCGCAGTACTTCGCGGACCCTTCGGATCTGAAGGCGCACGCGCAAATGCACTCTGAGCGACGTTTCGATACGCCGACAGCGCCGTCTTCAGAGATTTGCCTGGATCTGACCAAGAAGGTGGATCTCGATTTGATCACTACCAAGGTCAAGCTGGGATTTTCTATTGAGGACATCATGAAACGATGAAGCTTTAGGGCGGTTTTTTTGTTGTTATTTTTTCTATTACTTAGATTTTGTTACCAAAGATATCAATATTTGACTACCTCTGTTATGTGTATAGACTGATCGTTGTGAGGTGCGGACATTGTCGGTTTCTTTTGATCGTTTTATTATGTTTTTAGTGTGTACATTTAATAAAAATATAAAAATACTTATAGATTATGTGGAAATGGAATTATTTTATTTTATTCTTATCAGTGTTTGTTGCTGTTGAAATTATGACTAGGTACATTGCAATAAATAAATTTCCGGTACAAGCATCTTTCTGTGAAACTAATCACTGTTTCATTCGAAATATTGCAATTTCCATGATAAATAAATAATACTGATTCCTTGTCTACTTCATAGAGGGAGATGACTATGAGATGAAATTCATTAGTAAGTCTGAAAGTTTGTCATTGAACTCGTAGGTTTACTTCTCATCTATTCTTTCATCGAACTAAATGGAGTTTCAGCTATAGATTAGAAGACCCTGTTGATATACCTACATAATATGTGTCGCCACCTAGTGAGCAGATTCTATATCTGTAGCAAAAATGTGCGAATTCTGTAATCAAGTGATTCAATCAAGGTTGATGAGAGGATCGAAATATTATTTCCCTAATAGCACACTGAAGTCACATGGATATCCATAGGACGTCCCACCGGGACATTCTAGACGTCCATTGGACATGCGTGCTTGGTACCGCGGACATCCATAGTACGTTCGTGGGAAGTACAAATGTCCCGACTTCACACCAATGAAGGATGTTCCTCAAATATTTACATTGGACCTCTTTGGAAAATCATCCAATGGATATTCTTTGAAAAAGCATAAAACTTCTTCTTTAGTACCGAGGTTATTCTTTCAAAGGACATCCTCCTCCTTTGAAATGTCCTAGAACGTTTATAGGACGTCAAATGGAACGCTTATAATCACGTAAGATAGAACGTTCATAGGACGTCAGATTAAACGATCATAGGACGTCATCTGGAACGTCCATAGGACGTCTTCTGAAACGTCCATGGGACGTCCTCTGAAACGATCATATGGCTTCCTTTGGAACGATAATAGGACGTACTTTGGAATAATCATAGGAAATTCTTTGGAACAATTATAGGACAGATGGAACGCTCATATTTACGTCAGTTAGAACGTTCATAGGACGTCAGATGAAACGACCATAGGACGTCATCTGGAACGTCTATAGGACGTCCTTTGAAACGATCATTTGGCGTCCTCTGGAACGTTCATTGGACGTCATCCGGAACGTCTTCTGGAACATCCATAGAGAACAATTAAAAAAGAATGTTCGGAAGATGAAGACAATGTGACTAAAACCTTTCAATATATTCAGGAAATAAACAAATAAACAAAATGATAATTCCAACGAAACTAATCTGGAAACTGTGAAAAACAAATATAAAATATTTTCAACGACACAAAATAGAACTCTTCATGGCACTTTCTTTCCCTCGGCGGTCGCCCTTTTTCCTATTGGCAAAATAATGAAATAAATGCACATCATTATATTCATAGGTACCTATACGAAATTTCAGGTGACATATGACATATTTTTCTGATCAAGGCAACCTGCTATGCAAATAATCATCAGTTCTAGCAACCATGCCCCAATTAACTCACAACGCCATCTTTGGGTGTGATTTGATATCGACATTAAAAATTCTGTATTTCAAATAATGTTATCAAAATTTTCACAAAGAAACTAATTGGGTGAATCATGGATCATCGTTCTTAGGCTAGGCAAATCAAATTAATTGATGTAGGTAACATTATTAATTTACAATGATGATGAAACAAACAATCATTGGAAGAATTCAGAACGAATGAACAAGACAGCAAAATCATAATAATATTTTGAATATTGGGTTTGGGGTCAGTACTTTCTTCGAACAAAAGATGGCGTGTCATTGATATAATTATTCAAGGTTTTCCTCATCACATACCCAAAGCAATAAGATATAATATCTTATGTGGAATTAAATAATGTATGTATATTATGATCTTTGAAAAAAAATATAGAATGAATCAAATACCTACTTTTGTTCTCTGGTTTTGTTCTACTATACGACATTCCATCCGTAATATTACTTTATTATTTAGATACTGTTTATACCCCTCTAAATCATTATACTATTTCTTGATTACATCAGGATTTCCCAGATTCTGTCATTGAAGTATAAACATATCGCATTTTTTTTATCGCTTGGAGTGCACGAAACGAAATCCCTTTAATGTTCAAAGAACATCGTGCGTTCCTAAGGAGGATAGGGACAGGAGGTATTAGAATTTTTCTTTGAATTTCTGGAGATTATATGTTGTTGGGAATACTTCCTCAGGCAATAAATTCCAGAGCCTAGCCGTTCTATGGATGAAGAAGTTTTGATATAGTGCTGTTCGACATCTTTCGAGGTTGACAACGAACGGGTGTGCTGACTGGGCTTGTCTAGTTCGTCTGACTGGTATTGCTAGTGAAGGAATGATAGCAGAGATTTCGGAAGAACATTTCCCGTGGAAGTATCGATAGAAAAGTGAAAGGTCGCCGACCTTTCTATGGTGTTCCAATGATGTCAAAGAGTGAGTGAGTGTGGCTTCACCCACCAGGCGAATGGCTCTTCTCTGGATGGAATCTAAGAGCATCAGCGTATGTTTTTGTGCTGAACCCCATATGTGGGAACAGTATTCTAGAACAGGCCGTATCTGCGCTTTGTAGATCATGAGGAGCCGTTGAGGTGTAAAGTAGCTTTTCGCACGGAACAAGAATCCGAGTTTTTGTGAAGCAGCTTTTGCGATGGATCTGACATGATTATCCCATGAAAGAGTGTTGCTGATGGAAATACCGAGCGTATATATGGTGGGCTTGGTGGGGATGGTGGTTATATAAATAAATGAAATTTCAAATTTGGGTGGTAAGAGCAAAGTAACTCGCCATATCAAGCAATGGCGTGCAGGGGAGATAGGGTAGAAATTATTTGCATTTATTCGTGAATATAATATTATGATGGGGGGTATAAGTATCTACTTTTTTAATTCAAATTTCAAATGTACTTACACGTATTCAGCTATAGGTAATATACATGGTTGGCATTTGAAATCACATGATATGGATTAATCAAAATAAGATCTGTATCAATTTCTTTTTATAGGTGGGTAGTATAATGGCTAAATTGAAGTTTTTTAATCTGTGGCTAAATTAACTGACGTAAAATCTATCTATCCACGACATAGTCTGTGACAGAGTACAGACACGGTATAGAATCAAGCAGGGACGGGCCTTTTGGAGGGGGGGGGGTCCGCACCTCCCAATCCTTGACTAGGGATTTCCGACTTCAATTTAATCTATGATCAAAATAACAATTCACAACTTCAAAATAAACATAACATTTCTAATTTTCCAAGTTTATTCATGAAGGTAAATTGCTTTACCACTTCAAACCAGGCACTTCGTAGAGAATTTCAAGCTTGAAGTTGAAATAATCAAATTTCGAATTTTGAGTTGAAAAAGTTTCAATTCGGAAAACTAAATTCCCAGTTAGGTACAAGTTTTTAATCTGAAAATGAAAAACTCTGAATGTACACACCCATCGGGATTTCCAACTGCGCGTTCTCTGAATTTACGACTCCTAGTTTATCATAGAAAATGAAATTTCTTGTATCCCAGTATTCAACAACAACAATTTAAAACAATTCTCAGTAAAAACTCATATCTATAGGTAAGGTATACTGATACTATAAGGAGGAAAGATTTCTATGGTTGTTTGTTTGTATTGAATAGGCTCCGAAACTGCTGAACCGATTTGAAAAATTTTATCACCATTATAAGCCGACATTATCCCTGATGAACATAGGTTAATTTTTACCGCAGGTAAATGCTTCATTTCTACGAAAAAACGGGTAATATATAGGACCAAGGGTAGTAAGAATATTATCCCCCCGTACTTATCTTTTTTCCATAACTTCTAAACGGCTACACCGATTGGGTTGAAATTTTCAATATGTAAAACAAAAAAATAATACAAAAGATACTGCGAGAATGAAAATAGGTGTGAGTATATAATAATAGCTATAGGTAAGCAAAAAAAAATAAAAATAACAAAAAAATATGTACTGTAGATACGCGCATATATCTCAGAATGACTGCAGCTAGTTGCATGTAAATAAATGAAAAAAAACAACACGAGACGTAACCGCGACGTCCTTCGTATTATAAATTTTTTGTTCATTTTGTTCAAAACGAAAATTGGAAAATTCGAAATGAGTTGGCAAAATTCACTTACTGCCCCACCCACAAATTCTCTTTCGGTTCGTCTCTGGATTCAAGAAAAACAATTACTAAAAAATTACTGTTCCTTCTCCGCGCCTCTGGTGAAAGGCGGCCTTCAATTCAGATCCACCTCATTTACGCCACGCCTTGTATTTTCGATACGCCCCTCATCTTATCCTCCGACAACTAACGCCATCTGTGCTATTTTAGTGCATTCAAAGTTGCATTGTTGTTCGTTCTGTCACGCCCACAAAAAAAAACACCAAAAAGTGCCATCATTTTTCGATACAGGGTGCGTCTGAAATATGATGCATTATGCATTATCGATGGTCCTCGGAACAAAGAACAGATTTATTATAATCGGCGATATAGGTACTCATTAGTTTAGGTCTTTTTGGAGCCGTATATTGTGGTTAATAAAACGGTATAGCTTATGCAGGATGTAAGTGGGAATTGTATTTTTCATGAAGTCCATGATAGGCGGGTGGTGACCTGAAATTCAGTCACGATTGCAGAAAGAGTCACTTAGTATGCGTTCCCTTTTTCAATATGTGATCCCTCCTTCCCTGTTTTTTCTTCGAATTTGATATGTTTTGCATTCTGCGTGCCTTTCGACATAAATGAAACCGATGAGAAACTGTGGACATATATATATTACAAAAACACAACTTATTATACCTACCACGCTTTTATTATACACTCACCGGCACAAAATTCCGTCACCCTGACATTTTGTCCAAGTTTGATGTTTTAGTGTTTGTTTTTCTTAATAAAAATAGGCTTCAAATCAGCGTTTCATTTAAAATTTTGCAGCTCTCAGCACAAATGTGATAATGGAATGATTAAAAAAAAGAAATGTTAGAATACATCAGAGATTAAAAGAAACAGTATGTAATCAAAATTATCCACCTCAGTTTCCCTATAGGGTGTTTTGAGATTACGAGAAAAAACAACATTTCCTCCTGTATAATATATAGCCTAATCAAGAATGATACTTTATATAAAATAATTGAAGAAAAACATAATAAATGGATCTACAAACTGATAACAAAATCAAGCAAATCGGATAAAAAATAAATAAGTTATAAAACATCAAACTTTGAAAAAATTTCAGGGTGACGGAATTTTGTGCCGGTGAGTGTAGCTTGGTCTTGGTAGGTAGGATTTTCACCCAATTAAAAAGTTAATTGAAACTTCGTACACTCATCGAGAACTGATGACAATAGTTTGATATTGTTGTTCCATTATCCTGATCATAGGATCTTAAGAATAAGCGTTTTTTTTTCTCGAATAAAAATGGTGAATGATGTTCCTCCACCAAAATATCAAATGTGCCGTCACCAAAATTTCAAATGAACATTTTCCTCCCTTCGAGTTACTTATTGCAATGCTTTTTATATCCAGAAACATGGCGATGTCTTGCACCATGTACTTAAATGAATAGTTATCGTAAAACAGGGTTACTTTGGCAGATTTTGGGACATTTTTGGCAACAAATCCAAAACCTTCGCCAATAATCAACAAAAAAAATCTCATTGCAACAAACATCGAAAGGCTGTAAATACTGAAAATTCGAATACAAAATATTGAAAGGTAACAGAGAAAACATATGTTTAGAGGCTGTGAAAGAAGGCGAACGTTTGCTGGGGTAACTTTGGCAGGATATGTTTTTCGCTTAAAATGCGAAAGTAGATTGCTCCGAAAGTCTTCTTTGGCCGTTTTGAATTTTCAATTGGATTTTGACAATTTTTTTCAAGAATATTATAATTTAGCTTTAATTTTGACCAACATTTTCGTACAAAAATGAATCTTTTTATTCATAAATAATAAACTATTACATGAAACATAAACCGCGCGAAAAAAACATGTTGATAAAGAAAAAGCAAAAGACATGCTCCAAAGAGTCCAAAGTCACCCCCGGTGCCAAAGTAAGCCCGTTTTACGGTAAATAGAGAGATGGGTGATTTTCAAAACGTCGATTGGAATTGAAACTTTGCACACTCACAAGGGCCGATGGCAATAGCATAATTTAATAGTTCATTTTCAGAATGAGCGATTTTTTCTCCAATAAATTGGTGAATGATATTCTACCGTCAACAATTCAAATGTGCCTTCACCAAAATTTCAAATGTATATACGCTTTTATTCCTTCTAATGATTTCTTACAATGCATTTATAATATCCACAGAGATACGTCGTGTCTTGCACCAAGTACTCGTATGAACAGTTACATCCAGAGAGACGGATGATTTTGACCCACTTCAAAATGTCGAAGCGATAACCAATGACAATAGTATAATTTGATAGTTTTGCTCCATTATTCTGATCAGCATTTTCAGGATGATCAATTTTCTCGAATAAAATTGTGATATGTTTCGCCACCAGAATGTCAAAGGGTAAAACGGCACTTATCATGCGATGGGTTTTTTTCGAAAATTGTTTTTGGTACTTACGTATTTTTGTCTGACAAACAAGAATTTCATAATGAAAATGTAAACAAACCACTATTTATCGAAATATTTCGAAATATCGATTTCTTTTTCCCCCTGTGGTGGATGCATTTACAGCCTGCTCTTCTTATTTTGTCATTGGACACTTTTATATACTCATCATGATGTAGGTATTACTTCAATGACACATTTTTATATAGAAAATTCAACACGAAATATTATTTTTATGGCGGGTTTTTCATATTTAGGGAACAATCATACCCAGATGACGGCCATTCAATCAATCCAAATACAAGATGTCAAATGTCAACAGATTGCTTTCGAATGACATTTCACACGCCATTATTTTAAATGATATATTTGAAATGACCCAAGTGGGTTTGTAGAAGGTGAAGTCGCAGATTGAGAATCGGAGATCAAAAATTCACAATTTCTTTATTAAACAAAACTTCCAAGTAACCACAGTCACCTATCATCAATTACAATCACTTGTCAATATATACAGGGTTAATAATAATTAATACCACTTCATTACAATATTCTTCCTTCTTTTCACTAAATATGGATAAATCGCAAGAAAATCATATTTGAAAAAAATGTGTCATTAAAGTACATTGTGATATATAAATTGTCCAATGATGAAAAAAGAAGGGCAAATTGTTCTAAATGAGATCCAAAAGACAGAAAAGAAGGTGAAATTTGTAACTTTATAGTGAAATATCTTAATAAATGATAGTTTGTTCACATTTTCATTATCAAATTCGTGTTTTTCAGAAAATACGTGAGTACCAAAAAAATGTTACGATGATAAGTTCAGTTCTACCTTTCAAAGTTCCGCCACCAACATTTCAAATGTTCGTTTTTATTCCTTCCAATAATTTTTTATATTCAGAGACAAGGCAGTGTCTGCGCCAAGTACTCGTATAAATATAGTTACATCCAGGGAGACGGGTGGTTTTGACCCACTTTAAAAAGTTGATTTGAATTAAATCTTCGGAAACCTATCAAGGACCGATGGCAATAACATGAATTAATAGACTGTGTAGTGTCGAACTCGTATGAAATAAAGTTTTTCCAACAGCAGCTCTAGAACCTACCATTATTTACTTCTTTTCAAGGCATAAAGAGTGTTTTGAGTACCAACGTATAGTTTTCGTCATTTCATGAATCACTAGTCTCTGTTGTAATTAACCCGAATTCACTGTTCTGATGCCAGATTCGCAAGAATGGCACTTGAATGATCAATTCAATAACGACTTGTCATATTATGCTGACATGATCATCATTACTAGATTTCAATCACAATTGAAAAGAAGTATTTTCATAGTGGACAATAGTTCCATATTTCAGTTTCACAGAACTATATTAATTGAAATATCCGAACTCCGAACTCGTTTGATGAGTTCGATATGACTTCTCGGAGTTTGTCAGTTGAAAACACTCTGTATATTTTCTTCATTATCCGAAAAGCAGTGCAGTTTAGTGACAAGCTATAACCTACAATCAAGTGTGGTTCTATAATTTGAGGGATCCTAAACTGCGGCAGTTACGATGTGGAACTGCCGGGCGGATCATTAAAAGAATATCTATAATTCGGAATGATACCTATAATAACTTTACAGGGTGCAATCGAAATGCAGGTATACCTACGTATAATGAAGAAGCATCTGAGGAAGAATAAATAGTAGTTTGAAAAACTCGAAAAAAACACTCTTTTAGATATGCAAAACTAAAAGAAAAAATAAAATAATAAAAGTTCATTTGTATTGATAAAAAACAACACAGAAAATATTGATCATACGGAGGTGCTCAACACACATTTGTTTTCTTCTTTCAACAATTTTTAAGGAACGCCCTGTAAGATATAAAGACTCGAATATTTGTACAGGCCAAAATCTGAAACATGATGCTAAGTTAAGCAATTTATCAGGTAATCCAAAAGATAATGTGGACACATTTGAAAAGTCAGGAATATATGAAATTAGTTGTAATGATTGTGATAAAACATATATAGGCCAAACCAGGCGTCCCATAAAAACAAGGTTCAAAGAACACTCAGCACATTTGAAATATGGTATGAATAGCATTAACTTGGCGGTTATTGTGTTTGATTAGTGCATGGTAAAACAGTGTGTAGGGCCAAAGGTTCCAGTCTTTGATTAACAGGGTGTCCCGACATTAGCCTGCCAAACTCCACCAGCGAAAGGGGGGCTCGTGAAGATGATATTTCTCGAGTATTTCCGAAACTCCATGTAATAAAAAGATGCAATTTGGTACAAGAACTAAAATTTCCATGCCCAATGCAGTGAAAATATACAATCATTTCGAAATTTCAATCAGGAGTGTTTAATACAGGGTGGGACTACATTAAATATTGCTCAAAATTTTTTGTAGCATATTTTTCGACAATTCAATCTCGGGTTATGAAATTTCGCACCTCTTTACAAAAAAAAGGTTCCTGCTCTTGTTCCGTGGCGATCAGATGTATTATTATCGAGTAATAGCAATTTGAAAATATTGTTACATCTCAGATATTATGCATAACATTGCAGGCGTGGTGGAAATAGAAAAAAAATGCACAAACATTGAAGTAGTTTTTTCATGATCATTTTTGTATTTTTCGAGCTCTTATGAGATTGTTTGGTGAAAAGAAAGTACTTGATTTTTTTATATAGCCACTATGATTTGAAAATTGGAAAGGTATGCATAAGATATGAGTGCATCAATATTTTCAAATCGATTTCACTCGAAAATGATACATCTGATCGATGCGGAACAAGAGCACTTTTTTTTCTGAAACGGTCTGGATTTTCATAATCCCAGATTAAATTGTCAAACAATATGCATACGAATACACTCCTGAATGAAACTTCTACAGGGTGGGCCACCAGTAACGCCTCGGTCTCTAGAAGGCTAACCACTTATCTTCTTGGAATTCTTCCTCTCTAGGAAGTTGCATGTCAACAGGCTACCATTTGAAATTATTTTGAAACATACAGGATGTCCCCAAAAATCACAAAACACTGAAGTTGAACTTGGTGCAGAATTCATAATCTTGATCACCCGGTATATGTCCCAATCAAATATCAGTAGATAGTTAATCAAAAGTTGAGAAAGGGATATGTGAGCCGTTTTGACAAATTATGAATAGTTTCGACACAAAAAATTCTTGAACTTGGAAAATCTCGATTTTTCACACCCATTTCAGTAATTATAACTGCTAGACCCCAAGTATGATGGGTCGTTGAAATCAGCTCATCAGGGAGAATCTCAAAATGAAATAATATATAGGGTGTTCGATAGAAAAAAGTTTAACTACAGTGTTTTATGGTTTTTATGTATGTTTCGAAATAACTTTAAATAGTAGCCTATGTTGACATGCAACTTCCTAGAGAGGAAGAATTCCAAGAAGATAAGTGGTTATCCTTCTAGAGACCGAGGCGTTACTGGTGGCCCACCCTGTATAGAAACAAATTGCATCATTTTATCACGTGGCGTTTCGGAAATATTCAAGCAATATTATCATCTTCAGGAGCTCCCGTTCAGGGGACCGCAGCTCCCTTAAAAGACATTTGTCGACTCATGTTAATTGGACTTTTTCTTCCTATTTTTGGTCGCAGAAGCCGCTGTTGAAGTTTGGCAGGCTAATTTCTAGACACCCTGTATAATAAAAAGTCCTAGCTAGAAACTTGTAGATAACCTGATCAGGCATCAAGCAATGATCGGAAAGAACGCTAGAATATAGAAAGACCGCTGCTGGCGCCTGATGGGCCGTAAAGGCCGCACACGAGTACTCCATACCCGGCAATTATATAACCCTGGGCCAGGCAGAGGGACCCACGACAGTGTTTTATACATTTTGGTAAATTGCCGGTTACGATCGAAATCTCTACCGCCCCCGAAAGAATTCACAGTAAGCAAGCCGTGATATTAGAAGAGTTTGTCGACTTTCACACACACACACACGGCAAAAAAATCGACCGCCAGCCATTTAAGATAAAGACTACTCGAGACTGCATCAGGACTGACCCGAATTATTATGATATGAGGTGCCGCCGACAATGCCAAAAAACTATCCCAGCCCATCGGCCAAACTACTGGGTTTGTCTGGCTGATTAATTGCACAGCTATCATCTCCAGGGCTAGCCTAGGGTATATATTGATATGTTTGTTCATTATCATTATGAATATTATGGTACCTCCTAAATATACGGTGTGTGCGACCAGAGGTAGAACCACCCTCGTACCTTGAAACACCTTGATCGATTGCATTTTTCTTTAGTTTCATAATGATTCCTGGCAGACTATAAGATGTCGACGGTCATCTCACCTATAGTGACGTATCTCAGTTTTCATAATTTTACAGGAGAGCAATTCAAAGATGTTCAACATCTCAATTCGCTCAGAGGTTTGTTCATGGAAGATCATTGTTTTTTATTCATTAGTGGAAAAGCTAGTACTAGTTTTTATGTTCTGGCACGAAAAGCGATATCCTGTAATGTTCAGAGAACATCGTGAGAACCAAGGGAAATAAGGTAGGAATTGGTGTTCTTCTTAAATTTCTGGAGGTTATATGCCTCGGGGAACACCTTCCTTGGCGATGTGTTCCAGAGCCTCGCTGTTCGTTGGATGAACGAGTCTTTGGAAAGAGATGTTTTGCAGGTCTCCAAAGTGACCACGAAGGGATGCGAAGCCTCAACTCGACGGGTTAAGCTCGCGGGGACTGCCAATGGAGGAACAATTGTTGATATTTCAGGAGAGCATCGTCCATGAAAATATCTATAAAATAAGGCCAGATCGCCAACTTGTCTACGGTGTTCCAGAGAAGTGAGTGAGTTTGTGAGCGAGGCATCACCCACGAGACGAATTGCTGTTTTTTAGACAGAATCCAACAGTTTCAGGGTATGTTTGGGTGCTGCACTCCAAATATGAGAATAGTATTCCCGGACAGGTCAGATCTATGCCTTATAGATCATAAGAAGCTGACTGGAAGTGAAATAGCTCCTGACCCGAAACAGAAAACCAAGTTTTTGGGATGCACTTTTAGCAGTTGATCTCACGTGATTTTCCCAAGAAAGGTTATTGCTGATAGTAATAACAAGCATCGAAATGGATGTCTTTATACACCTATGAAAGGAGATTAAATTTGTTCTTCAATGTATGATGATTCCATTTGAATAAACACTCTTAAACGTAGTTTTGGCATATACCGACCTCGCTACCCACATTCCACTCTGATGCAGTCACTAGCGCTTATCTTTTGAATAATATATTGTATATATACTTATAAAAAAATTTAATCACACCTTTTTTCATTGTGTTACAAACGAATAATTTCTTAAACGAAGCTGTCAACTGCTTGACTTATGAAACAAACATTTTCGCTCATAATGAGAAACTGAATCATTTAAGAATTCAGCGAATATCGTTAATCCCTGAATCCATACCCTACAGACGAGCATGTTTTCGTTTCTTGTCGGTGAAAGAAAAAAAAGTCTTCATGGGTATTTTTCGATCCATCAATAGTGATGCGAACGGCAACCAATAGTTAAGCAATTATAAGTGAAACATTTAATTCTCATTTCAAAACTCGCAACGAAATTATCTTTTCTATCACTATCACCAAAGTGAGGGGTACGAATCCACCATATTCGAAAGATTAACGATGAAAATTATCTGGAAATAAGAGAACAATTACGAGGACTATTAAATGATTAAATGTAATTTATTTCGGTGGGATTCTCATGATTCCGATTCGAGATGTCAGTTCAAAGATTGATAGATGAAGGATGAAGAGGGTAATACGCCGCAAAAATTCCTCACCGGAGAAACACATCACTTTTTTTATTTATGAGCTATATAGGTGCACACAGAGTGATCTAAAATCTAACTGTATAATAATGGTTGAAGACTGTGGTGATTGTTTCGCACCACTTGCAGAATATTTTTTCCGCAACCGACACAAAAGTCCTCCATTTTAATACCAAAATTAGCTCTTGAATTGACGTTTCTACTACCGATACAAAAATAGGTATGTTGCAAGGCAACACATTTAGTTCCTAGAAGCTAAAGTTGAACTTCAGCTCCTAGGAACTGAAAAGGGTGTAAAAGAGGTCATCGAGAATACACAACATTGTTATGGTTGGTTATTTGGGCTGGGACGCATACCTGATTGGTCTCCGATTTTGGCAAATTTGGCATTTCATACCCATGCTGGAGATATAAATACACCTCAGTATAGTCTTTGAGTATTCACACTAGTGTATATAATCAAGGGTATTTGGTATTGGTAGGTTGGATGGTGACAGATGCGCTGCGACCTAATTAGATCTATTGTGCCCCATCTGCTTCTGCTATATCAAGGATTTCTTGTTCATAGCAGCATCTCGAGATTCAATTCTTCCAGGAATTTGAGGATTTTGAGGGGGTCTAGCTGTGGTATGTCTTCCACAGTCAGCTGGTGTGTTCCCAGTATGTTCAATCTTTTGTGATGGACAGCGTCACACTCCATCAGTATGTGATGGGGTGTTTCTGGTACTTCCTCACAGAATCTGCAGGTGCCGTCCTTCTGTAAGCCTAGCTTCCTTAGGTGTTCTTTGAGTCTGCAATGCCCCGTCAGAAAGCCCGTTATTGCTTTGAGACTTCTTTTGCTGAGGTTTGTCAGTGTCTTAGATCTTTCTCGGTTGAAATTTCCAAGGAGATCTTTAGCCTGCCGTAGTCCTGGAAGTCTTCTCCATTGTCTGGGTCTCCAGGCTCCTTTCGCCTTCCCAAGTTCTCCTTGGAAATAGGAATTTCCAAGGCCGCAGAATGGCTCTGGTCCGATCAGTGGCGTTGAAGCCCCCAGAGTGTCTGCTTGTTCATTCCCCTCCACTCCAATATGCCCTGGCACCCAGAGGAGGATCACTTAATTGTGGCTGCCTAGCTCATTCAATTTGCTTAGGCATTCCCATACCATCTTCGAGTTGATGTAAGGAAAGCTCAACGCTGTGATGGCTGCTTGGCTATCGGATAAAATCGCGATGTCCTCCTTCCGGTATATCCTGTCTAGGTTGAACTGGATGCATCTTCCTATGGCGTGTATTTCCGCTTGAAAAATGCTGGGGAATTGTCCCATGAGTTCGAAGTATTTGGTGCGAGGCCCAAAGACTCCTGCTCCAGTTCCCTCGGGTGTTTTAGACCCGTCCGTATACCAAGTAATGGTGTTTCTTCCCAGTGATTCGATGGATTCTATGCTCCATTCGAGCTTGTTGCTCAGCTCTACTCGAAAGTGTTAGTTTATTTTGACTCATGTGCCAGATTTTCATTCATGTATTTTAACAAGAGAAATTCATAGATTTTAATTAGGTTGTACCTTCTTTATTGACTTATGCTATACACTGTAGCGTTGGTTGCGTCAATAAATTACTACTACTAGGTACTACCAATATATGAAGCTTGACAAATATTGGTCACGTATAGGCAAGTAAATCTCCAGTTGATATTTGATAAGCTCAAAATGTTGATGGTTTCTAGATCTTGAAACACCAGATTATAAGCAGCCATAAGTGATTAGGGGTTTCACCACTACAATGAACAGTCAATGAACCATATGTGGTTTGATGCATCTTTTGTTGCACTGGCCACTATTGATTACGGCCATAAAAAGTCTATGTCTACAAGGTTCGTTGTGACAATTGCACAGTTTTCATTTCTTCTTGAAAATAAACTAGTGCTGGGTTTCTCAATTGTCAAAGCTACTCACAAGCTTGGGATGTTTTTCAATGATTATGACGATATCATCTGCATATCCCATAACCACAGTTGAAAGACTAAATATATATTCTTTTAACTGTGCCATAGCTCAGCTATTTTTTCAAATTTGGACGAAATAAATACCTGTAATGTATAATTCCCAATCAAGGCCCATATGATGATATATAGAACGTACTGTGTCTCAAATCAACGTCATGTTCCTTTCCTTGATTCGTAGTCGTCATCGTCATCCTTTTCTGAAGATGGAATAATTAATTATTCATATTATGTGAGCAGGTAGGCAGAAGCATTTGTTTTGGAATTAATCATCGCTAGAATCACCGGCGGCCTTGCTGACGAAAAAGATCGCAGCTACCTCCGAAAAAACGGAAAACTAATTCGGTTTCCACAGCAGGGGGCTCGGACCAAATCGAATAATAATATTAATAATAATGATGGTAATTTATTCTACATCACTATACCTATAATGCATACGAGCAGGAGCGTCATTTGGCATGGGTTTCGAGGTTCCTAAATCAAAGAAAAAAAGGGTTGAACATAAATGCAGTGCTCGAATTGAAGAAGAAAATCAACGGTAGAAAAATCCGAATTTCAAACAAAATCCCCAATAAAGAGATAAGTAAAAAAATAATTTCAAACGTAACGTCATACCCGCGATTTAGCGATACGTCGAATAAATGTGATGGATCAAATCCAGGCCCTGAGACTAGAGCAGAATATGTCGAGGCTAGAGGCATATGCAATGAGACAATTCGATCATCAAAGGATGCTTATAATCAGCCAAAATAAGATCAATACTTGTTGAATGTCCTGACGGATCCCGTTCATTTTGGTCCTTCGCCAAAGCTGTAGGAAGAAACTTCACTTCCAGCTCGTTTCCTCCTCTAACCATGGGGGAGACCACTGATTTTTTGAAACGACATTATCGTGAACTCTATACTGAAAAACTACCAGTGAATTAATTTTGAATTTTTTCATTCATGCTAAGACGATGAAAAAAATAAATTAGAAATATGTCCATTTCTAAACACACAATTCCTGCGCCATTTGAAATTTTGTCAATTCATTGGTGAGACTGGTGCGACGTCTTAGTCCCAACACGCCTATTGTCCTTGAACTCACCAATCACACTGCAATACTGCAGAATGACGAGGTATCAGAGAGAGATAGCTACAGTGCGGGACTAATACGTCACAGCTCCACCATCATATTTGGCTTTTCGAAATGACGAATGAAATATGCTGATTTCAAAACGATATAGATTCGATTCCCTTCAACTTCAACTCATAATATTGATTGTAGATCAAACGTAAATCATGATTCGTCGATTGAAAGAGGTTTGCACGGATTTCTTCCCTCAGTGGTCTTCCCCATTGCCCAGGAGAAAGGCAACATTTTTGTGCATTTATTTGCTGGAAATTCCACTCTGGATTCATCGGGAAAACAACCTTCAAACATAACGCCAATTGACAGTAATATGCCCGAGATCACCTTTCGTCAACGTACTATAAGGAAGATTTTATTGGGTCTCAACACCAACAAAGCTTGTGGCTCCGACAGAATCCCACCGATTGTTCTCAAGAAATGTGCTCCCGAACTGACACCTGTTCTCTGCAAGTTGTTCAACTACTCTTACAAATTGGGGATATTCCCGTCCAACTGGAAAATTGCAAGAGTACAATCAGTTCCTAAAAAAGGCAGAAAAAGCCCTACCTATCAACTACAGACCGATCGCACTGCTATCTATTATTTCAAAGATCATGGAGAAAGTTATCAACATCGAGCTCATGAAATACCTGGAACATTCAGGTATTATCAACGATAGGCAATATGGCTTTCGTCATCAGAGATCAACTGGTCACCTGCTCGCTTACGTCTCACATATATGGCAGCAATAAATATAGAAAAATATGGTGAAACCTTAGCCATGGCACTTGCCTATCTACAAATCCTTTTATCTGTTACTGCTAGTCCTTTGGACTTGTCTTGAGGAAACAATTTTCATTATTGCGACATCCATCAGTCTGTCGAATCTGTTGTCTTATTTTTCGATAATTAATTACCGAATTGAGAGAGTAGGCAGTGGGAACATATTTTTATGGAAAGATCCCGAACCGATAATGGTTCGGAGCCATGCATAAAACTTCGAAAACCGAGTAATAATTCTCCGTTGATAATAAATTAATTTCACAGAGAGAATCTTATAACTACCTGAGAGAGTCAAATATGTGGGTGGCGACCGTTGGTTGGTTGCTCGCGTCTCGAGATTTGTACGTGGGACTTCGGGCCAGGTATGTGACCTGAGCGCGACCTGTGACCTTCCAACGTAGCCGATTTATAGACACAATGGAACAGCTACATTGATCTGCGTTGAGAGGTTGGGACTACAATAATTATGAATATCTCATGCTCCTCTCCCCCCTTCCTTACCCCTCTTGAACCGACTCTGGTGTGGTGACTTGCTGTTGCCCAGAGTTGCCGTTTTTAGTACGATTGAACTTTTCTAGTACATTTCATACACATTTTTTAGTACGATAATACAATTAACACTAATCTAGTACAAAAACATGAGCCGGATAGCCCAAGCCATTATTGCATACAAAACAATGATTTGCAGAAGATACTATGTTATAATTGGAATCCTATAATGAAGCCCTCATTGATGAAAAGTCCATAATTTCCAAGTCATCGGAGAAAATGTGAGCTGTTATTGATGAATTGATTACACTATGAAGTTTATGAGTCATCTATTTTAGCTCATTGATAGTATGATAGTATTAGATCTCACTGATCTGTTCCTTTTCATCTCTCATTTTCCATTTTCGGATCTTATTAGTTATGATTGTTTCATGACCTACGTTTTTCAGAGGTGTTTTAATGTGCTGTATATCATTATTTTAATTTTTTACACATGGATATGAAGTTTTTCATTAAATGCGTGAATCGTTATTTTCTCAATTTAGTACAATATACTTGAATTTAGTACAATTTCGGAATGACTTCTAGGACAAATTGAAATTATGAAACGGCAACACTGCTGTTGCCGCGACTCGATCGCTAAAAGGTAACTTGCTCGTTTTTTTGTATTTTTTCCTTCATTTTCGGCTGCCATAATATATTTTATTATTTATATTTCGTACTTGTATTTATGTCTGCTTTTTATCCGAACGTGTATATATATGTCGTCACTTTTAGGTACTCGAGATTTATGGCTTTTTGGTGAATCTACAGGCTATACAGGGTGAAAAGCTGAAAACAATAGGATGGAAGATGGAAGTTAATTGGTTAAAGAGGAACGTCCGTTTTCATAGTATTTCAACTCTTTTGTTTTTCATGATATTCATAATGTAAAGTATCGGTGTCGGGTATGGACCTAATTTACTCTACTATATTGGGTAACAAATGGTGAAATCCACAGTTATCATACTAGGGCTTCAAATGAACTCAGACCTCTCAAATACAGACTATCAGTCTGTCAGCAAAACTTCTTGCAAATTCACTTATTCAACAAACTACCAGCGCAAATTGAAACATTAACATTCAACCAGTTCAAAATATGCATAAAGAATTATCTGTTGGCTCACTGTTTTCACTCTATTGAAGAATTCATCAATTCAAATCTTGACTCGATGATACTCACTCCTAACACTTTTTCAATCCAAAATAAGATTCATATGTGTTATTTTTTTTCTTTCTCTCAATGTGTATATTTATTTATATACAGGTTGTCTGTGAAAGGTCTTTACAAAAACATACCACATATTCCTCAGACCAAAATAGTTCGATTTAAGTAAAATTACCTCAATACAAAGTTGCATCGTTTGGGCTCCAGAGGGCCTTGAAGTTACAATTTTTAAATCGTTCTTCCCATATAAATTTAAAACGGCGTATGCGATTTTGCTGGTGTTAAAATTTTGTCCGATAATAATACATACACATATGCGTAGAACTTGATTTTTTAAATAATTGCACATTTGAAAATTCTACGCCAATAGAAGAAAAGGAGATTGAGTATGCAATTTAGATTGCACAACTCATTTACTCTAAAGAAGGTACTCTTGATAAGACTCGATTGCTCTCATGGTTTTGACGAAATTTGCATTTTAGTAATTTTAGAACATAAACAATAATTATTGAAATACAAACTTTGTCAAAACCATGAGAGTAAATCGAGTGTTATCAAGGGTACTTTTTTGTAGTAAATGAGTACCCAATCCAAATTTCATACTCAAACTCAAACCCCTTTTCTGCTATTGGCGTAGATATTTTAAAGGTGCAATTATTTAAAAAATCAAGTTCTACGCCTATGTATTATTATTAATTTTCTTCGACGTATAAATCTTTGTATGCGTGAAAATGGTGAACATTTTGAACAATTTTTGTAAAATCTCTATTTATTTTGATTATGTTGTAAATAAATATTTTCGTGAAACCTATACACTCTAAATTATTAAAACAGAAATTTAGCGAAAACCATGAGAGTAATCGAGTCTTATCAAGAGTCCTACTTTTTTTAAAGTAAATGAGTTTCGCAATCTAAACTCCATACTCAAACTCCTTTTTTTCCATTGGCGTAGAATTGTTAAAGGTGCAATTATTAAAAAAAATCAAGTTCTACGCCTATGGATCAATATCGGACAAAAATTCAACAGCACTTTTTTGGCAAATAAAACTCAATCAATATACCAAATTTCAGCAAAATCGCATGAGCCGTTTTAAATTTATATGGGAAAAACGATTTGAAAATTGTAACTTCAAGGACCTCTGGAGCCCAAACGATGCAACTTTGTTCTAAGGTAATTTTACTTGAATCGACTTATTTTGGTCTTAGAATATGTGGTATGTTTTTGTAAAGACCTTTTACAGACACCCTGTATATTTGTAGTATCTGTTAGTCTAAACCTATATGCAATTGTGTTGATTGTCTCTGGAACCTAGGACTTGCTATAAATGTTATATGTAACATATCGGGGTTGAATTAAGCTCTATCTATCTATCTGTCTTCCCTAAGTACGCAAGTAGTTCTTCAAACATCATAGGAATTCCCATTCGTGCGCTTCCAGAGATAAAAAAATCTGTCGTCATCAAAAAGAAGAAATAATTCAGCATTCGAAACTCGTGCTCCTGATATCAGGAATGTCTGCTATTTCGACCTTCTGTGTGACTTAACAAAAAAACCGAATCGCTCCAAGTGGAGAGGTGGTCCCGCAAAGGTTTTATTCATGTTTATACCACGTGTGTAATAACATATAATTATTCGTAGCCGGCAGGCTCCTTTAGAGATGTTCTCACGCTTAACCACCGTGAATTAGTCATATGATCTTTAGTCCAGTTGAAGTGTACGAATAGTTTCGAGTTGGTATATAGGTATACCTACACCGAATTATGGGCAATTACCTACTACATCGATATGCTCGATGGGAACTCCACATTTCCTCTGGGCAGACTTTCTGTTTGATGTTTGGTTGGATAAACGACCTCAATTTTGAGACGACGTAACTAACCGTTCCAGGAAACATTCCGAAAAAATGCCGGGAATGAGCGAGTGGCCTGATAATGAATTGTAGAGTGGCAGGGCTAATAGATCTAAGTGCCAAAATTCCGAGAATTCTGTTTTTTATACCAAAAGCATCTATGTTCAAGTGCCAATGCGCTATCCTTTCGTTGTAAAAACAGTCGAGAGTTTCGTTCAGCTGCTAAGGGTGTGACCTCATTGCACGTCTAACAGATCTAAGTGCCACGCAAGGTCAAGCAATAAATACGAATGAAATCCCATACATACCTCAAAACTAGGTATAAGCCAAGCTTCATGGTTACGAATCACCAAAGATGATCCTGGAGTGGTGTCTTACAAAAAAAGTGTCAGTGATTTGATGGAATGGCAGAGATGTCGTATACTGAAGAAGGCATACAACATTCACGATATCATTTCAGCAAAATTTTCAAGTTTACCTGATAAAGTACCGCTGAAAATTTCTAAAAAAAAGACATCGAAGCTATGTTGGATTATATGACTGAGGATAACCGAGAGTTTTTCAGAAACATTCTAAGTGCCTAAAATTTCAAGTTATCATGGAGATAGATCATTTTCTATCATTATAACATGGCACTTGGATCTTCTCCATTTTCAAGACGATTTTTCTGCAAAAATATGTTATTTTCCTTTGAATTGTTTATGTAATATTTGAATGTTCATGTTGAACATTGGCTTAACATTATCAAGAATAAAAATTGTCGTTCTATTTAACTGCTAAGCAGTTTTTCTTGTTTTCCTGGAAAAAAGCTTTTTGGTACTTAGATCTATTAGCTCTGCCACTCTACAATTATTGGCATTCATTTACTCCATTGTGTCGTTAGGAACATAAATTAATTTTTCTACTCACATAACTAAAATGGCATTTATCGTACGGATATATACCACGCTAAATGATCGATTAATCACGGATGGTCGATCTGTGATTTATTCCAAATATTAAACACGTTACCATGGCAACACGATTTCTCAAACACATTATTACCATGGCAACGCAGTAATTTGAGACATGTCTGGCCTGTCAATTGTATCAACTGTCAACTGTTATTTTCATATTTTGTATCAGAATTATTCAAACAATATTCGTTTGTATCGGAATTCTTCATTAAAAATATATGCGAAATGTAGACGAAAGTGAAATCGAAGAGAATGTTCTGGTACTTTGCATATCTCCAAGAAATGTAAAAATGAAGCATCCATCTTTGAGAACAATTTATTTATTCTGCGCAAAGCATGACAATAAACGTGAACGCGTGAAACAAAGGTTAGTAAGCAATGGATTGGACACATCTACAACCGATATCACTTATATGTGTCTCGCTGGTTGCATGCAGTTGCATGTATTATGTTCTCAATTCCCATTCCTTTTGTTGTTAAATTCGGCACACAAAGGTTATTTTCAGTGAAGTATCTTTTTCAGATCGAGCAATCCAAAAACAGCTTCAATTCAATTAAAAAAAAGAAGTCAGAATTTGAAGAAAAAAAACTGAATTCAGAGAGAAATGTCTGACTTCAGAGAAAGAAGTCTGAAATTGTTCTTAGGTTCTCGTAGACCAGAATATTTTTTCCACTTTTCTACTGCTGGCACCACAACTGAGATGCCATGAGTGGTATTTTTTACTGACCCAATTCCCATAGAAAGGAAAATAAAATTATAAAATTATCCAACAATTTGAAAAATCATTTAGCGAAGACGAAGAGTGTTCGACGTTCGCGACAATGAAGGCATTAAAAAAATAGTAGGCGGCGGGGACAATAAAAGGAATAACATTTGCTTGCGATTCACACAATCCAATTTTGCTTTAACAAATTTAATAGGTTGTATCTCATAACGTTCGTATCGAATCAAGTTTCTCATGGCGAGCATACTTCGTCGCTGTTATGCGGAGTCATTAAGAATAAATAATAAAAACAAAAGAACCATTAACTCTAAAAAAATGTTGAACCGCAACCAACAAGTGATTGGTCAAGGCAATAAACTTGTCCAGCTGACACGAGACTAATATTTCATAACAGAACCCCATAAATTACCGAGACAAAAAACTATGAGCTGTCAATCGACATTTTTCGACCTTAAATAATAAGGCACCAACACGCGGTTTGATGGTGAAGGGCAAATTGCCCATCGGATTTTTTATTGTGTTATAATATACCTACCCCGATCGATGGTGGATTGTGGATGATGGTGGTCTGATTACCTTTGATTGGTGTGATGCTTTTAACATTCGAATTCTTTTCTTTAGACTCGATCACTAACTCTTCAATACTGGGTGGACCAATCAATTGAAAGAACATATTTCTAATAGACGTATACATAGGTATTTCTTCTGAAAAATAAATGCTGATGAAGTTTGAATTGAGGGTGAGAAATACCAAGTCATTTTATGCTTTTGTTTACTATATTATTATGTATAGGAGTGAAAATATTGACTTTTTCAACAAACACTGACTATAAATAGCTTTTTCTATACAAGGTAGAAAGCTCGTAGATTTTAGCTCGAGACTGTGTTTGTTGTGACCTATAATCAAATATTTTTCTGTATAATACACCTTTTTTTTGCGAATCAATATTGAGAAGATATCACATTATATTAAAATCAGAAAATTATCGACGTGAAATTTGAAGTCTGATGAGAATTGAGAATTGAGAATGATTGAACACTTGACGAAAACTAGATAGGAAGTCATTAGCGCACGTACAAAAAAAATATGGGGGTAAGTGTGTACGTGACCCTCAGTATTTTGAATATTTGACAGTTATTTTCTGTTTTGTTTTCCTCACAAGATGTAACTCTTTGTGCTGAAGTGATATACCAATTTTGAGATTAATATCTTATTAAATACGCGAGTAATTAAAAAAAAACAGTTTTCAATTTCCAACTTTGACACCCTGTATATCGAATATAAAGGGCTAAAATGAAAAATGGTACATATCAATTCTGTTAATTCTGTTCAAGGAATATATGGGTAATCGATTGACCTCCTTTTAGCGGACACCCTGTATATACAGGGTGTCTGTAAAAGGTTGGGACATGGCTCAGCTGTGGACATCTGGGATAAAAACAAGTCGATTTAGGCCAATTTACCTATATCCAAAATCGTCTCGTTGAGTTGGTACATGGCGTTGAAGTTTTTGAAAAAAAAAAAAAAATTTTGCTCATAAAAAAGCGATAAAAAAGTAGGCTGAGATCGAATCCCATAATTTTTGGCATGGCATGTTCTGTAACTGTAAGTCACGTTTTGAGATGTTTTTGATCATCATCAGTGACCTGCAAGTGTTTCAAACAACCATGTTGCCGTCAAATTTGGTGATAACTTTTCAGAGGTCAGACTGGAAACTTCCAGTTGTTTTTTCCAGAAAGATATTTCCTTCAGAAATATTTTTTGTATTGTGTTAATTTTTGATAAGTCTCGAGGTTCATCTGCAAATAAATAATTTCTGATCTGATGACACCCTGTATCTCAAAAGTTAGGACGTTTACGACATACGTTCATATGAAGTTTTGTTCTTGAAATGGGTCGAAGAATCGGCCCCTTGAATATTAGCATATCATTAAGGAACCCCCTGTATAAAATGTCTCATGAGAGCAATACAATTTTCGAAAAATTGCAGCCCTGCAGACCGAATATTCCACTGCGAAAACACCCCGTCGTCATGACAGCACATTTGAAATCGTTTCTCTATACAAATAAATGTCAGATAGATTTCAAAAAGTGAAAAAAATTTCACGTTTTGGTGAATGCTCCATACAATCTAATAATGTCTTATACAGAGATGATATACAGTATGATGCAAATGTATGGAATAAATTCATTTCAAAATAAGACGACTTTCGATAAAAAAAAACAAAAACTAGAGTTTAGAACTTTTTTTTTAACTAGACGACCTTTCGATGTTCAATTCTCAGTAGCAGACCACTGCAAGATTCAATTAATCACATGATTATCCATTTTAATTTCAATCTTCTTATGCAACATTTTGACTGTTGAATAGACGATCGGTAGACCTTTCAATCAAGGTGTCACATGACCCCTATTTGTATTTGAAAAAATCGTCCATTACGTCTTTACTCCAACACCGGTGACGTAACATCTCTCATATGAATATCATGAATTCAGAAATTAAAACTCACGTGTTTTTGGAATTTTTTCAAATGTTGTCCATTTCTGAAATAATGAATTTATTTTATACATTTGCATCATACTGTATATAATCTCTGTATTATAGCACATTTTTTATAGTCTTTGCTGTGGTCTTTGTCAGTATTATGATATTTCCCAGAAAAAAAATTCTTCGAGAATTTGTTTATTCGTGAAATATTTCAATGAATAACATTAGTGAATTGGCGTGCACGAGTGTAGTGTAGTGGAGTGTAGCCAAGTTTAGTGTAGTGGGATCTCGTGTATTTTAATTGCATGGTAAAAACTCTTTGAGCTAAAATAAAATGGACAGAGATAGTGAATCAATTACATTTCTTCTGTCGAGGATCAATCAATGAAATCTGTTTTATCAGTAATTGGAAAATGCATCTAAGAATTAGAAACGTTGACCAAAATAATTAAATGATATATAAAACAGAGATTGTTGTTCATGTTCACAAAAAAAATCTCTTAACCTAACAACTATCTGCACTATACTTCTCACACCCCCTCCAGATCAAGTGTAACACTATGTTTTGACGGTAAATTATCTCTGTGTTACAATATACTTTGAAGTAATTGGAGGCACAGCGAACATACCTTTAATACTCGGACTTGGGCTCTTTCGCCAAAATATGAAAATAAACTTGCAATTTTTAGATAACACGCTTTTTTGCAGAATTATCGGTAATTTTTATGCACTTGTGCAATAGGTGAGTGGGCTAGTTTTTTTTATTTCTTTCAATTTTATATTTTTTTTAGAATTTTTCGTTCGATTTCAAGGTGCTTAAATCAACAAAAATGCAACGGTAATTTTCAAAAGGCTAAAAATTTACCACGAATAAAAAATGAGGTCACGATTTCGTAGTAGGGACAGACCATAGCTTCAGAAATAATAATTATTCAATCATTCATAAATTCTCAATTTTGAATTCGTTATATTCCTAATTAGACTAGAAAAATCAATTGTCTCAAAATATTCCCTCATATGTTGTGGCTTATTACTTATAATACATTAATTGTGTTGATAATGATATTATTATATTGATTCACACTACAGGACATTTGAGGGTAAACGGGACAACACGGTATCACGAATTGGGGGCGGTGTCTTGTCAGTTCTTATCATTCAGCACATTGTTGCCAAGTCGTCAACGTCAACATGATATTTTCTTATGGAGTATAAGAGATATTCAGACATGCTGGTTGCTAGAAAAAGTAAAGAGTGAACTATTATATCATGACTTCCTTATGTTTTATCTCCTGATATATTCAACGACAGGACTCCAATCGTTTTGATAAATTAGTTATAATTGGTGACTTGACAACATCACATACCCGACCTGTCCTGGAATACTGTTCCCATATTTGGAGTGCAGCACCCAAACATACCCTGAAACTGTTGGATTCTGTCCAAAAAAGGACAATTCGTCTCGTGGGTGATGCCTCGCTCACAAACACATAACACATTAACCCGTCGAGTTGAGGCTTCGCACCCCTTCGTGGTCACCTTGGAGACCTGCAGAACATCTCTTTCCAAAGATTCGTTCATCCAACGAGCAGCGAAGCTCTGGAACACATTGCCAAGGGAGGTGTTACCCGAGGCATATAGATAGATAGATAGATAGATAGATAGATCTTTATTGCTTATAGAAACATACATGCTTCATAACAAGTGAGTTAGGTTCTTTGTACAATGATTATATGGTTTAGGGATATAGCGAAAAAAAAAGTGAGAGAAAAACAAACAAAAAAATATATAGATAATGAACTTTTACAATTCTAGCGAATTGAACTTATAACTAAATAAAATAGCATTTGGTACATTTTATAATCAACTACATTCTGCTTACTGACTAATAACATCTATATAGCAATAAAAACATTATTCATTGATGATGAATGAGCGCAGTTTAAGCATGCTCCATATAAAATAAGAGATAGTTTTCATCATGTCTTTGGAGGGGTTTTCGAGACATATAACCTTCAGAAATTTATGAAGAACACCATTCCCTACCTCATTTCCCATGGTTCTCACGATGTTCTCTGAACATTACAGGATATCCCTTTTCGTGAGAACTAGAACATGAAAAAAAAAAACATTGCTTCATGATTGGAAATAGAAAATTACCTGACCAATAATGAAACAGCATAAAAACTGACGTTACCATTTATTCGACGTATAGTCAAAAGGCTGCCATGAAGGTTCGTTTGAAATGAGGTCTGAAATTCAACAATTTTGAACAACACATAGACTCATTATTTACTCAAAAAAAGCGTGAAAAGTTGCCAAAAATTGACCCCCTAACGACACAGTGGGGTAATTCGCCCATTATAACCGACAATATTTCGACATTTTTCAATAGTGACGCCAATGATAGCGATCATGAGGCTTCGACCGATCCCAAGAAAAATCGTCGCAGTTTCGATCCCGATCCCAAAATCGATGCGATATACGACTATGATGCGCCGCTACACCTATATACGATACGATACGAAGGAATATAATGTCATGGGAAAGTTTCTCAAATCATTTTATAATCGGTTACACGTTTACCCCACCCACACGGCATTCAAATTGAGGGGTCGGGACTGCCTCAAGGGGCCTCGAGGTTGATGCCTCAACAGCCTCGCCGCCTATTCGCGACCCTTCGAGGAACGCCTCTGGAGACCGGCGACGGTTAAGTATAGGCCAAGGAGGCAGTGGCGGCGTCCGCGGCAACTCACGGGTTCGATCTTATAGATTGAGACGATTATTTCACTCATTATTTTCGATTCCAAATTGAGTTTTGCAATGCATATTGATTATTTTACTAACAAATGCAATAGAATATTAGGTTTTATCAAAAGAACTTGTAAATATTTTCGGTCTCAAAATTCAATCAAATATTATATTATGCCTACGTATATAGCCAATTATGTTTTGCAAGTGTCATTTGGAGTCCTTATTATACCAACTACAAAGTCCGATTGGAGAGAGTTCAAAATAATTTTGGACTTATAACCTTGGAGCAACGTAGAATTATGTCTGATTTATTATTTATCTATAATGTCTATAATCTCATATCATTCCATGTACCGTCTAGACCCACAAGACTCAAAATATTTTTGAATGTCAATTTTTATCATACCAATTTGGGACTAAACTCGCCAATGAGTAGAATGAGTGATAATTTTAATAAATATTGTAGCAACCTAGATATACATTCTACATCATTGAATCAGAAACCATATATTCGTTTGATTGATCTATATTCGGAATTCATTTTTGTTTTATCTTCAGGTACTGAATATTTAATATTATTGTGATATTAACTTTGTAAAATGTAGTATTCTGTGTAACTAGTGGATGCAGTTTTGGGCTTGTGCCTGTTTGTATCCCATTTTCATTAAATAAATGAATAAATAAATTATAAAATACACGTTTTTGAATGGTTGAAGGCATTTTCACTAGCCGTGAGGAACCAGTTCATCCAACTTATGCTCATTATGAACTTATTATTCTAGGTTATGTCTTTTGATTGGATTTTCCAAATTTTTATATGTTATTTAAGCATTATGTCGTTATTTTGAATATAATATGTGAGGAGAATCATGAATAATTTTTTCTGTTGGTCAATCATTTATTACATTTTCATAACATACATTATAATTACTTTAGCTCTAGTGAAAACGACTGATTTGCAAGATAAGATCATCTACTTTCTTTTACAAAATTATTCATTCATTATTCCAGATTTTTTGGAATTTTCTCTCCTCGTTTCTATAAAATAAAAATATGAATATAATTTCAATATACGTGTAGTAGGGTCAAATCAAATGATTTGCCCCAAAATGTCACTGCGTTTGAAGAATTTTCCTATCAGAGAGCCTGAAAGAAAAATTCACCAGCGACCAGAGAAATAAAGGTATATAGAAAAAATATAAAATTTTTGCTTAGCTTTGGATGTTTCGGGATGTTTGAAAAAATATACCTAACTCTACGGTATCAACTAAAATTTAAAAAGGAAGTTTAAATGCTATATGATTTCTCGAGATATTGAAATTTGGTGATATTTTTTACGAAATGTTGAATTTCCATATTTACAAAAATTAGGGGAATTTAAATTTGATATTATAGGGTCATAGTAATTCGAACACGACAAATCGAATGCGCCGAAAATATATATAGCATTACATTTGAAAAAATAAAGTTGAGGGCTCCATAGGAAAAACTGTAAATCTGGCAACGTTGCAAATATTATTTTCAGATTTATGTCGAGTCGTTGCTTAAATATTCGACCGTTCCGGTTCTTTTGGGAAACCATGTATACCGTGAGTGTTTCAACACCCAGTGTGACGATCATTTCAATAATTCCGTACTCGACCGATACAACAGGTCTATTCTCGTTGTCATTCCGAACTGGATATCCTCGAAGTGGAAAGTCAGGAATTCTCGAAACATTTTTTGTTGAAATACGACCGATATTCGCTTGTCACCGCAGCCGGTGTAAATGTTAACATCGTTGAAAATATGGGGCGCCCGACCCCTCGCTGCGCCCCGCTAGGGGGGTCGGCCACAGTCTCTTCTTCTTTCTGCCAACGAAAACGATTATTATAGCTCTCTGCCGAGCAGTTGAATAACATAAAGTAGTGGCCCCCACGCCATATGATGCTACAGCTTCTTTAAAAGTTTTGGTATCCTATCGGTGGCAACATTATAAACGATAGTATGTTAATAAATTTGAGGAATATGTGATGTATATCATGAAAAACAGAATATATGATCAAAAAGAGTTATTATACTCATGGTGCCTCAAAGAAAGAACTTTTGGACAGTGGAAACAGGCTCTCAGGCTTCTGGTAAGAGAGAGGAATATTTATCATTGGGCTTGATTATTTTCAGAAAATGACAGATCTGTTTCTCCATGATACAAGCATTTTCACCACACTTCATAATCCGAGTTTCCTCAGACAGGTTGATCACATTCATCGAATTTAGCTGAAAATTGCACAAGATATTTAGCTGATTAGTAAGGTCTAGTGCTAGTGAATGAGCAAAACACAACAGAAGTCAAATGACCATATCGCAAAGGCACTGTGATTGAGCGGTGGACTAGAATAGCGATACAATTGAGTGACGGTATCGAATAGCGGTGAATTTTAATGCACGTATCGCGATTGCACTGTGAATGAGCGACAGACTCGAATGTCTATGAATTCAAGTGCCCGTATTGCGATAGAACTGTGAATAAGCGATGGACTCGAATAGCGATAGATTTAAATGGCCGTGTCGCGAAGGCACTTTGAATAAGCGATGGACTCAGTGGATTTAAATACCCGTGCGACGGTCTCGAATAGCAGTGGATTCAAATGCCCGTATCGCGATGGCACTGTGAATGAGTATCGGACCCGAATCGCGGTTACTTTTAATGCCCGTGTCGCAGAAGCACTGTGAATGAGCAACGAACTCGAACAGCTATGAATTCAAATGCCCGTGTCGCTCATGGCACTGTGAATGAGCGACGGACTCGAATAGCGGTGGATCGTTACCACCGATACAACAAGGCCTGCATGCTCCGTGGGTGACGTGACTTAGTGAGGCCTAACCAGCGGCTCGAAACGACAAAGGAAATTTGTTCTAAATGCCATCCAGAAGACAGGTGAAAAAGAAGGTGAAATTTGGAACTTTTCAGTCAATTATCTTCATGATAAATATCATGATAAATGCAGTTCTACCTTTTTTGAGTAGAGTGTTTGTAGTTCATGTTAATATGATAGTTGCAATTTGATCATTGGAATGAATTCTGCATTCATTGCCACGAGGCAAATGACCGTTTTCAGAAAGAAATTTGAGAATGAGAATTAAAAATGCCCGTTTATTATGAACATTCAAGAAAATTTCCTCGAATTCAGAGATGATTTTGTTGACTATAATATACGAATACAAAACTAACTGCACAATCAAAGCTCTTCTATTTTCCCTCTACTTATACTTTTTATGAGAGAGTAATTGTCTTCTATTATTGATTCATCATTATAAATTAAGCTCTGTTTACTACTGGAGTTAGATGGAGTAAAATCCTCGCGGTGATTTGCATATACCCACATTTTCGATAGCTCCTCGTCCAACGGGAAACTAAAAGCATGAACTTTTGAACCACCCACATAATTCCCCCGACAAAAGGGAACACAACACTTGAAAGGCATTGTTATTTCGCCGATCACAACACAAAATATTTCACAAAACAGTAATTTTTCCGCCAATTATTTTGATGAATAAACAACAAAAGAATTCGGGACCGTTTCAAAAACATACGTGAATCACCGATGAATTAACACGAACTGACGCGTTAGTCGACAAGCGATAAAATAAAACACTGGCCTCTCTTGGTGACGTCACGAACTGTTTACGTCAGAGTCTGCTGCTGGTAAGATGCAAGAATTACCGAGATGGCTGAACATACTCAGGATTTGAGATGTTATATTGAGTTAATTATGCTAATAAAAGCGTTTATTATTCTCTAGTTCTGAGGAATGTATGCTAAATTTGATAGAAGATTCGTGATCTACAAGTTCGAATCGGGATGTGTTTAATCAAGAAAACCACAAACTGCAACAACGCCGTTGACTACTACAACTGTGAAGGTGATAAAGACCTTCATTAAAATATGCGAGGACCTGATGTTTCTGCCTTCAGAAATATTAATTCTTCCAGTACCTAATAAGACACACCGATTGAATGAAGTTCCTTCTACTCTAGTAGCGCATAGTAGGGCGTCAATAAGGATTTATGTTGATGTTGGTGGTGAACCCTTGTGACGCTAAGCAAAAAAAGTGTTGAACTCTTCAAGAGGTTTATCGTCTGGCCTCTGAGAGCAACCACCCATAGCTCGCAGCAGGCTCGGCTGCCGTGCTTCTCCATTCCGAAATGCCGAAGCCATCAGACGCATCTGCGCGGGGGTATCTGCATACAGGGTGTCCCCTTTTTCACACACCGAGGAAAGCAAACTCAGCCCTGATGATGTCATGCACACCAAACAGTAGAAGTTAGTGGCAAACTAGCGATAGCACTATCGATATTATCGATAATTAATAATAATAATATCTTTAAAATTGTGTTGGATTCGTCATTACAGGTGAAGCAGATATAAAAGTTAGATAAGTTGAATGAAACAAACACAAATAACTTAAAACTAAACAGTTATACATCTGAAATACATTAAAAATTTCCATGTTATACATTTGTAGATATTCCCCTATAGGATAAAAACATTTTTTCACTAGGAAATCCTTTGAAGATCTCTTGAAACTGAAAAATGTATCATTTCCTCTCATTTCATCGGGTAATGAATTATAAATTCGGGGAGCCATTGCTATAGAAGAATCATAATGAATTTTCGTATTTCTAAACGGACAATAAAAGTGATTTTCTTGGCGTGTATTGTATTCGTACCTTGGATTGTTCATCTTGAAGATATTTCGATTTTTATACACATAAAGACAGAATTCAAGAATTAACAACGATGGTAGAGTCAGGATTTTCAAGTTTTTAAAGTGGTCCTACAAGAGGAGCGTTTTGATATTCCTATATTTCTACTATAGAGCAATCGATAGTTTTTGGGTACTATCGATACACTATCGGTTTATAATTTTGCACTGAAAACAAATCATTTTGACCATAGTTCGCCAGTCACCGAAAAGCACTAAGTAAAAAAATCACTCTTATATATTGATGATCTATGCCCGCAGGAAAAAAAGACACACCAATAAGGATCTTACAATTGAGAATTACATCAAATACAAGGTGATGATGCAGTACCTGGAAAAACCAAATTCAGTAAGGAAAATAGTTTCAATAAGAAAACATGAAATTGTACCAACCAAAACAATAACTATAGAAAAATTTGTATGTCTCAGCTACATCTGTTCAGTCCGATAAATATTTTTCTGAAACTGAACAAATAGCCAAATTATCATTGACTCCTGGTAAATCGAGACTCATACGTGAAATAGTCAAAATCAACGTCTATTGGAAATGTTTTTTAGCTATTCATTTTTCTCTCTCGTGATGCAGATGAGTGTGGACTGATTTTATCAAATAAAGTTTGAATTAATATGATTAAAATCTATATTTCCAATATTTTCTGAAATAGGGAACGTTCGAACCAGAATCATTCGTATATACTTCATTAAATGTTATCTTGTTATTCATAAAGTGTTGATATTCACCAGTAGTACATGAAAAAATGTGAACAATAGTATATTATGTAACGAGTGTTATAAAAGTCATTTTTTTAACGAGTATTTTAAGCACGAGCGCAGCAGAGAAAGACAAAAAACCGTCAGGTTGAATCTAACATTTTTCCCGTGACAGGAAGAAAGATGAATCAATATTGAGAAGATATTACATAATATCAAAATTAGAATATTATAGACATGAAAGGACCCCGCACTTTTAGTACGTAAAATGGTTCTCGGTGAAATTTTCTGAATTTTCAGTATGTTGTAGAATTCGATGAACTGATTGAACCTGCAGAATCGTAAAGTTCTTCGATGAACAGATTCTGAGATACAGGGCGTTGAAGTTACAAATCGTTATTTCTCATTTAATTATTATCTCGAAATTCAAAGATGCCAAGTACAATTTTCTTCGCTCATATCATTAACGAACCTCCATATTACTCAACATAATTCAGATGGTTCAGATGATGTAATTGTTTACAGAGTGAAACATATAAACATTTCAGTGATGTCTGAAAATCCGATGTGATAATGAAATATCGAAAAAATAATTCAGGCATGCAATATACTATTTTCATTCCATCATGAATCACAATTCATACATTTCATACAGGGTGATTTGAAAAATTGGTGACACCTAAGACCGATTTATTCATACACATCCTGTATATTCGAGTGAATTGTCAACCTCCCAAGATAGCTGATACCGTATGAACATGATTTCGTTGAGATATATAGGGTGATCATGAAGATTTTCGATGATGAAAATGACAAAAAATCGTGTTTTTTGAAATCACCCTGTTATTCATGATTAACTCGGTGAAATTCCCTAATTATTTTTTAATATATTCATCATTCGCTCCTTAACGCTGTCTTGAAAATTCAGTTTCCTATCATGACGGGTGTCATAGTTATTAATTCAGGAACTTACCATTTGCATGAAGAGTTGAAGAGACTTGTACACTTACATTCGCATAGTGGCCGATATTTTTCACAAATAGTGAAACGAGAGAATGTGGAGACGAAATTAGGTTTAGAATTCATATACATTGTGAACATTAGAAATTCAATAACAATAGCAGATATATGAATTTAATAATATTAATATAATGTACAGATAGTTAGGCGAATTTCGTTGGTATACAAGCTCTGCCAAAATGAAAAACGAACAATACCTAGGAGATGGGAGAATGATTCGGTCTTTCACGCTTCCATTTCTAATAGGGAGAGTTGAATCCTGGAATCGACAGATTTTTTCACATTTGTTTTCCACTCAGAATCAGGCGTTTCCATCATTTTCATATTACCAACGAAATTCGCCTAACTATCTGTACATTATATTAATATTATTAAATCCATATATCTGCTATTGTTATTGAATTTTTAATGTTCATCCTGTATATGAATCCTCAACTTATTTTCGTCTCCACATTCTCACGTTTCACTATTTGTGAAAAATATCGGCCACTATGCGAATGTAAGTGAACAAGTCTCTTCAACTCTTCATGCAAATGGTAAGTTCCTGAATTAATAACTATGACACCCGTCATGATAGGAAACTGAATTTTCAAGACAGCGTTAAGGAGCGAATGATGAATATATTAAAAAATAATTAGGGAATTTCACCGAGTTAATCATGAATAACAGGGTGATTTCAAAAAACACGATTTTTTGTCATTTTCATCATCGAAAATCTTCATGATCACCCTATATATCTCAACGAAATCATGTTCATACGGTATCAGCTATCTTGGGAGGTTGACAATTCACTCGAATATACAGGATGTGTATGAATAAATCGGTCTTAGGTGTCACCAATTTTTCAAATCACCCTGTATGAAATGTATGAATTGTGATTCATGATGGAATGAGAATAGTATATTGCATGCCTAAATTATTTTTTCGATATTTCATTATTACATCGAATTTTCAGACATCACTGAAATGTTTATATGTTTCACTCTGTAAACAATTACATCATCTGAACCATCTGAATTATGTTGAGTAATATGGAGGTTCGTTAATGATATGAGCGAAGAAAATTGTACTTGGCATCTTTGAATTTCGAGAAAATAATTAAATGAAAAATACTGATTTGTAACTTCAGCACCCTGTATCTCAGAATCTGTTCATCAAAGAACTTTACGATTCTGCAGGTTCAATCAGTTCATCGAATTCTACAACATACTGAAAATTCAGAAAATTTCACCGAGAACCATTTTACGTACTAAAAGTGCGGGGTCCTTTGAAGTTTTTATCAAGAATTACACCTACGTTGCAGGAATCTTTTTGTAGTCATCTTTTTCATTCATCAAATATCTGTCACCATAAGTATCCATGTGACGCCACTGGAATTTCGAATCTAATCGCACCAGAAGAAGCTCCATATTACTATTAACAAAACCACAACGTTTTATTGAAATTGATGGAAAGACAATTGGGTAATGAATGAAAAAACGATCTTTCATGGAAATATTAATACCCTGTATCTCGAAAACGAAGCAAGTTAGGACACGTGTTCATATGGATTTTATTTCCTAAAATATCACAAAGAATCACCCCTTGATTTTTTTCGGTGTTATTCAGATACACCCTGTATACATCCAGGAAAAAAGTACTCACATGGGAAAAAAGAAATTCATGAAAAGTGACTATTTATAACCTGTCAACAGAGATGAAATGTCGAACTTCACAGAAAAATAGTTATTTGTTTTACTAAGCAGAAAAGTACAAGGCTACACCTATGGCTATGAAACGCCAGCCACGGCATTACATCTTCTTTTCTGCCATGTGAAACATAATTTTTTCTCCAAATTCTTTTCAATTTCACGCAAAGTCCAAATAATCCATCATTATTTGTTCACCCAAACTCATTGTCAATTTTGATTACCAATTTGATTCAAATTACTTGGAACGTTGTATAGCAACAAAATTTTTCTGCCTAATAGGCAGTAAAAGTACACCTTTTCGGACTAGGCAGTAAAAGTACACCTTTTCTGCCTGTTGAGTGTCATTAAAAATTCACTTTCAATGTCATTCGGAGAAAATAGTAGATTGTTTTATTAGGATCAAAAGTGACACTTTGTTTGACAAGCGAATTTTGCATTTGCGAGGCGGAGCGTTTAGCGAAGCCGAGCCGAATGATAATAGTGATTATTTAAGCCTCCATACTACACTGTGTTGGACTTGATAATCAAATGAAGCTGAACAATATCGTTGTTTGACACAAAGAACTATTGCTTGCCGTGATTATTCAAAAACAAGTTATCCATCCCGAGAATAACGAATGAAATACAGATCAAGCAAGTATTTGAATCTTGAAGGCTTCCCTGATCAAACAGAAATACTTAGCTGAGATGTTTATAATTCCAATACTAAACTATAATGAGGTGTATTTATATCTCCAGCATGGGTATGAAATGCCAAATCTGCTGAAATCGGAAACAAATCTGGTATGCGTCTCAACCCAAATAACCAGCCGTCACAATGTTGTTTATTCTTGATGACGTCCAGTACATCCTTTTAGTTCCTAGGAGCTGAAGTTCAACTTTAGCTTCTAGGAACTAAAATTCAACTTTAGCTCCTAGGAACTAAATATGTTGCCTAGCAACATACCTATTTTTGTGTCAGAAATAGAAACGTCAATTTAAGAGCTAATTTTGGTATCAAAATGGACGACTTTTGTGTCGGTTGCAGAAAAAGAATATTATTACCACGGGACCTTAAATCGTTTGAAGCCTCGGGATATAATCTTGGTCCCTGGGTAATATTGGATATTCTCTACTACCTTGGTGTATTATTAACCATTTTAATTTCTGTTTCGGAATTTCATTAGTTTCGTTCTTGGTTACGAAGTGTTTATGGATATTGTGTTCTGACATTTTGAAAGTCGGGTGACCCTGTACGAGTCCGATTCGAAGGTAGGCAGAAAGGAATACACTTCATAACTTGCTGGGCCGATAAGTGCACTTCTTAGGTATAGCTGCTTGAATTATAAATCACCAGTGCGCGATCTATAATGAGAAAAGCACCTGAGTGTAAGTTTCACGGCAAATCTCCCGCTACGAGGGTAATAAGGTCTACATGGGGGCCCTCGCTTTGCTACCTACATCCATCAATAATGATTACTAAATATTAATGTATTTACCACAAAACAATAGTCATGCTTGATATTCATTTGTTAAAACTCTTTTGACAGCCAGAAATTAGTTCCCCGGGCTCTTCGAACCCACAAGGCAAACATCAAATTAAAAAAAAAACGAATGCGTTTTTCCGATGATTTTCGAACAATAGATTGAACATCAATATCAATAGCCCATCACAACTTACTTAACAGAAGGTCGAGATATCATGTCTTTTGTTCTTTCCTTCAGTAGTAATTTGGACCAGTTATTCGTTGGTAATAGAAATAAACTACTTACCAGATGAAGTGGGACAGCCAAAAAATTGACTAATTTTGATAAGCTATAACTCGAATATTTCTTGGCCGATATTGGATTTCCAACCGAAGGAAGAAAGCGTCATCTTTGGGCTATGCGTCATCGGCGTCGGCTTTTTATTTTTGCTATTCGTTCTCTTTGTACAGAGTGTGAATTAAGAGCCGGAAAAATTTCAAATTTTTGACCAATAATTTGGGAAATGTGAGGGACCCTAGAATTCTTTTTCAGATGTTGGGTGAATGGTTGGTCCGATACCTCGGGACGTCTTTGAAATTTTTTTGATAAATTGCGTTGCTATGGAAAAATCGCCATTTTATGAAATTCCATTTTTATTTTAAAATGTGGCCTTTCTTAGTTGAACAATAACAGCTAACATCTGAACTGCAATAAGGGATATTTCTACTGAAGATAATTAGTACCAGTGGCGCGCAAAAAGGGGTTTATGACATTTAGAAACGAAAAATTCGTTTTTATTGGAAAAATTCAACAGTTTTATTGATCGGTACAAATGAAGAGGTGTCATACCCTCAATTAGCATGATATTGATTGACAAATTCAGAGGCGTGCAGAAAAGGGGCTTATGATATTTAACAATGAAAAAACGTTTTTATTGAAATAAAAACAACAGATTTATTGACCGTTACAGTAAAAAAGTTGCCATACATTTAATTAGCATGATGTTGACGAATTCAGAGGCATGCGAAGGATGATTTTGTAATCATTGACGTATTAAAGAGGATCCATCATTAGAGGCGATTCAAAAAGTTTGATATGGAAACATTTCTAATGATTTCATCAAGTGTTGTTCTCTTTCTGTGAAAATTTTCTTGGTATCATCATTTATGAATGAAAATTCAGGAACGTAACTCTGGTGTTTCTCGAACCGTAAAATTTGATAATTTTGTCAAAAAAAAATCAAAAAATCTTCGATTTTTGCCCCCCCCAAAAAATTTTCAAGTATTTTTTCTTTATAAATTTTCTCGTCCTATTTCTGATGAAGCATTGTTTTTAGCTAATTATTTTCTTCATTTTTACTACACGGACCCGATCATGACACGATCAAAAATCAAGATGTATGAAAACTTTTTTACTGTGGCGATCAATGAATCTGTGGTTTTTATTTCAATAAAAAAAGTTATTTTATTTTCTAAATATTATAAGCGCCTTTGCTGCTTGCACGCCTCTGAATTTGTCAACATCATGCTAATTGAGGGTATAACACCTCTTCAACTGTAACGATCAATAAAACTGTTGAATTTTTCCAATAAAAACGAATTTTTCGTTTCTAAATATCATAAACCCCTTTTTGCGCGCCACTGGTGTTAATTATCTTCAGTAGAAATATCCCTTATTGCAGTTCAGATGTTAGCTGTTATTGTTCAACTAAGAAAGGCCACATTTTAAAATAAAAATGGAATTTCATAAATTGGCGATTTTTCCATAGCAACGCAATTTATCAAAAAAATTTCAAAGACGTCCCGAGGTATCGGACCAACCATTCACCCAACATATAAAAAAGAATTCTAAGGTCCATCAAATTTCCCAAATTATTGGTCAAAAATTTGAAATTTTTCCGGCTCTTAATTCACACTCTGTACAAAGAAAACGAATAGCAAAAATAAAAAGCCGACGCCGATGACTCAAAACCCAAAGATTACGCTTTCTTCCTTCGGTTGGAAATCCAATATCGGCCAAGAAATGTACGAGTTATAGTTTATCAAAATTAGTCAACATTTTGGTTGTCCCACTTCATCTGGTAAGTAGTTTACTTAACTTCAGTTCACACTTTGTGAGTCGAATTCAAACACACCCTATATACAATGGATGGCTTCGAAATTGACACAACGATGATTTTTTTCTGTCAGATACACAGTGACCAGCAACAATTTTGGAAGCGATAAATGACCAAAGAGCCAAATGAACTTGTTCTTCATGAAACTAGGTGAGTTGATTGAAAATTCAACCATTTGCAAAATTATTGTGAATTCGTACTAGCATTCGGGAGTTGATATTTTGGTGGAATCAGATGTTGAGGATAATATTTTCAGGCGTTTTTAGATGCTCATAATATATAATTCTATATACAGGGCTTTCACTTCAAAACTCACCTCCTTGCATATACAGGATGTTTCGAAAAAGCCTAACCCCCTTGCTAGGGTAGGTAGAACATTGCAAAATAAGTTGGGGTTGCTCTGTGAAAAAATGTCGTAACGGCATCCGTTTTCATGATACAAGGTGTTGAAAAAATTATTTTTTTACACATTTTTCACTATTATTCCGAAACAACTGGCAACATTGTGATGAAGTTTGTATGGATGTTTCTTGAAATCTGACACACGCATGCGTTTGTTTTTATATCTGACTCTCATAGAGGGCGCTAGTTACACGGTTCGTACCGAGTAGTTTTGAACAGTGAACTTTTTTGAGGTTAGATTTTTCAATCCAAATATGATATGAACTTCAACATCATTCGATTTTACACCAAAAAGGTACAGCTGGTGAAACTCGATACTATGTTCCGTTTTCGGAATATTTCGATTTGAAAATAATGGAGTAGTAATGATGCTGGTATAAAATGAATTTTATTGAGGTCAATTACCTATTTATTCAGGTTCAGAAACAATAAAATTATTCTTGTGCTTGAAGTTATTGATGGAACAAAGAATCATAAGTAGAAAAACAAGAGATATTTGACTAGAAACATGAAATATTGAATCAGTTAGAGTAAGTGTTCAAAATGTCCTACGTTTCGACGAATACACGATTCTATATTCTTTTTTTAAGAATGTATCATTCTTCTGATCAGTTGAGGATCAGCTGTTAGGTCATTTAAGTGATGTTCAATTATGTCTCACAACTCTTGACGTGAATTTACCTATGTCGCATAGACTTTCTGCTCAAGATACAACAAAACTGCAGTGTAATCCATATTCTAAGTCAAATCTGTTTCTGTAGAAGAAGCTCCATATTACTATTAATAAAACCACAACGTTGTATTGAAATCGATGAAGAGACCATTGAGAAATGAATAGAAAAAAGATTCTTCATGGAAATATTAATACCCTGTATCTCGAAAACGAAGCAAGTTAGGAGATATGTTTATTTATATGAACTTTATTTCCTAAAATATCACAAGGAATCACCCCTTGAATTTTTTCGGTGTTATTCAGATACAGATACACCACGTGTCGCAACTCAGATGTTCGACCTCCTACGGATCGCAACTTGGCTACTCGCTTGGCTTAATGAGAGGATTTTGATCATTTCACCATCCAACCCCATTCACCCCCAAATAAAGAGACCGGACAGTTTTCATAGAAAAATAACATTTATTAACTGAATGAAAAAGTTTTATGAATAGATGCTGCCACATGGCAGGTTAACAAAAAGGGAAAAAAGATCAACGCAAAACAACATTGGAAAAAAAACAGCACTTACATTATTACGTCTAGCAGGGGGTTGACCAGCAGGCTTGAAGTTGGGAGGACGGCGAACATTTTGATTTTCACTAGAATGACTTGTGTCAATAATGAATTATGAATAATGAATCCGTGAGTAAATTAACATAGGGAAGTCATAACGATCATAAAAGATGAAAGGAGGAATTTCGAGGGCCCCCCGTCATAAATAACGTAACATTTCATTGAATGTGTCATTTATACAAAGTGATCTTTTGTGCGCTCTCAAAAGACCTGCCGCGATTCCTTTCAACAGGTGCATTCCCACAAAAATATGGAATGCTTTCAGTCTACAGCGGCGTATCAGGACCCCACTTCGTACTGCTTACAGAAGTGCTGATATTTTCTATGTTGTGTATTTTTCCTACGAGCGCGCGGAAAAGTAATTTTTCCGCATGATTTTTCGTTTTGAAAGTTGTACTTTTACGTACGGTTTTATTTCCTCGCATTATTTTTACTTTTCCGTACGATTTCGAAGGAAATACCAAGAGACTGACAGTAGTGGCAGTCGAATAAGCATTTCAAGCGACATTTTTCCGTGTACGTAATTCCAATTATAAATGGACAACTCAGGAAACTTCCAAGATCTCCTCCCAGAAATAATTTATGCAAACACTAACCAATCAAATTCAACTAAGAAACGACGTTCTTCAAGATGTTGCGGCATCTGCTATATTACAGAATGCATCAAACACAAATTGCACTTTCAATGTCAATATTTACCATCGTTAATGTTTTAGTTATTATTTAAATATTCTTCAAATACGTTTCCTATTATATCGATGAAAAAAAGTCTATTTCATTATTTTTCAGGGCTTGAAGATATCGTGCTGAAAAGTTACTTTACCTATTACCAATATGATTCACTGATTCTAGTATCGTAATGTGCTGTAAAGTGTTACTTTACCGCACTAGTGCAGTTCCATTGTTTTAGTCAAAGAAAACAGAAATAAGAACTAATTGATCCTAAATATAGCAAATACTGAAGTAAATATATGAATTGCTTCATGAATTCCGCAATCTCTATATATGGATCAATAAATTCGTGATCGGAATTTTTTCGATAAATTTTTCTCAAATTGAAATGAACGCGTCAAAGTTGACAGTTTGAAGAATGAGTGACAACCGAGAACACAATAGATTCATGACAAGTATGTATACGCCCTACCCTTATTTTTGATTAAAAATAATTAGCGTTTTTGGTAGTAGGTAAAATATTGTACTATATTCGTATCGTAAATTCATATTACGATAATCGACAACTTTCCCATCTCATATCGAAATATGAGTCTTTTCGATACTCGTATCGTAAATATCTATTATCACACTAGTGCTGAAAAGTTACTGTTTCGTACGATTTTCGTATTAAACTATTGAATTATGCTTTTGTCATCGGTCCTTGATAAATGTGCGAAGTTTCGATTTGTAAAAACTTCACAAACGATGCTTGAGTTATTCAAAAGAAAGACGAATTTTTGGTGAAGGAACATTTTGAAATGTTGGTGGCGGAACTTCATTCACCATTTTATTTTATCTTGAAGATCCTGACAAGGATAATAAAAAAAAAATTAATTTTATTATGCTATTGTCATCAGTAATGAACATACAAACACAAACATATTAAGCTAATAAGAGCGTGGTTAAAATGGAGTATCATTATGATGATATAGATACTTCCACGGGAAATGTTCCTGAGAAATCTCTGCTATAACTCTAAAGCAATACCAGTCAGACAAAATCGACAGGCTCAGTCAGCACATCCTTCCGTTGTCAACCTCGAAATATGTTAGCCATTCTCCAAGCTTATTCATGATCTTCATAAAAAAAAGTATGAATAATCTTGCAATGTACTGATGTCAAAATAAGCTTCCGAGAAAACAAATTCACGTAACTAACCAAAAAACATTACATAATTTCGTTGATCAGTTACGTAACAAAAGAGGTAATAACTTGGTTCAAAATTCATGAGTTAACTGTGCAGAATGTCCGCATCACGTTACATCATTTCTATGTAATACTAGTTATATTATTGTTGCATCAATGAGTATTCAATGTGATGTCAGAATCTTGATAGTATTTACGTCTCACTTATATAATTGCAAGATAACTATCATACTTCTGTGAATATAAATAAAAAATAATAACCAGACTAATTAATACTTTATTGAACAGAAAATACATCATACGTAAAAAAGTAAATACGATCATGTAAGTTTTTTATCTGCAATTTACAATACATTGACGTCAATTTGAGGGAATTGAAACTGTTGGATTCTGTCCAAAAAAAGGCAATTCGTCTCGTGGGTGATGCCTCGCTCACAAACTCACTCACTTCTCTGGAACACCGTAGGCGATCTGGCTCTATTTCATAGATAGCCCGTCGAGTTGAGGCTTCGCACCCCTTCGTGGTCAATTTGGAGACCTGCAAAACATCTCTTTCCAAAGACTCGTTCATCCAACGAACAGCGAGGCTCTGGAACACATTGCCAAGGGAGGTGTTCTCCGAAGCATATAACCTCCAGAAATTTGAGAAGAACGCCAATTCCTACCTTATTTCCCTCGGTTCTCACGATGTTCTTTGAACATTACAAGATATCCCTTCTCGTGGGAACCAGAACATTAAAAAAAAATCATGTAAATATGACAAATGTTTTTACTGGCTTATGATTTTTATAAATTAAGTGCTCCAACAACCTATTCAGTGACGCCTCTGCTCAAAGCTTTCACAGTGACACCTTTTTGGGGGATAAAATCAGAAGCTGCAGTTCGAAGTGTTATATCCATTGTTTACTAATGTGGTTTTTCGAAAGAATAATAATCTATCTGCGGTTGAATGGAATTTTGACTCGGGTTCGGACATTCATAGACCTTCCTTGTATTCGGCATAACTAAATGGTATTGTTGGTATTCTTTTCAGATAAACGGAAAAGAAGGTATTATCATATTATCCTGCCGCCTGAACCACCTGACAAAGGGATCTTCTGAAAAGACTGGCTCAACATGTAATTTGCGTCAAGTGGTTGTCATTCCGACAGTCAAACCGATTTACAAAAGTATTAAAAGTTTGTGGTTGGGATTGTGAATGATGTTATGACATTACTTGAATTCATTCGAACCTGAGCTGACAAAGACCAAACCAAACTGTATACTTTCTAATATTTCAAGGTGAAAATATGCAAAAAAAAAGATGAGATAGAAAAAACTTTTCTGAAAATTGAAAAAATCGAAAAACTAATACAAATCTTCCCTTCTTTGGTCATACAAGCTGAGCTGTGGATCTTGTCCTAAGGTATACCGGGTGTCCCAGAGCTTTATAAGGCCAGCAAATATCTGAGTTATCTAAGACGCTAAAAAATTCAAATTTTGGAAATTATGGGAGCAACATCTCTCCAGAATGGTGAGATCATATTACCCTCGTGTCAAACAATCTGCTGAAAACCACCCCGTTTTTCATATTGCACCACCATGTTTTTTCGCTTCATCTTAGAACTTCTCAATATTCGACTATGCATCACGATCGATATAGCATTGTTGTTAAAATTATACAGGAGTAAATGTTTTTGCATCAGGCTTGTCATATTATACTGTTACTCCCAGATATTCCTTGAAAAATCAGAGCTACACACGAAGTCTGAATAGGCGAACTAAGGTAAGTGTAAGTTGTAAACAGTCAATCGAGGAAAAATCGACAGTTATTCATAAAAATTATTGAAATTATTTGGAATTTCCGAGGACGACTTTCTTGATGAATATCTATAGTCTGATATATCACAAAATTGAGAATGAAATGTTCTAAAAGATGAGCAGAAAAAAACATGGGGTGTAATTTATAAAACGAAAGTTAGGTGCCGTTTCTACTAGATTGTTTGACATGAACCGATTATTTGGAATTATTTTGAATTTTAGATAACCCAGATATCTGCTGGCCTAAAAGCTTTGGAACTCCGGTATACAGGGTGGCATTGATATAAGTGCAAATATTTCAAACACTGAGAAAGCTCGAAGTGTACTATCGAATGGCACTAATGAAAAAAAAATTAGGGATCAAAATAAAATTTGAGGTTATACCCCTTTTTCCACCCAAACTTCTACACTGTAGCAAATCTGACGTCACCTCTGTTCAAATTTCCATGCGGTAGGCACAATCAGGCCGAGTTCAATCATTTAAATTGTTCTAAAGTGGGGTACTTCATTTTTTTCTCGTATTTTGTTCAATTTTTGGGATGGAATTTCTCGTTAATTAGAAGAATTTGAAAAAATCTGATATCATGGGAATATTGCTTAGATTGTATCATATTGATGTGCTGCATATGTGCACTTATTTCAAAAACACCTTGTATTGGTCAGACAGGTAGAACGTTAAATTACCGCATTCAAGAACATCATATGAGTTCTTTGAAAGAAAACAAATCCAACAAATGCCAATCATATTTTATAGAAGAAAATCATAATTTTTGAGAAATTCGAGTCAATACAAAATTTGATGACATCGGAATCTGGTGTGCCAAGATAATTCAAACCCCTATCAAAAATCATTATTATTACAAACCTATCTCATCCTGTCCACAACTTCTCTAGAAACCCATTATAATTGGTTGAGTCAAAGCGATTTGACACTTCATTCTGATCTCAAGATCATCAAAATCAAAAATGCTCAAAAAAAGACACTATAACATCTCGTAAAGTGGCGTTCACAACCAAACTTTTTACGTTTTGCTTTTTACGGTTCGCATTCTGATTGGTGAAGCAAAATCTGGAATGGACATGACGCAAAAAGCTGAATATTTTCAGCTTTTTGCGTTGCAAGATGCCACTATGTGTGAAAATGGCACAATGTAGGAAAATGGAAAAATAGACAAATACTCAATACTCAACCTATTTCCACACCATGCCTCAATGATAGTCTCACCCAATATTTGTCTTTTTAGGAATGATTTTTCTCTTTAGGGAGCAATTTACGTCTCTGCCATGAATATTAATCGTTATTCATTTGATATAATTGTTGTGATTATTTCACTTCATTTCATGAGGAAGCACAAGTGACAAAACCAAGGCAACTGAGAAAAACCGTAAAAACTCACGCTAACGTATTTTTGTTGAAAATGACATTTGCTTCAGTTTAATTCACGTTTAATTTCAGATTTCGCTTCACCAATCAGAATACGAAACGTAAAAAGCAAAACGTAAAAAGTTTGGTTGTGAACCCCGCTTAAGAAGGGTAGAACCATGCACAAGCACAAACGGTACATTTATAGTATACCGAGCGAGAGGAATTGTTATACAATTTTCTGGTCATTAAAGAGGTCCCAGCCTTATACGGAGCGGCATATTGTGGACCCATCAGGACTATGCCAATTAGGTATATCTAAGCACCACAGGGGGGTACACAGAAATAATGGTTGTCTGCGATATATTATATCAGCAGACGGTTCGGAGGTATTTGACGAAATTAATAAGTTGCCCAGACCTAATGAACCTGAAGATGCACCAGCATTTGTATCCCAAATAAAAAAAGAACTCATGAGAATTTTCAACATGTTAATTAAAATTTTTCTCAATATCCCTTTTTTTTCAGGAATAGATTCATAAAATTTTGTTTGTGGTGCAGCGAAAATCTGTAGGTTAATCGATGAGGTGGTATATTCCTTATTCCAGATATTTTGGGATTTTCTCCCCTCGTTTCTATAAAATACACAATATCATTGCTTCCAGTTCAGTTGACATAGATGGAACTTGGTATTCACAACTGAAATCTGAAAATGAAAATGGTAAATTCGAGATCAATTGATGAAAATATCCTGCATTTGTTTGCCAACGTCACCAATGGGGAATTTTTCTATATTGAGGTATTCATTTCACTGTGAAGTTTTAAAAAAATTAATATATACGTATTTTTTCTTTTATTCGTAAGATCAAATTTCGCTGCAGAAAAAAATTAATAAAAGAGGAACTTGGCTCCTCCACCATTCCTATGACTTTCGGAAAATCCACATTCACACAGAGTTAGAATACGATTCCCTGTGCCAGTACGACGTTGCCGACATCATAAATATGTCTAGATTTCCGAAAATTGTTCTTTGAATGGATAGATAGATAGATAGATAGATAGATAGATAGATAGATGTTTATTTGTGAAGTCACAAAATACATTTGTTTTCGGCAAGTCAATTGTGGAAGCTTAGAATAATAAAATACATACACATTACAGTAAATTCAATAAAATTATAAATTAATATTTTTCAAAGCCAAAACAATATAAAGCATGTTTGAAATTCAAGAATTTGGTACAGCGGTTTCCTTGCTAACTGTGGTTATCAGATTCAACAAATGGCGTGTGGAAATATTCTTCGACTGTATAAAAACAATGAGTTAAAATATGTTTCCTTATTGCGGACTTAAATGATTTTGCATTTTCACCCATTAACCTTATACCACTAGTGAGTTTTTCGTTGACTTTGCTAGCCTGTGATTTGGTACTCTTAGATGATTAGCATTCCTTGTCATATAATTATGGACATCTGAATTTGTCACGAGGTTCGTTCTATTCCTATTAATTTCCAACAGTGAAACAACTTTTGAAAATTGGTTTACAGTGGTCTCTGAAACCGAAACCAGCACCGGCTACGATCTTGACATTACGTTTCTGCAAACGAAAAATGTTTACTCAAATTGCGTAGCACGAATATTGTGCTTGAGAGTTTTCGGGATAATTCTTGAACATGACAAGACCAATTCAGTTTATCATCGATGACCAAACCAAGCAGCTTGACACTATCACCTTTAACAATGTTATTGTTCGTTGAGAAAATGAGATTTTGTGTTTTATCGTCATTGAGTTTGAGATTATTGGAAGTAAACCATTTTTTAGCACGAGTAGTAGTTGTAGAACTATTCACCTTCAGATCATCAATATCCGAGCTAGCATCAACCAAGGTTGTGTCGTCTGCGAAAGCAACACAAGTCTTCGGATGCATGTTATGAAACATATCATTTACGTAAATAATGAACAAGAGAGGATCTAACACAGAGCCTTGTGGTACTCCATGTATAACTGATCTGTATTCAGATGATGGATCATTGACGGTCACACATTGTTTCCGATTACTCAGATAAGATAAGATAAGATTTGAAGAAATCTAGTGCCAATCCCCGAATTCCAAGGAACCTCAGTTTTTCGACCAATATACTGTGAGAGACACAGTCGAAAGCCTTGGAGAGATCACATAATGTTACTGATACATTTTTTCCACCCTCCAAGCCTTCCACTATGTCACCCACTACCCTATAAACTGCTTGGGTTGTACTACCTCTTCCTGATAATAACAGCAATGGGATATAATAGGTTCTTCAATCCTACTTTGTCAAGTATTATGAATAATTCCCATAAATCTCTCATTGGCTGAATAAACTTGATTACTAATAAAAGTAAATTATGATATTCTGTGATAATATCTATAATTCTTCACTATCGTTATATTACAATATGTTATTCATAACTTGTCAGTCATTTTTTGGCTAATGAATTCGTTCCTTAATAAAACGGATCTATTACTAATACTTCGAGTCCGGCCACAATACTCAAAATACTGACAGGCACAACAAGAGGAAGGAGCCATGGGTGTCGGCTTCATTCTGTTCTGACCAATGGCAGTAAATTAGGAAGGATAGTATCATTGAATGTAGCCGATAGTGATTCATTTATTCAATGATATTTCCGTTTAGGATCGAGCTCTATTCGAGATATTTCAATGCATGAATAACAAAACCATAACCTGTCAGAATGAAGCCAACTACCTTCTGCATTCCTGCTCCGAGTGCATTTGTGGTTATGTATGTTTTTGTTTACCAGTTTTACTTCTTCTTCTGTTTTTTTCATTCGGTAGCTAGTCGTTAGCTATTCGCTAGCTATATTCTTCACCATCAGCTATTTTCAGACTGGATTCAGAATGTACGTCACAGTTTGAGGCCCCGAAAATCATATAGAAATAGCTTTAATTTGAAAATGAAAACGACTTGGACTTTATCGGTCACCATTATGTACAGCGTGGACATAAAACTGGAGAGATCCAAACTTCCCCATTGTTACTGAGAAGTGTCAAGACGAATACCTGAAGAATTTGCGAGAGAAATATTTTCCATTTTCATGATGGAAACGGCAGCAGATTCGTTCCCGAAACGTCCATCAAAAATATGTGAAAATCTGATATTTTCTCTTTATACCTATATTATATCACTTCTCCAAACCTTTTTCAATACAAATTGTCACTGAAAAGCAAATGTATTTTTCTTTTAGGCTTTCTAATAGGAACATTTTTTAAATGCAGTGACATTTTGGGGCAAACCATCTGGTTTGTCCTCACTGTCGCCATACGTGTTTTTCCAAAACATTTTTTTGGAATACGTATTTTTGTCTTACAAACACGAATTTGATAACGACACTACCTGGAGCTAGATCCATTACTTCGTTCCCTTGTATTAGAAATAACTATTTACCTCACGAGCATACCTATAGGAAATGAGTCACCAACTGACCGGTACATTTTATGTTTCGTTTTATTTAAACGGTGTTTGTCCAGCTAATAATTGAAGATCATTTTGACAGGAAGTGTGACCAAATATTGACCGATGAGTACAAACATTCAGATGAATACCATTCCTTGAGCGATCTTGAACAAACAGTCTCCTTTCAAAGTCTATATACATTATGAAGACGACCGAGTTTTCAACGTACAAAATTATTGTGAAAATGTGATGCAAGTATTTTAATTTGGTACCTACATACCAGTGGCGTACCTACGGGGAAATAAAATAAGCTGAACTTTTCCTTATTTAACTCCACTCTATCCCCACAAGATAACGCTGAAATTCTGAATAGAGTTCTGAATGATCTTATCGACTGGTTTTCGTCTAATAGATTATTACTTAATGAAAATAAGACACATATGTTAATTGTTTCAATTGTCGGAAACAATGTGTATACGATGTTGTTGTATCGACATTCGTGTAACAATTTTATATAATATTCATATACATATATGATTTTCCACATTTTGTATACCAACTTTCCAACCAATATTGTAGCTGACAATCCACATTCAGCTCAGGTTGAACCAATATTCCACAAATATCATCATTCCATCAGTATTGTATTTTCAATATAATATATTCTCATATTGGACCAGTATTTTTTTACATTCACAAATCAGGATTCAGATAATTTGATGTTCTACCAGGGATACGTCAAGAATCACCCTGTAGTATTTTTTCTCAAAATGGCTCGAATTTATCCCCATTGACTAAAACATAGAACGAGACGCGGTATAATAATCATATCCGATAGTCAAACAGCCATTAAAACGCTCAGCTCTATATGGTTATCAGCTCTAAAATTGTTTGGGAATGACGATAAAACCTGATCGAGCTAGCCAACAGAAATACAGTGATCCTATTATGTATTCCGGGACATTCCGGAGTAGAAGGAAATGAAGTTGCGGACAAACTCGCTAAGAAAGGCGCTCAAACACCTTTTGTGGGGCTATTGAATTATTCTGTGAGATCATCAACAGAACTTTATCAGAAGAAACAGCTCAACAAAGATCAGACATCTGGGAAAATCTTCAAGGTCCCAGACTGGCTAAGATACTACTGGGTGTTTACATAATATAACCACAAGAGATCGAAGGACTCGGCTTAGAAGAGGAAGACAGATGCAGGTTCTGTGGGGAAGAGGAGGAAACCTTTATCCACATACTTACATCACCTTCCAGGGCCGGATTTAGAAAATACGGGCCCCTATATAGGCTCCATCGGTGATGCAGGCCCTGCATGGGCTCGTGGAGCATCGGGGGGTATGGAATACCCTCCAATGAGAAAATGGGACCAGGGGCCCTCGTCCGGAAACATTTGAAAAATATCGTTAATTCATAACACGTCAGGTTATTTTCGGCAAAGATAAGCCACAAGAGTAAACATAACTTCAACACTTGTGTACATTGCTAAGTCAACAAGAAAAGTACAAGTCAATATTAATTAATTCTTCTCTCTTCCTTAGATCATAAGTTCAAATAAATCCTTCTCTAAATATTAAATGTACTGCGAATCATAATTACTTCAGTCACTTCTTGCTGATTGGTTTCCGTCTAAGCTTCTCCATAATGAAAGGCGTTTATGATATTCGCATGGCTGACTTGTCTCAGAATGTTTTATACTAAGCAAGGCCAAAAAGTTTAGCCTGTCTTCTGACTTAGCGGTTCGGAGTCTGTTCTTGATCAGCATCAGCTCAGAGAATAATCTTTCTACAATGCCTGAAGGGAAGGTATACATTCTTAACGCTTTTTCTACATTAGGAAAACAATCTTTCACGTTCTTAACCAACATGAGTTGATGCATCCAGTGACATTATTTTGTATTTTTTTGGTTCCGGCCCCTAAGCGCGCACCTATGTCGCCTATGTCTAAATCCGGCCCTGGCAAGAAATCTAGGAGCACACAATAGAGGAGAAGCTACCCTCACCTAGTAACACCTCATATCCTGGAATTTCTGAGGGATATAGGACTAGAGAAATTGCTATAGCTACGGAAAACAACCTCATAGGGTATCTACAGCAGAAAAATGGCGCAAAAAGGATCTTTTAGGTCGCAGTCCACCCCCTTATAATAAAATACAAAACATAGGAAATAGGAGCCCTATCTTCTTCTTGTCTAGTTAATATACAAGGTGTTTTTGAAATTAGTGCATATATTCAACACATTAATATGATACAGTCTAAGGAATATTCCCATGATATCAGATTTTTTCTAAATCTTCTAATTAACAAGAAATTTCATCCCAAAAATTGAACAGAATACGAGAAAAAAATCAGCTACGCCACTTTAAAACAATTCAAATGATTGAACTCCGCGTGATTATGCTTACCGCATGAAAATTTGAACAGAGGTGACGTCAGATTTGCTACAGTGTAGAACTTTGGGTGGAAAAAAGGGTCTAACCTCAAATTTTATTTTGATCCCTAAATTTTTTTATTAGTGCTATTCGATAGTACCTACACGTCGAGCTTTCTCAGTGTTTGAAATATTTGCACTTATTTCAATGCCACCCTGTATATATCATCACTAGAAAAAAATACAAGAACTAGAAAAAAATTTAATTGGTGGAAAATTAATGGAATATGGGAAGATTGTTTGCAAAATGCGCATACGTTAAGAATCACCCTGTACAAATTTTGTCTCGAAATGTCTGGAATGTCTCGCCATTGACTCAAACACAAGATAATACTGATCCCTCGATGTCCTCAGCAAAAAAAAACTGCCTGTCTGTCTAACGGTCGCCTGATGCCTTCAAACTTCAAAATCCTTCAGCCGCATACACTGTGGCAATGCCTACTAGATCTAGGTGGCGCGCACCGCTGGAGGGGCGTTCCTTACCCGCTCCGAACCGGCGCTGGCTTAGTCGATGCTTTACTGTTTGAGAATAGAGTGTGCGCGCGCGTTTGTTTTCCTTCAATCCAAACACACACAAACACACACGACCAAAATCCAACCCGAAAACAATGTACGCGCGCCCCAGCAACAGGTGACCTAACCTCCAAAAAAACCGACAATCACCGTGTACCGTGTACCGCGATGCAAGAGAACACCGAAGAAGACTCGACTCAGGGCGACGAAACTAAGCCCGAGTGCTCGATCGCCACGATGAACCTGGCAGCCGCCATGTTCCAGGAGAACTTCCTGCAAAGGTCCATCCACAACGTCGCTTTCTCCCTGCAAAGCGCGCTGATGAGCTCGCTGCAGCAAGCCGCTTTGCTTCCAGCCAACTCCGCCGCAGCTGCTGCTCTCAACCTGCAAGCCTTAGAATCCTATTTCACCCTCCAAAGGCTCACTAGTGTGTCTGCCAATGTCAGCAACCCTCCCAGAAGGATAGACATCCTCAAAATAGCCGCTAATACCGCTAATATCGAGGAGGACAGCGACAATAACACTAGCTTAACGGAAGACGTTGATTTAGCTGAGGAGGTGGAAGAGGACTTGGCCCTTTTGGTTAACGATGAAACGAGCTACCCTTCCTCACCGCTGCCGACGGAAGATAAGGGGGTGTACCAGGAAGGGGCTAAATCTTCCACGGGGGCCATAGCCATAGTGAAGCCCAAAACGACCTCCAGGCCGAAGAAGCAGTTTATCTGCAGATTCTGTAGCAGGGAGTTCACCAAGAGTTACAATTTGCTGATTCACGAAAGGACGCACACGGATGAAAGGCCATATTCCTGTGACATTTGCGGGAAGGCTTTCAGAAGACAGGACCACCTCAGGGACCATAGGTATAACTCAATTTTTCGTTATTCAAAGCATGTTACATTGTCTAGGCTAGTTCTTCATGAAGTATTTGACAGATCATATAGCAGAAAATCTTGATCAAATCCTTATCTGCCTGATGAACTGTCAAAGCTTTGTTAATAAGACACCACGCCTTCGAGTCACTTGAGTTGCATGAAACGATGACATTATATCGTTATCTCAAAATGGAAAGTATATAATTCCACTTATTTTATGGTTGATGTTCCTAAGAAAAACAATAGTGAATAAGTATATAGAAGGGGACATTCCTCTCGTGACTACTATATGTCCACAAAAAAGTCTTGCATTATCAGTTCAACTTTACTTGCGTGAGTATTATAGACAACAGTTACAACATATTTCACAAATAACATTGGTTGAATCGAGGGTGGAATGTAGCATATGAACTCTAAAAGATTTTTCGCAGCTATCATATACTTGAGACTTTCCAGGACCTCAATAACTCCCAAAAAATTATGTACCTACACTGCGATGTTTGTATGCCGTGTAGAATAAGGTGTTATATATTTCAACCCCCTTCTCCCCAGAGGAACCCCCTCTACAATTTTAATGTTCAATAGTAAATAAGGGTCTTATCATAAACATTTCTGTAAAGATGATTCTGACACTAGCAGTGCAAAATTCGTGGAATTTGAAGTTTGAACTAAGCAAGATATTTTCGTTCGGATAGTTCCTTTTTCTGATTGTGGATAAGTTGATGTAAAAAATGGATTATTAAATATGTATTCACAAAAATAACCTTCAATTCAGTGACTACCACTACTCCTTTGTTGGTGATTCTTCCCGTCGACCTCGTATCAACGAGTAAGTTCAATGTTTTTGCATGAAATTGATCGTTAATGATACCTATTAATGACCAATTTCTCTATATTAATGCACGATTGAGGCATAGGCAACCAAACAAACACTGCCTCCATTCACTGATGTTTATGCTATAACTTAGGTAGGTATGTAAATCTGCATTTGAATCGAAAATATGGATTTCATCGTAGATTTTCTGTTAACGGTTCAGTTTTTCCTGTTTTTCTAACACAAGGAATTTATTTTCTATGTTAATTATTGCGACAAATGTCAAAAGTCACTAATGTCAGTGACAAGGCTACTGGGTGATTCTTAGTAATTTCCGGATAAATTAGCGAACCAAGTTTTCTTCAGTGTAGGAGACATGAGAAATATAGTCGACGGAAAAATTTTGTGACCAACTCGTATTTTAAAAGGCGATTAATGATCTCATTAATACACTAGTTGGTTGAATAATTATTTGATACCTGTCTGATGGCATCCAATCGCTATTATTTTTTCCAATTACTTATTCAAGACACGTCAATTGTTTTGAGAGATAATGTGGGATATAATCTCAAGTGCCTCCTTTTTCAATATCCGTATTTTTTTCGATGCTATCAATAGGTAATTGTTTCCTGATGGAATAAAATCGTGTTCGTTTATATCAAATTGCTATCATTATATGCTATATCAATATCGATCAATATTAATGAAAACAATCTGAGTAAAAAGGAAAAATAGTTACCAAGATAATTACCGAGATCATCCATAACATAGGAATTACTGATATTCGAAGATTTAAGAAAGGATCTGAAGAAAACTATTACCTCTTTAAAAAAACCCAACTTCAAGAATCACTGGATACTGTCATTATATGATACAAGTATAGATATACCAACCTAATCTATATGACATTGTTAATTGATACTATATGCATTTTATAATTCCACCTCCAACCTGTGATAAAAAGATAATTATCAAGAGGTAATTATAGTGGAGAAAATCGAAGCAATTTCAACTATAATTTACCATTTATAAAACGTCTCATTAATAAATTGATCACGGCACTTATACAGAGATGTTTTCATCTCAAATTCTGTTTACCACCAGCTGCTTTACTCAGACTGTCTGACGTCACGTAGCAGGTAACAAAATAAATGTACGTCACACAACATCAATAGAAGAACGTCATAAATCTTTGGACCACCTCAAACACTTTCAACGATAGATAAAATTGTAGATTATTGTAGATGGTGTCAGGTTCAACCTATCGAATTTCGGGAAACAAAAGAGAATGACAGAAATGTTGGAATTGTGATACGTTGATGGCTTCGTTCCAATTTTTTGATTGGGCCTTCAAAATTTCACAATTTACTATACAATGCAATCATTCATTTTAATAATAGGCAATTATATCGGCGACCTTTCACTTTTCTATCGATACTTCCACGGGAAATGTTCTTCGGAAATCTCTGCTATCATCCCTTCACTAGCAATACCCGAACTAGACAAGCCCAGTCAGCACATCCTTTCGTTGTCAACCTAGAAAGATGTCGAACAGCACTTTATCAAGACTCCTTCATCCATAGAACTGCTAGGCTCTGGAATTCATTGCCTGTGGAAGTATTCCCAACAACATATGATCTCCAAAAGTTCAAAAAAAATTCCAATACCTACCTCCTGTCCCTATCCTCCCTAGGAACGCACGATGTTCTTTGAACATTATAGGGATTCCCTTTCGTGCGCTTCAAGCGATAAAAAAATATATAAAATCATTGTTGTATTCGGAATCGATGCTAGGTTCGCAATTTCCCGCAATGGGAATGGCCGTTACCTATCGATATTGCTTACCTTGGTGTTATCGCACGGTAAGCGGTTTTTACAAATTTTAAAGGAACTGCCGTCTATGAACTCCGCTGATCTGATCGAAACTACAATGTACTGGATGTTTTGAGTTTAATTATCTTGAAATAAAGGAGAGTTTGAGTAATGTTAATCCATAGGCATATGTCCTTCTTGAAAATGTCCAAAATTCAAAACAGAATAATTACTGGTAGCTGTACTGGGAGTTATTGAATGTGGTGAACACAGATCAAATTTCGAATAAATATCTAATCACTACTTGAGACTCCGCTCAAAGGTTTTTTCGTCTTAAAGTGGTTGGATGAACATAAGGAGAAAATAATGATATAATTCTATAATGAGTTGGTACCTATGCTCACGATAATTTAATTCATTCAATTTTTTGTTCTCGTTCAGTTAGAATATTAAAATCTTTATATCATTTCACAAGCGAGCCATTATCTTCAGATTAGTCAGGCTACATTTTAAAGGCAGAATGCTATAATAATAATTATTGTATTGTGGTAAAGCCATTTGGTTGATATTTATAGAGAGCCGTTTTTAATGATGACAATATTATTATTAAAAACTGAAGAAACAAGGTAGACATGTCATTAAACCTGTTTGATGTATTTAAAAAGCTGGTCAGACAGCATTCGAGAGGAAATTTTATTGGAGTAAAAAGACACTTCCATAGTTATTGAAACTCGAGAAATTGGGGGCAAACTTGGAGCGCCACCGCCCAAACTTTGAAAACGAACGCTTTCGTCTTACCGGCAAAACTTCGAATTACCAAAAAGGGATTTCATTTGTTCGTACAGGGTGCGCTTCTTAAACAGGAATCCCCTCTTAACTCTTTCGTTTTCAGAGATATGAAAAAATGTTTAATGAAAAAGTTGTGTGAAATGTGAAGTTGTTTCATATACAGGGTCATTTGTTTTTCCAGAAAGGATATCAACTTTGATTTTTTCAACGGAACACCCTATATAATTTATGACATGTCGATAGAGCCTTTTTTTCTGATTCCAAAAATATACCGGGTGTCCCAGTATACCTGTTCCAATGAATTATCTCAGTCATTTGGAGAAATAAAAATTCGAAAATTTCATGATCTCCAATTCGTTCAAGGAAGCTTCAACTGAGAAAAACACCAATTGAAAGTCACTTCCGCTTTGACCGAAAGTGACTCTAACTTTTTTATTTCAAATAGTACCCCGTATATTTCTTACAAATTTTGATTTCTACTCAAAATTACCGTTCCTACGATGTATCACACATCGTATTTGAAATTTGATTTGATGGAGAAAACGACAATTGGAATTTCAAATTGAACGAATTGCAGTAGGCTTTTTGTAATCTTGATTTCGACTTCAATAATGATTTCAAATTATCAGAATTGTAGTAGATCATGTAATTTTCAAATTTTCATCTTTCGAAATGGCTGAGATAATCTATTGGACCAGGTATACTGGGACACCCGGTATATGAGTTGCATATTTGGATGAGAAATAGTTCAGTTATTGATGATCAAAATTTACCAAAATACCGCATTAGGAACCTTCTTTTCGTTAGTCAAATATAGTGGGCCTTGAAATAACGTTTATATATTGTTCAAGCTCCATGGAAACGTCATAGTATTATTTATTATGATATTGAAATCGTTCAATCTCAATACAAAAAAATATGAATAGACAGTTTGAATGGAAGATTCGGTATTTTGGTAAACTTTGAAAAAAGTTCTATCGTCATGTCAGAAAATATATAGAGTGTTCCATTGAAAAAATCAAAGTTAATGTCCTTTCCGGAAAAACGAATGACCGTGTATATGAAGCAACTTCACAAAATTGAAGTTTGGGTCGTTTCAGACAACTTTTTAATTCAATATTTTTTTACATCTCTGAAAACAAAAGAGTAAGGGGGGATTCCATGTTAAGAAGCGCACCCTGTACACCAGAATTATATATATCACACTTCACACAAGGAAGTCCGAGGAACTTCAAGGAATTCCAGGGAATTCCAAGGAAATCCAAGGAATTCCAAGAAATTAAAAGGAACTCCAAGGAATTCCAAAGAAATCCAAGGAATTCCAAGGGAATCCAAGGAATTCCAAGGAAATCCAAAGAAATCCAGGGAATTCCAGTTGTCCAGTTGTTCCCTCGGGTAATACCTAATTATTGAGGGGGAAACAACTCTTTAAATAGGTGTACACCATGGAATTTTAAGTACTTTGAGTATCATTTTTAATACATTAAGTACAATTTATTAAGCTTTTAAGTCTCGTTTTAAGTACTTCAGTATTTAAGTACCTGTTAACAGTACCTTAAGTACCAGTTTTAATTATTTTAAGTACTTATTGATTACCAGATATTTAAATATGGTGTACACATTTTGGGTAGTTGTTTCCCCCTCGTTAATCATTATCTTTCATGAATCTTCGGTCATCATCATAATATGATGAATCGACCTTGTAAACCAGAGTTTACACATTCCTACAGACAGTTGAAATGATTATTATTATTGTCGATACAAGTTGATTCTGATTATCGATCTTATCAGACATGATTTATTTCATTTGCAACACTACCAGTGAGATCACCCGCTAAATTATGGTTATACAAGACCAATAAATATTTTCGGACACATATATATTCTTTAAACCATAATATATACATACCACGACCATATATGAGTAATACTGCATACAGGGTGTCCACTTTTTTATTGCTCACTATATCACATATTTTTTGTAATCTGTTCTTTATTATGAAGACATAAGTGATTTTTCGAATTGATGGGTCAAGTCATTTTTCATGAAGACTGTACAGTATAAGTCTTCAACAAGTCAATTTTTCAACATTCGATCAAAATTCGAAATATTGAGTTCAGTGAAAAAAAACATACCAAGTGCAAAAATCCCCACCTAGATGAAATGAAAAAACCCTGGAATTTAAATAAACTGGTCAACATTGATAACGTCGTGGTCCAGAATATGGCCTGAATTCAAAGTAGAATAACTCTCGAATTTCCTTACCAATTTGAAATCAGTTTTTATCGATGATTAGCCTAATCTCTTGACTGTTTGTTGTGGCAATATGAGACTCCTGTAATTTCAGGTAGCATAGCTACAGGGTGATAATTGAATGGGTGTAAAATTGCATCGTGGTCTTCACCTTACCGTTTGAACAGATCATTTTTTTTATTTTCTTTCTCACCTGTATCCTCTTGATGCAGACACCAGACATCCTCATGAAGAAGTAACACTCCATTATTTCACTAGTAACACAGAGAAAATTATGTTTCATCTACTGAAGACTACAAAAAGATTTTTCGCAGTCGAGTTCTGTTAAACAAAATAAAACCTTCCACTATGCCAACCATATCCGAAATATGTGAACTTGAATAAAGTCTTGATGCAAAAGCATTCTTCAAGATTTCTACCATTGAAAATGCGATGAAAATTATGGAAAAACTACTATTTAGGGTCAAATATCTCGAAAAGTTTTCATTGTACGCGTTCATTCATCAAAATTAATAACCAATATATTTTATCAGTGGCGTAGATAAAGTAAGAGCATCCCAATATAGCTCGTCACTGAGCGAAATGACCAAAGTAACTGTATCTCAGAAAATTGAAGTTTTTTAAAGAAATCAGAGAAAAATCTAGGTTCGTTTGAGTTATTCCTAACAGTTTTTATGGTCTAACTTCAACACTCAGTATCTCTATTTCCCATCAAATCACCTGATGTGATGCTTTGTCTGTTGGATTTCCTCACACCCTGTATAGGTATTTCCCGACGTTCCTTGAATTAGCTTTCGTGGAAGACAATCATTCATACATACTTTCTCATATATACCGATGCGAATTCACTCCTACAAATGTTGCCGCCTCAAATCATATTTTAACGCAATTAAATGTCATCACGAGATATCGAGATAAAGTAACCCCCACTGGCTCGCGCAGCAGTATTTTCAGCGTACTTTGACAGACATTTATAACGAAGCACCAACAAATATCTACCTATATGGTCGTTCGTCGCCGCTTTATAAGAACGAGCGTGTGTTCGTGTGTTGGAAGATTTTTCTTTTCTGAAAAATGAAATATACCTAAATGGTTACCGTCCGGACATTAATCAGAAAGTTGATTCGCGACGGTAGCGTTTTCCTGGAAATATATGTACCGGGTGTTTGCGGAAGTGATTTCAACGGGAAAGGCAATTGACTTGCTTTAATGCAGGATTAGAAGTTGAAAATATTCACAAACATAATATTTTGAATGAGCACTCTGTATGAGCTTCACATGTGATGTCCTAAGTTGGTTTTTATTCTTGGACATCTAACTTTTAATGAGAAAACGCGGATAAGACAGACGTTTAGTGTCCTTGGATTTCCTTGGATTTTCTCGGAATTACTTGGATTTCAACGGATTTCCTTGGAATTCCTTGGATTTCCTTGGAATTCCTCGTATTTCCTTGGAATTTCTTAGATTTCCTTGGAATTCCTTGGATTTCCTCAGAATTTCTTCAATTTCTTCGGAATTCCTTGGATTTCTTCGGATTTCTTTGGAATTCCTTGGATTTCCTTGGAATTTCCTTGGAATTCCTTGGATTTCCTTAGAATTCCTTCAATTTCCTCGGAATTCCTTGGATTTCTTCGGATTTCCTTGGAATTCCTTGGATGTCCTTGAAATTCCTTGGATTTACTTGGAATTCCATGGATTTCCTTGGAATTCTTTGGAGTTCCTTGGAATTCCTTGGAATTCTTTGAATTTCTTGGAATTCCTTCAATTTCCTCGGAATTCCTTGGATTTCTTCGGATTTCCTTGGAATTACTTGGATTTCCTTGGTATTACTTGGATTTCCTTGAAATTCCTTGGATTTCCTTGGAATTCCTTGGATTTCCTTGGAATTCCTTCAATTTCCACGGAATTCCTTGGATTTCTTCGGATTTCCTTGGATTTTCTTGGAATTCCTTGGATTTCCTTGGATTTCCTTGGAATTACTTGGATTGCCTTGGTATTACTTGGAATTCCTTAGAATTCCTTCAATTTCCTCGGAATTCCTTGGATTTCTTCGGATTTCCTTGGAATTAGTTGGATTTTCTTGGTATCACTTGGATTTCCTTGAAATTCCCTGGAATTCCTTGGAGTTTCTTGGAATTCCTTGTGTAGAGTGGAGTGGGTTAAGTGGAAGAATATTTCTTGTTATGCTCTCTCGTGGAACAAAAAATAAACTTCGCCCTTTACTTCTTCAATATGTATTTACTCAATTTAATTTCTGTAATAATTTATAGAAGTAATAAAGACGATTTATTATTATTATTATTATTATTATTATATTCTGATGTACAAACAACTGGAATCCCTTGAAATTCCTGGAATTTCCTTGGAATTCCTTGGATTTCTTCGGATTTCCTTGGAATTCTTTGGATTTTTTTGGAATTCCTTGAAATACCTTGGAAAATAGGCACTGTAAAACGAAAATATACGAAAACGACCCGAATCTTATTCGCAATCTCTCTCATTCATTCCAGATACATCCACAGCAAAGAGAAACCCTTCAAATGCACCGAGTGCGGCAAAGGCTTCTGCCAATCACGCACCTTGGCCGTCCACAAGATCCTCCACATGGAAGAATCCCCCCACAAGTGCCCCGTGTGCAGCCGGTCCTTCAACCAACGGTCCAACCTCAAAACCCACCTGTTGACGCATACCGACATCAAGCCGTACAACTGCTCGGCGTGCGGCAAAGTGTTCAGGAGGAACTGCGATTTGAGGAGGCACGGCCTCACGCACAACCTGGGCGCAGGCGCGGGACAGAGTTTCAGCATAGACGCCATCATCGGCGTGCCGACCGAGGGCAAGTGATGAGCGATGAGCGCCCGAGTCGGCAGTGGAGACGATTCGTAGAGACAGGGGTTTTTCCGTTTGACGAACTTTTCAGGCCAATCCTTTTCTTGTCGTGAAACTTTCAAAGCCGGTAGACCAGAAGAATTATAATTCAAAAGAAGAAATAGTATTGAAAAGGAATCTTCTCTGATATAATTATGAACATGGAATAGAAATACATTAAGAACTCGCATTCTTCATTCAACAGTAAACAACTACTTTCCTGGCTATATGCCACGACGAACATTGAATTATATCTATTGAACACACACGATAAGAATTTGAAAACAAAATCTTCTGATGTAGAGCATTTGCATCCTCCTTCATATTAAAATATGCAGATAATATCATTCTGAATATTCAACAGAAAACAACTACTTTCCTGGCTATTTGCCACGTCGAACATTGAAGCTTTTGTAACTCATTGCTCAGAGGTTGATAGCCAAATTCAAGCGTTTGCTTATGGTGAGAGGGAACATATTTTTCAAAGTCGAATTTCTTTTATGGTCCATCTTTTCAACTTTCATTAGTCAATTCAGTAAACACCTTGTATATCGCAATACAAAGATACGCCTACACGCTCAAGCGAAGTCAATGTCTTGATGACCAAAATCCTATTTTTTCTGAGGCATGCGTACTTTTTCGATTTAAATAACAATTTCATCAAAAAAAAGCCTTGCAGGCCTATTTTCCACTTTTCATTTGATAAGGGTGAGTCATTTTGTGTCATTGTGTTGGCAGCAACTACTGTCAAATTCAGTGTCCCTTGTCAAAAATTTCAGGTTAGTAACTCTAAAGAAGAGAAGAAATCGAGAAGCAGTCCATTATAGGTCGGGTGCACGATGACCGACCCTGCAGGTAAAATATTGGAACACAACCTCACTCTTCTGTGAATTATTGAAACACAACCTCACTTTTTTATTTGTTACTGAGGAATCAAAGGACTGAAATAGTATTTCAAAATATTTTGGCATACGAATCGTGTTTTTCGCGCTATTCATTAATTCAAACATGCCTTCGCATTGTGCTGTTGTACAATGCACAAAAAATGCAGCGAGAGACGAAGGAATATGATTTTTTAGGTAAATAGTAATCTCACATAGTTTTTATTATGAAATATTGTCATTCGCTCTACCGAAATTCCTTCTGCCACTTCTGCAGTACAAGCTAATACTGCTAATAGATTGAAAATGTCTACAGCACACACGATCATATTTCGTCAGCATGTTAGACCAGTTCTCCCGTTTGATTGCAAGAATCAAATCTTCTTGCATTATTTCAGAAATTCCTATTAGCTCCTATTGTAGAAGGAATTCCGGTGAGAAATCGGGGAAATTACCAAATTTCAAAAATGAAAACTATATGTGAGTGACTATAATAGTAGGTACTTACTTGCCGCTGCAGTTTTTGTGCATTGTACAACAGCACAATGTGATAGCATGAGCGACTCAATGAATAGCCGAAAAATACGATTCCTATGCCAAAATAATTGTGAAACAGCACTATTTCATTTACTTGTAAATAAGAAAAGTGAGGTTGTGTTTCAATGTTGTGCCTCCAGGGTCGGTCATCTGACAGTTCTTGCACGCAACCCATTAGCTTGTATTGCAGAAGTGGCAGATGGAATTTCAATAAGGAATGACAACATTTGATAATGATAACTATGTGAGATTACTATTTACCTGAAAAATCATATTCCTTCGTCTCTCGCTGCATGTTTTGTGCATTGTACAACAGCACAATGCGAAGGCATGCTTGAATAAATGAATAGCGCAAAAAACACGATTCGTCTGTCATAATATTGTGAAAAACTATTTCAATCCTTTGATTCCTTTGTAACCAAATAACAAAGTGAGGTTGTGTTCCAATAATTCACAGAAGAGTGAGGTTGTGTTTCAATATTTTACCTCCAGGGTCGGTCATCGTGCACGCGACCTATTATAACCTTTCCCAAGGTTTTTAAGGTTAGACTATAGTCTTTTTCTCCATTCCTTCTAATTTTTTGTGTACCAACAGGAAACTTTCCATATTTTCACACTAATGTGATTGTGATTGGTCTGAAATTTCGTCTATGGAAACCGTCCCTGGTCATGTGAATAATTCTCGCAGTCGACTAGGCTTCGAGAAACAATAGAAGGTGGAACCTCTGCCACGTCGGAATGTCATTCCGTGTTTCTTGTGACACAGAACACGCAGTGGAATATTTCGAGTGACGAGACAAGACATTGTGCGAGGCGAAATCGAATGACTTGTCATTCGAAAATGCATGATGGATTGCCTGTGGCTTGATATGGAACGTACAGGGTGGGTGCGTCTCTTAAAATTGAACCCCCTCTTAGCTTTTTTGTTTTGAGGGACATGAAAGAATGTTGAATGAAACAGTCGTTTGAAACGACCCAAACTTTTTTCTGTGTAGTTGTTTTTTATACGGGGTCAGTAATTTTTCCAGAAACGATATTAACTTTGATTTTTTTTAATGAAACAACCTATATATTTTTTAACATTTCTTCTGATTTCAAATATATTGTATAAGTAGAATATTTTGATAAAAAATTGTTGAGTTGATAATGATCTTCTATTCAAACTGTATCATTTTGTATTTTGAAAGACTTCAATTTCATAACGAAAATTAAAAAAATTCATTGGGTGTTCCATTGAAAAAAACATAGTTCATGCCCCTCCCGGAAAAACAAATGGCCCTGTACATGAATAACTACAAAAAGTTGAAGTTTGGGTCGTTTCAAACAACTTGTCTATAAATATTTTTTCATATACTTATCCTAAAACAAAAAAGTAAAGAGATGGTTCAATTTTAAGAGGCGCACCCTGTACTCAGAATTTTTCAGCTATAGAATATAGGAAAGTACAGATATTATTGTAAATAAAATTATGTGATTGTGAAACAAGTGATGAGAATCGAAATACTGATATAAAATAAAATGATTTCTTGAGGTACATTTTTGTTTCATCTAACTAACTGTCAAACAAACCCATAATCGTCCTTCAACGGATTCGACGTGTTCCATTATTTCAGAAGGGCTGAAAACAATGGCCAGAATGAGGAAGAAATTTCAATATTACATGAATGACAAAAATCAGAATGTATTTCAGAACATTTTTATTTTCGAAATCCAGATCTTTCAATTTTTTTAAAAATATCCTTCCTTCTTTCCCAATACATATTCCGAAAACTATTATTGAATTTTGGAATTAAGTGTATTGGATAAAACTACTAGGAATTATAAAAAGATTTTTAAGCTGGAAGAATATGGTGGTCCATTCAAAAAATGGAACTTAAAATTCACGAAAAAAATAGAATTCATCCATTTAATATAACGACTATAGCAAGATATACATACCTACAGCTAATCTTAGGAAACCAAAAAAATATAGGGCGGTTAAGTAAATATGTTTTGCAACCAAAAAGTCCCCATTCATAATTGATGTATGAATAAATGATTAAATAAACATTCAATTAATTAGTTGAACAACAACGATCCTGACATCTCTGATCCCTGCTCGGGTGCCATAATCATGTAATTCTCTATACAGTGCCCGTCTAAACATTTTATATACTTCTAAATTCAATAGTTTTTGAGATATAAGCGTTTGAAAATGACCAAAATGTCACTTCTCAAACGTTATATTTCGAAAACTATCGAAATAATTTGGGAGTAAAGTGTATTATTTAAAATTGTTAAGAAATATCAGAAGATGACGAAAATGGAATAATATACGGGGTGTTCAGTTGCGTTTAGTCGCCATTTCGAAATTTGAAGTTGCCATTTTTCCATAAAAAAGTAGATTTTCATCTCCTATTCGAGCCCACCAAGAATTAGTAGAGGAGAAGGGCTTTAGAAGATTCAATAATCCCCTCGATGATTTGAGGTTACAACAATCCAACCGTCACCCGAGCACGATCCTGAAAATTCGAACTCTGAGCGAAAATCTAGCAAATTTGCAAGCCAGTGAAAATGATTTCTCGATTAGGTACCGTTCGCTCTTGAAAGCTCGAAACGGTGCAACCAGTGGAAAACGCTACAAGTGATTCTATCACGTAAGGCTATCAAGTATATGGGTAAACTCTTTTGCATAATAATCAGGGGAACCGTTTGTGCAAATCGTTCGAAACGAGGAGAAAGCCGCCGTTTCCATTCAGGTCAATCTACCGCCTCCGACGAATCGGTGGCTCATTCGCCGTTTAGAACGAATCGAACATATAACGTGAGAGATCTTGCCTCTGAAGAAAAGTCCACGTTATGGTCACGATTCTCCAGCCCAGCGCACGAGAGAATGATCCTTTCTCATGCCAGAGGCCGACGGTGACCTCACCTCGGGGTGTCGAATTTCCTCTTTCCTCGGATCGTTTTCAGGTCCTCACGGTTGTCCCGAGGGACTATCTTTGGTACAGGGTGGTGCCCAACATACCAAAAACAAACACATCGATAAATCAACTCCGGCACGGAAAACGCTATTTGACGACGACGTGAGTCATTTTGACATCGATAAAAAAGGATTTATCATTTTCTATTTACAATGTAAAATCTTTATACCGCATTTATAATGTAATCATTATATTTTGGAATAAACAGATACATACATACCTTTTTTATCGCTGACAAACTGCCTGCTCCTTTGATCTATTAGCTATTTGTCACTCCATTGGAGTCAAAGCCAACTATGGTTTCTATTTGAAATAATGTTGGCTTTGGTATCAGACAATTGATACGTGATATATTTGTTTGGCAGATGTATCTCTTTCTAAGTTAAAAAGTGCCTGCGGAAAGTTTTTTCCGTTTAGAAAAATATCCAAAACAAAAATGTTATGGCAGATTATCGAAATCGGTCAAATGTCAATTTTTGCCTATATCTCGGAAACGGTTAGAGATATCGAAATGCCGTTTTCGTTTCACAAAAATCGAGCTCTAGACTTCTTGGTCAGTATCTCTCTAGCTGTTCAGGAAATAGGAAAAACTGCCTACATTTGAATTTTTTGTGGCAGAACATCATTCACCATTTTATTCAAGAAAAAAATCGCTCATCCTGAATATCCTGATCAGGATAATAGGACAAACCTATCATCGGTGTTTGATGAGTATGCGAATTTTCAATTCAATTCGACCAATTGACGTGGGTCGAAATCACCGGTCTCTCTGAATGTAACTATGTTAAAAAGTTATTCGAAAGGAAAAGAAACGTATACATTCGAAATTTTGGTGGCGGAACATACCTAATTCACCATTTTATTCGAGAAAAAAGCTCATCCTGAAGATCCTGATCAGGAGAAAGAACGAAATTATTAAATAATGCTATTGTCATCGGTCCTTGATAAATGTGCGAAGTTCCAATTTAATTCTACGTTTTGAAGTGTGTCAGAATCACGTTACCAAGCTAATATAGGCGTTAAATAAATACAACAACCTCAAAGTCATTCCCACACAATGTTCATAAAATAAACAACAATGGTAAGTCATCAATGAAACGGTGAAAGATATTCTCAATATTATATGAGACTTTGCCTAGAAAGGGAATTGAACTGAATCTTGTACGAGGGTTAGATAGCAAATTTTGGTTTGTGTGTCTATTGAAAATTCACTCAATTAAATGTGGTGGGTAGCCATTATTAAAACCTATTTGTTTATTTATATTGTGTTCATTATCAAAATCTGTAGAATATCATAGGAATAGTGAACAATAGAATTGAAAGCTGCTAATTTGTGTGAAATAGGATGGCAAGACTTAAATGGAATGACTGAGTCAGTGTCTGTTGGCTTACGGTATATTGAAAAATTGAAATGATCGTTGTCTATGTTGATAAGCAAGTCTGAGAATGGAAGAGAATTATTCATTTCATTTTCAATGGTAAACTGGATAGAAGGATGCAAAGTGTTCAAAAATTTGAAAGGAGGTGTACTTCTACTACAGTACCGACAAAGAGTACCAGGCAGTCATCAACGTATCTGAACCAAAAACAAATTTTATTAGAAAGTGGGAAGTTCTGAGAGATGTAGAAAAATTTCGGTTAGCAAAGAAATTTGAGAGTAAAAACAGTTATTGAATTGGAAAAAATTCAGTTTCAATACCAGTTCTAGCAGAGAGCATAAATTCAAACAGTGGAAAGCAGAGATACCAGAATCGGAAAGTAAATTGCGCACCAACATAATGCAGTCTTCAGGAGGTACACTGGGAAAAAGATTAACTATATACGTCGAAGAAAACAAGAACAGAATTCGGTGGAATATTGTAATTCTTGATTTTCATTGTGAGATCAAAAGAATTCTTTCTAGAAAGAGGGTTATTGAAATCCGAAAGTTTTTATCATAAAATTCAACCAAGAAGTAAGCTTAGCTGAGGGGGAGTTACAATAGGAAACAACTGGTCTAATAGGAATATTATCTTTGTGAATTTTGGGAAGTCCATATTGTAGTGCTGCAGGTTTCATTGGAAGAATGGTAGAAAGTAATGGTTTCATAGACTTCTTCTAGAGAAAATCTACCATTGTTGTTCATTTTTATGAACATTGTGTGGAAATGACTTGGAGATTTTTGTATTTATTTAGCATTTCATACCACTTTGAGAATGGGGGAAACCACTGGTTTTTTGAAACGACATTATCGTGAACTCTATACTGAAAAACTACCAGTGAATTAATTTTGAATTTTTTCATTCATGCTAAGACGATGGAAAAAATTAATTAGAATATGTTCATTTCAAAACACATAATCCCTGCGCCATTTGAAGTTTTGTCAATTCATTGGTGAGACTGGTGCGACGTCTTAGTCCCAACACGCCTATTGTCCTTGAACTCACCAATCACACTGCAACACTGCAGAATGACGAGGTATCAGAGAGAGATAGCTACAGTGCGGGACTAATACGTCACGGCTCCACCATCATATTTGGCTTTTCGAAATAACGAATGAAATATGCTGATTTCAAAACGATATAGATTCGATTCCCTTCGACTTCAACTCATAATATTGATTAAAGATCAAACGTAAATCATGATTCGTCGATTGAAAGAGGTTTGCACGGATTTCTTCCCTCAGTGGTCTTCCCCATTGTGGGTAGTTGTAATATAGGCGTGTTAAAAAGTAAGGATTATCTATTGAAAATTATTAACCTATTCTAGCTAGATTTTCCTTTGGACAACTAATAACAAAAAATTTTCATTTGATGGGTGTATTTCAGTTTCGTTCACTAAAAAAATTCCAAAATAAACGAAGAGAAGAAAAAAATGACACTATCCGAAACGAGGCATTGAACGTTGAACGGAAACCCAAAGATCTCCGAAGAAACATCCATCGCCCAACCCATAACCTTTGACCTCGACCATCTTTTGACAGTCTCGACTCGTATTCTACGTACGTACGTACGGAATACTTTTCGATTTCGAAACGGCCATTTGTTGGGCCATCTCTTCTCTTCTAATCAGCAGCATCTCCGCCCGAGGCCAACAGCCGACAATGATCGACAGCTCCTAAAATCATACGCACTCTAGATAGACACCGTAAATGTAAGAATTACTCCTGGACTTTTAGGATTTCACTTCGGAAAAAGTTCAACTAAGCTGAAAATTGGTATGGAAGTCGATGTGTATACCGCCATAAATAATAAGAATCGACAAGTACACTCCAAGAAAGTGTTTTGAAAAATCCATTTTTTCTGCAACCGACACGAAAGTCGTCCATTTTGATACCAAAATTAGCTCTTAAATTGACGTTTCTATTACTGACACAAAAATAGGTATGTTGCTAGGCAACATATTTAGTTCCTAGGAGCTAAAGTTGAATTTTAGTTCCTTGGAGCTAAAGTTGAACTTTAGCTCCTAGGAACTAAAGAGGATGTACTGGACGTCATCAAGAATAAACAACATTGTGACGGTTGGTTATTTGGGATGAGACGCATACCTGATTTGTTTCCGATTTCAGCAGATTTGGCATTTCATACCCATGCTGGAGATATAAATACACCTTATTATAGTTTAGTATTGGAATTATAAACATCTCAGCTAAGTATTTTTGTTTGATCAGGGAAGCCTTCAAGATTCAAATACTTGCTTGATCTGTATTTCATTCGTTATTCTCGGGATGGATAACTTGTTTTTGAATAATCACGGCAAGCAATAGTTTTTTGTATCAAACAACGATATTGTTCAGCTTCATTTGATCATCAAGTCAAACACAGTGTCAGTGTAGTATGGAGAGGAATAAATAATCACTATCACTATTATCATTGTTGATATGCTCACTAACCTAACATTTTCCACGTCTTGTCTTGTTCCTATAGCTGGGCACTGGCGCGGTATTTGCCATTAGAGCACCTGGTCCATACACAAATATGTCACTCTGTGGTTGTATTTATATTATTGAAACTACAATTCGAACATCCTTGAAAACCTAACCTGCTGTTAATGCAGGTAAAATATTCTTACCACATGGATTATTTGTCAATATTTGTTGCATTGCATACATATGGCACGGCATTGGTGGTTACTTCACATGTTTATTTGAGTTAATTGTTTCGGTTGCAGAAAAAATAGCATGTTTCATTCGGATAAAAAGTGACTTTGTTCGACTCGCAAATTTTGCTTTCGCTCGGCTTCGCTAAACGCTCCGCCTCGCAAATGCAAAATTCGCTTGTCAAACAAAGTGTCACTTTTGATCCTAATAAAACAATTTACTATTTGCTCTGCTAATTTGATGAATAAATAACATCCACGAAAATAACAGCAAACATTTTTTATTCGAAATACCAAGAACAGGACGAGTGCAGGGACAATAACAGGACATGCTATCTCCAGATGGAATAGGAAGTTCAAACTTACTATTCCAAGCAGAGAAGAATGGAGAAGTAATACAGTGGAGTTTTGCTCAGGAAGCTTAGTATGTTACACAGGCGGATCCTGTCTGACTGACAAACAGACCTCGGGAGCAGGGATCTATCTCGAAGGGAGAAAAATACGGGAGAGCTACGCTCTAAGAACATACACCACAGTTGTGGTGGTACATCCTGGTTGTAGCAGAGAGGCAAGATGTGAAAGAGGGACCAGAGCAGAAGATCTACATATGTTCGAATAGTCAGGCAGCACTCAAAGCTATCTGTCATCCCAGACCAAGCTCGGCATTGGTACAGGAATATGGAAATGCCCTTGAGATATTAGTCGAATCAAAGGAAGTTGAACTGGTATGGGTCCCGGACGTCCCGGGTCACAGTGGGGTGCCCGGAAACGAAACAGCAGACGAACTAGCTAGGACCAGATCCGCGGAGCGGTTTCTGGGAGCCAATAACTACGCCAACCCTTGATGAATGGGCAGACAAGGCACTAGGAGAATACTGGAGGGATATCACAGGTTGCAAGCAGGTCAAGGAATTCGTGGCCGGTCCGAGCAAATCAAGGAAAGACTGGCTGCTTGGCAGATACCGCCAAGTACTCCGTCTCCTCATAGGGGTACTCACAGGACACAACAGGCTAGGTAGACCTAACACTTATGGGAATAGAGGACAACCCCACTTGCCGCAGATGTGGGGAAGACGAAGAAACGTCACACCATTTTATCGGCGAGTGCGAGGCGTACGGGAGGCTGAGATTTGAAATCTTTGGAGTCGACAAACTCCAACAGGAGGAGTTGATCATTTTAGAGTGGACGGACATACTGGCCTTCATCAGAAGGTCAGGAAGATACGTAAAGGAAATCTAGGCGAAGGAAGCGAAGATATGTGGAGAGCAGGGGTTAGCAGGGACTACTTGCTTGGCTACAGCCTCCCCACCGACTACTACAACTACTACTGCTATTAGAAAAAATTTATATATTCCGGTGATGCGGCATCGAACACTCAGAATCGAAATATCTCGAAATCGGCTTACTTTAGCGGATTTTCACAATAGTACCTTTTGTCTCGAAAATGTTTGTGCAAATTATTTCTTCAACAAAAAAGTAGAAAACTTCACTAAGAAAATAGTTATGGTTATTCTAAATCATAAGAAGTGCATTGGTAAGCGTCCTCTAATGGCAACAGTAAAAACGTGACCGTATTCGAGATCCCATCCAAAAAAAAAACGACCGTTTACCAATTTTTTAAGTAATTCGCGGTAGCCAAGGTCATCATCTGACGTTGCGATGACATAAAAACTACGTGAAAACATGTCTAACTTTCAATCTAAGCCAGGAGTTAGGAATGTTTTTCCGTAGTTTTCATGTCATTGTAACTTACGCACCCTGTATATCGGAAAAGGAGCAATTTCGGACTGAGGTAAGTTACTTCAAATCGGCTGATTAGGAATATGAGCGCTGAGAATTACTACACCCTGACTAATATAATTTCTATGGATTTTACACAGGCGTTGTCTATCTAGAGTGTGTATCATCTTTGACAGCTCTGATGGCCGGTGACCACCGAAAATCGCTCCGAAGTCGGGGCAAATTAAGTGAAAAAATGAAGAAACGACGACAGACTTATCGACGAATCTGTGAGCGCACCTTGTCAGGTATATCGGGGATTATGAAAATACTTCGTCATGTCATCGGCGATGTTTATCGGGGAATCGCTTCTCACGGACCCTCCCTTTGCTCTTCTCTCATGGTTTTGATGATGCTCCATCGATTTCTTGTTGGTCAATGGTCATTCAATTGACGCGATAATCAAATTTGGTTCGATTCGGTGGACCCACCTGATTTATGGTTTGTTCATAGAAATCACATATATTTAATTTATATGTAATTTAATTGATTATTCCAGATTTTTTGGGATTTTCTCTCCTCGTTTCTATAAAATAAAAATATTAATATTATTTCAATATACGTGTAGTAAGGACAAATCAGATGATTTGCCCCAAAATGTCACTGCGTTTGAAGAATTTTTCTTTAAGAGAGTCTAAAAGGAAAATTTACTAGACAACATCATCAAAAATTACCAAAAACAACCTAAAACATGGTGGCGATACGTAGATGATATTTTCATGATTTGGCCACATAACGTTATGGAGCTAGATAATTCTCTGGATTATGTGAACAATGCCGAACCTACAATAAAGTTCACTTTGGAAATTGAATCTAATAATCAATTACCGTTTCTAGATGTTCTTATTGAAAAATCAAATAACATCTTTGTAACGAGTGTATATCGTAAAAAGACCCATACTAACAGATACTTGAACTTTCAATCAAATAATCAGAAAAGTATTAAGAAAGGAATAATCAAATCACTCCATGATAGAGCCAAATCAATATCATCTGACCAACAAATTTTCAATAACGAAGTCCACCACATTGAAAATTTTCTCCAACTCAATTCCTATCCAAAGAATTTTGTCGATAGGACGATTCATCAAATTGAAAACAAACAGGGTCAACCACAACAAAATCATCCATCAATAACGACAAATATAATACCATACATTCCGGGCATATCTGAAAAAATAAAACGTGTTGGTGATAAATTTCAAGTGAAAACTGTGTTCAAAATTGAAACTACAATGAGATCAATTCTAACTCAAACAAAGCCGAAAAATTAAGAACAATCGTCAAAAAATTGTATTTACAGTATACCTTGTGTTTGTGGAAAGTTTTACACAGGTGAAACCAGACCTCTTTCAGTAAGGATGAAGGAACATAAGTACAATATAAAGAGAAGAAACATCGATTAATCGAAACTAGCTGAACATATCCTTACTGAAGACGGATAACACATGGCAGAGTGGAATAATATTAAAATCATTGGAAAAAATAAAAAATCGAAGAATCTGCTTGCATTCTTCTGAACGGAGACAATATCATTGCTTCTTGTTCAGTTGATATAGACAGAACATGGTATTCACTACTAAAATCTGAACATGAAAAAGGTAAATTCAAGATTAATTAATGAAAACATCCTGTAACTCATTTGATTGCCAACGTCACCAATTGTCAAAACTGAAAAACTTCAAGACATATTATACGACTTCGCTATTGAAATAATCTCTTCTCATGTTGAAAACGGGAGCAGAATCGGTCCCGAAACGTCCAAAGATAAGTGAAAATTTGAAATTTTTTTCTATATACCTTTTTATTCTCTTCGTCAAACTTTTTTCAATACAAATTGTCACTGACAAGCTAGTGAATTTTTCTTTTAGGCTCTCTGATAGAAAATTCTTCAAACGCAGTGACATTTTGGGGCAAATCATCTGATTTGTCCTCACTACACGTATATATTGAAATAATATTCATATTCTTATTTAATCGAAACGAGGACAGAAAATCCCACAAAATTTGGAATAATGAGTGGAGACTTCAACTGGAATAATTTCGTTAGCGGCTAGGTGGATATTTTTTCTAAAAATTCCCAACACGCTTCATTGATTTTATATATTTACCAAACTTTTGCGAGCAATATCATCAAGAATATATCCCTCCAGGAGTAACTGAAACCACTCTCAGCATGATTTTTTCAAATGTAACCCTATGGCTTGTGACCCCTCTTTGGAAAGCTGGTGGAAAGAGGAATAGAGCTTACTAGTCAAATTTCAGTTTTTCATACGATTAAAGGTTGCATAAAAATGAAATTTAATGTATTTTTATTAACGTATCAATGGCTCAAAATGTCTATTGAACGATTGATGGCAATTTTTTCGCTATCTGCTATTGCATTCCAGTGCTTTTATAGAGCTGCAAAGGAAATTTAGTTCTTTTGCCGTATTCTCCTTCCGAAACGAAGTGTTATTGCAAACTGGTGGAAATGCCCTATAACACTGTCACTAATAGTAGAAATTTTAATGGAAATACGTTGAAATATATTAAAATTCGGAATTATATTTTGATTTTATGACACCCCCAAACGTAATGCTAACTGAAATATGATCAGTACGCTGGATTCCTCTTTCAACCAGCTTTTCAATGAGGGGTCGCAAGCCATAGGGTTGCATTTGAAAAAAAACATGTTGGGGTTGATTCCAGCTACCCCTGAAGGGTTTTACTCTCTATATTACTCGCCAAATGTTGCTAAATACATTTAAACGTTGACGTGTCTCGCGAATTTTCAGCAAAATCATTCACTATGTAGCGAGTAGCGAATTGATTCCAGTTGAAGTCTCCACCCTGTATACTAGATCAAAGGGAAGCATACACTCCAAAAAAGTAAGTCAGTTCACTTACATAATATTCTCTAATACTCTCAGTTCGGCGAACGGATACAGTAATCCTATTCTTTTTCAGAGAGAGATCGATTCTGCAGTGAAGATAGTCATCGACCCATCACCCTGTATTTATATGAAGTGATTAACGTAAAATTCACTACCAGCTTTGAATGACTCCTCTGAAAATTATTTTTATTCGAAAAGTAGCATTTGCGCATCATTCAAACCTGTTTTGACCGATCTCTTTATCTCTTACCGTTTGGATGCTAGTAGGGGGGACACCAGAAAATGTCTATAACCTTTGGTGTGAGCACTATCCACATAGCTCAGCATTATTGGAGATTAATCATCAACAGCGTCATCAGCTTCTACCAGTAATACCAGTACCAGTGATCGTTCACTTCATAGATTTTCACAAACTAAGAAGTAGTAATAAAATTTCCAAATGTGATAATACGCCTAACAACATGAGTACCTACATTTACTACACTGAGAAATCTAGGCCAAGTAAATAGCTTTCTTAAAAAAAGTCGATTGTGACAAGAATATTTTCCCCAACGGTAGGAAAATAATCCGGTATCTACTATCTCAATATTTGTCTTCAGCCTTTACTTTCTTGTGATTTCTTGATTCATCATTACTATGCAATTAATTCTTTAAATGCACGAGTTTTGTCATTTTACCAAGGTTATCATTTTTCAGAGAACATTATATGTAACTTTTCATAGAACCTGGTTAATGACAGGTGAATGAGTCGCTAATGACAAGTGAATAAGTCACTAATGACGAGTGAATAAGTCACTTATGAGAAATGTTGTGTTCACTAACGGTAATCGATCTAAAATGCAATGGAAAAGGTCGATAGTGGTATAGGTGTACATTTTCAGGAACAAATATTCTTGCGGCTGCAATAATATACAAGTTTTTACTTGCCACTATTAAATATTCACCTAGGGTTAGTGATTTTTTTCTCCATGTAGGTTTCAGAGTGTTAGCTTGTACTTCAATTATTAAAAAAAGCTGATGGCTTGATGAGTACACAGGGAAAACCAAAAATTACTCACAGAGAAGAGAAACTCAAAGTCATTACCACAATAGTTCATAAAATGAACGGAAATGGTAGATAACGGTACCATTCGTTGTAACAGTATATTTTCACGAGTAGAACATACGGTATAATAGTAATTTCGAACCATGAGGGTTTTATGAACATAAAGTTAATCAAATCATCCAATGACATTGAACTATGAAAACTGACCAAGGAACTCTCATGAGGACGTGCAAATCTAATAAAATGATGTATTGGATGTGAGGGTTCCGAAGTTAGTCTGGTCTCGGGCTACTCTTGACTTGACCAGAGCTCGTCGTAATGGTAATTATCATGTAAGTTGTTATTCGGTCTTTATATTCATTGTTGTTTATTCATATTTGTCATCACTACCCATAAGCTACCCATAATGTTCCATGCTCTAATAAATATTGTTATGTTTGAATATATCCTCATACGCTCAGTTACCCCTAAACTAAAAAACCTAAAAAATATTACCTCTCGCTAAATATTAATCCAAGCAAACCCCTTTTGAATCTATATGGATGGTGTAACCACCGACTATATCGTGACAATATTAACCTCATTATGAAGGAATAAATCGGACTTGACGGTATTATACTGTGGTATTTTCTACAAATGATGATTTTTAATATTTTATCATGATCAAATAAATATATCGAAGACTGGAACCTTTGGCACGATAATACACTACACTGTTTTACCACTAACCAAACCGATTTATTAACGCCTCGACACGTGTTTCGCTAACTATGTTAGCATCTTCAGGAGAAGATTAAAACTAAATATCCTATTCTAGTGTGCTGCTTATATACTAGGTATATGTTCACCCGACTGTGAAAAATACTAACCGTCAAGTTAATGTTAGTCATGGTTGAGTTCACATGTTAATCTAAATTTTTATTTTACTAAACTATATATTCCATATAGCCCTCTATATAGTTTAGTAAAATAAAAATTTAGATTAACATGTGAACTCAACCATGACAAACATTAACTTGACGGTTAGTATTTCTCACAGTTGGGTGAACATATACCTAGTATATAAGCAGCACACTAGAATAGGATATTTAGTTTTAATCTTCTCCTGAAGATGCTAACATAGTTAGCGAAACACGTGTCGAGGCGTTAATAAATCGGTTTGGTTAGTGGTAAAACAGTGTAGTGTATGATCAAATAACTATTTACGAATCTAACCTAACTTAAAAACTGATCCTCACGTCAGCAGTTTCCATCCTTACTTTTTGTCCTTATTGATTCAAAAAGTATCTCTCATTTTGGTGCCATTTTTGCTGAGATATCGTATAGGCGGGCAATTTACCGCCTATTCATGTTTTCTGAGATCAGTGCGGACACCTTTAGTTGTATCAATCTTGATCCGGCACCCGAGTGGAGTCTCAATGTGGCTCATATTCATATTTATGGGTGGATGCATTTCAATGTGAATTTTAGTGGAATCGTTTATAGAGATGTCCATGGGGTCGCATGTTTACTGGCAATAGTACGTGTGAAATATGGATTATATTGTGGCAGATAAAGTGTTCGTTTGCTGCGGGTATCATGTTTGAGTACACTATAATAAAAACTGCTGTGAGGTATTTCGAGGTATCACGAATTTCGCCTCTCTTTCATATCTCACACCCGTTTTGATTGTAATGATAATGATCCACATCATTCGACGAGAATATTTCATCGAGTTGTATTTCTCTTCCATACAGGGTGCACTATCACACTTTTTGTTGACATATAGCCTTTCATGAAAATCAAATTTTATCGTACAGGGTGACAGCTACATCTACAGTAAATAAGGTGAAAAAAAGGTTTCTTGAATTGTGACTAAATTAACAAACCATGATGGAATAACTCTGCCAATGCAAATATGGCCGCAAATAGAAGTTGACAGCAACAGTTCTAAAAAAACAATCTAGTTTTTTAGAAGTCTTGTTGATAAAGGGTTTTGTCTGATATGTCGCTTTGTTTTTCTCTTTAGTGCTCCTATGTAACTTTATGCTGATGATGAAGCTTTAAAGGTTCGAAACATGTCCCTATGAATTGTTTACATTAAGGTATAGTTTTGGTGGAGTAGACTTGATGAATTTTATCCTGTAAGATGGATCGTCTCAGATGGTTCTGAATTAAGGTTACACGGAACGAAAAATGTACGTTATATTAATAAAAAAGTACATCAAATCAGTGAACGTCAACATTAATTTTGGGCCGATGACGGGTGTCATTAATACAATGAACGGTCGTACGTAAATTTTCTTGTTGATTAAGTTATGACTGCAGTACGTTGAATCAACGAATAATGGTCATGGATCTATGTTTGCCGGTTATTGTTATTACGAATGGATTTACATTGGTTCATAGTTGTTGTACATTGAATCAATAAACAGCGAGCATGGATCTATGATGATAAACATTGGTTTATGGTTGATGTACATTGTATCAATTAACAGTGAGCATGAATATGTAAGTGCCAGTTACGAAGGACAGACTCAGTTTATTACAGCTGAACATTGAATCAATAATCAGCTAGCATGGATCTATGATCGGCGGTTATTGATATTACGAACGATAGACATCACTTGATGATTTTCTTCATTGAATCAATGAAAAATAAGCATGAAACTATGTTCGCCAGTTATCGATGTAACGAACAAATTCTATTGGTATTTAACAGTGGAGTCGTCGTCGAAGATAATGTTGTCAACAGTATCGTCACTATCAGAAATAAGGGGACAATTTTTTCACGCATCAGAGTAATTAATTTCTAAGATTTTGAAAAACCCAAAATCGGCCCAAAATTATCTAGTACATCCACTAATTTGATGTGACCTGATGAATAATATAATAAACATTTACAAGGCAGTCGCAGAACACTGGTTTCCTTGATGAAATATCATTTTTCTTTATTTTTTGTTGAAATCTACCTAATTGTATTGAATAACAAATGTAATGAATATTTTTTAATGAAGTCAACTAAAAATGTTTCCGAAATGTCAAAAATACACTAAATGATCGAAGACTGATAAACTTGGACGATATTCAAAAAACAAATATTCGCTCAGCCATGAACGTATAAAAAATGCGCTCACCTTATACATTTTTAGTAACTAGATCTGGTAACATACCTTAGGTTAGGTTACTAGATCTGGTAACATATCTTAGGTTAGGTTACTAGATCTGGTAACATATCTTAGGTTATGTTACTAGATCTGGTAACATATCTTTGGTTAGGTTACTAGATCTGGTAACATATCTTAGGTTAGGTTACTAGATCTGGTAACATATCTTAGGTTGGGTTACCAGATCTGGTAACATATCTTAGGTTAGGTTACTAGATCTGGTAACATATCTTAGGTTAGGTCACTAGATCTGGTAACATATCTTAGGTTATGTTACTAGATCTGGTAACATATCTTAGGTTGGGTTACCAGATCTGGTAACATATCTTAGGTTAGGTTACTAGATCTGGTAACATATCTTAGGTTAGGTTACTAGATCTGGTAACATCTCAATCAATTTTTTTAATTGGAATGCCCAGTATATTTGCATATTTTCTGAAGCATTTCTGCTTCGAAAATTCCTGAAAATAGCGAAAATCGCAAAAATTCCTGAAAATAGCAAAAATCGCAAAAATACCTGAAAATTGCAAAAATTGCAAAAATTCCGGAAAATTGTAAAAATTCAAAAAATTCCTGAAAATTGCAAAAATCGCAAAAATGCCTGAAAATTGCAACAATTTCTGAAAATGGCAAAAATTGCAAAAAATCCTGAAAACTGCAAAAATCGCAAAAATGCCTTAAAATTCCTAAATTCCTGAGAATTGCAAAAATCGCAATTAACAGGTCTCACCTTTCTCAAATATGTTAGGTTTTCTATCCCTTCGATGATCTGGCACAATTTCACAAATAGGTAGGAATTCTACGAGGCACAGAAATACAAAACACGACCCAGCCCTTTCAACTTTTCATTAAAAACTGAACGAATAGAAATAAAATAAAACGGCAAATGAAAATTTCACCGCGTATTATAAAACCTTTTCATAGTAATAATGTTTGGCGTGATTGATCCATGGGTAGGCAGCATTAATTTGGCGCCTGTTTTGGAAGTTGATGTTTCATTTCATGAAATCAGCGTTTAGTGTTCATTGAAACAATGAAAACCATTCATTATTTTCTTGTTTGTTGTTGATAGATCTATGACGAAAAGTTTATTGCTCCAATGATCAATAAACATCAAACGTTGATTCAATGAATTTTTTCATCACATGAATAAAAAAAATGATTAACTCTCGATGTTTCTCGTTCATTGTTCAATGTTGGCTCGTTCATTGTTTCAGTGTCTTGCGGTATGAACCCATCATCAGAAATGATTGTACTATTCATCGATTCGTAATATTAATGTTCAAAAAATTGACGACTGCCGTTCATTAACTTTACGTACAAAATTATTTTCTGTGTATTTCATAGATATTTTCATGGACGATGCTCTCCTGAAATATCAACACTTGTTCCATTCTTGGCAGTCCCCGCGAGATTAACCCGTCGAATTGAGGCTTCGCACCCCTTCGTCGTCACTTTGGAGACCTGCAGAACATCTCTTTCCAAAGACTCGTTCATCCAACGAACAGCGAGACTCTGGAGCACATTACCATGGGAGGTGTTTCCCGAGGCATATAACCTCCAGAAATTTAAGAAGAACACCAATTCCTACCTCATTTACCTTGGTTCTCACGATGTTCTCTGAACATTACAGGATATTCCTTTTCGTGGGAACCAGAACATAAAAAAAGTCCATAGCACAGTTACCTTGTGTCGAAATACGATTGGGAACTTCAGCAATAATAATTCATAATTTCTTAATTGAGTATTGGTACTACTCCTAATTATCAACAAAAAAATGTTTCCCTATGATTCGTGGCTTATATTGCTTATAATAAATGTGTGTAAATAATATATTATATTGTACTATACAGGGTGATTCAAAAGTAAGCGGCATCCTTTCAGAGGCGTATTCCTTGCATGAAAATAAGGCAAAAAGTTCCTATTGATAAGGATCCGAAAATGCTTCCTAAGGGAGCTACGGCCCTTTGAATAGGACACCTCAAAGACGGTTTTTTCTCTATAACTTTAAAATCCTTCACAACAAATTTTTAAAAATTGGTGTACGGCATAAACATTCGATGGTAAATAGGACTCCGTATTCGAAATAATTTCCAAACGAAATCACAGTAACCTGAATATCCGGAGAAGAAGGGATATTTTTACACTTACCCTCTCCCGCATGTGACGCCCCTGAATGAAATTCTGAAATTTCGAATACGGAGTCCTATTTACCATCGAATGTTTATGCCGTACACCAATTTTTAAAAATTTGTTGTGAAGGATTTTAAAGTTATAGAGAAAAAACCGTCTTTGAGGTGTCCTATTCAAAGGGCCGTAGCTCCCTTAGGAAGCATTTTCGGATCCTTATCAATAGGAACTTTTTGCCTTATTTTCAAGCAAGGAATACGCCTCTGAAAGGATGCCGCTTACTTTTGAATCACCCTGTATAGAGGACATTTGAATCGGTGAACGTGACAACCTCGCGCACGACTTGTGGGCGTGATCTTGTCAGTTCTCAGCATTCAGCACAATGTTGCCAAGTCTCCAACATTCACATGATATTTTGTTATAGAGAAAAAGAAATATTTTGACATGCTGGTTGCTCAAAAAAGTCAAGAATGAACTTTAATTTCATGAGTTATTCCTATTATGTTTCATTCAACGACAGGACTCAAACATATTTTCAAAAACTTGATTATAATTGGTGACGAAACAACCCTGCTTCATGAGTGGGAATGGAAGATTATCTGACCAATAACGAAACAGCATAAAAACTGACGTCACCATTTATTCGACGTATAGCCAAATGGCGTATATGACTTTACGTTTGAAATGAGCTCTGAAATTCAATGATTTTGAACTACGCATAGATTTATTATTTATATATGAAAAAAGCGTGAGGATTGTTGCAAAAATTAATTTAGGGTCCTAACGACACATCAGTTGAGTAATTGAATGCCAATGATTCATTATCAGTCCACTCGCCCATTGAAGTATTCCCAAGAACTCCCTTCCTGATAGGCACGATTTCATGCGAACGATTCCCTTTCGTGCGCTCCAAGAGATAAGTAAAAAAAAACAAGTTCCGAAAACCGGTGGAATGAGTGACATTCATCCCATGCATCGACGATGTGATAAATGTTCAAACAAGTTTATTTGATTTGAAAATTCGAAGAAATAAAGGCCAACATTAATACGAAGAACCTCCAACCTAATTCCATCAACAAGTAACAGACAACCGACGTGTATAAAACCTCGACGTTACACCCTAATCCGGTAAAGTCCATAATATAGTACGGCCGAAGAAAGAAGAACATGATGACATTGTTGCTATAAACATAAAGGAATCCTTCGACAAGACCGCCTATGTAGACATTATTCCAAATAAGATCCGAAAGTAAAGCCAATAATAAACATCGGGGTGTGCAAGAATAAATATTGTCGCTTATTGTTTATTCCTTTGTAAAGGGTCGTCAATCTGACGAACAAAAAAGATTATACAGAATGACAGCAAAACAAAGAATATCATTATACTGGGAGAGTTGAAATAAAATGTAATTTACTACAATAAAAGTACTCAGGGTTTTGACAAAATTTGAATTACAGTAAATTAGAGCATCAGTCAACATTAAAACGGTCGACCATCTATTGAATTTGAAAAAATCTTCGAAAATAGCAGACTAGCAAAGATTTTTTTTATAAAAAAAGGGATCGACAAATGTTTTGGAGTGATGATAAATTAACGATAAATAAGTGAAGAATTTTGATGCATCCGTTTTTCCCAATAGTGAATAGATACCGAGGGGTTCTGCCAGCTTCATATATATCTAGCAGAGGACCATGGATTTTTTTAAACGATAATAAGCGACAAATTTGTTGTTATAATAAATCAGCGACAAATCATGGCATAGCTGAAAATTTTTATCGGGGTGAACTCTTGGTCAATAGAACTTCATGAATCATTGTTTAATATTTATCGAGAGGAATTTATTATGATTGCGTAACAATTCGCAAATACAAGGAAATTGAATGTGATTTCACTCACCACTATAATACACTTCTCCAAGAAATTAACACACGTCGTGTCTCTATATAGATATGGAAAGCATTGTAAAAATTTATTCGAAAGAAAAAACGTCCATTTGAAATTTTAGTGACGCAACGTTTGAAATTTTGCTGGCAGAACATTTCAAATTTTGGTGACGGGACATATGAAATATTGGTGGCGATACATCATCCACTATTTTATTCGAGAAAAAAAATCCCTTCCGAAGTGTGTCGAAATCACGGTCGAAAATTTCGTTAATACAAACATACATACCAAACAGATGAAAGTGTAAAACCGATATGGAGAGAAATAATGCAAGATGGCGCTCATCTGACATTTTGTTATGCTGTAATTTTTCCACAAAAAGTAAGTTCTCTTAATTTTTTGCAAGGAATCTAACCGTGAATTTGTTATCAATGTCAATAAAATACCATGTGAAGACAAGAAAATTGATAGAACCATGCAGACAGTGAAAACTGTAAATCGATTTCGACCCTTATCGAAGCTTTCGTATTGATAGAATCCCGATATAAATGACGATCTCATACTTATGGGACTGTTGCAGATCGCTCACTTGGTATATTTTCATAATTTATTTAGAAAGACACCTTTTTTCTGCAACCGACACAAAAGTCGTCCATTTTGATACCAAAATTAGCTCTTAAATTGACCTTTCTATTACTGACACAAAAATAGGTATGTTGCTGGGCTACATATTCAGTTCCTAAGAGCTAAAGTTGGATTTTAGTTCTTAGGAGCTAAAATTGAACTTTAGCTCCTAGGAACTAAAAAGGATGTACTGGACGTCATCAAGAATGAACAACATTGTGACACTTGGTTATTTGGGTTGGGAAGCATACCTGATTTGTTTCCGATTTCAGCAGACTTGGCATTTCATACTCATGGTGGAGATATAAATACACCTTATTATAGTTTTGTATTGGAATTATAAACATCTCAGTTAAGTATTTTTGTTTCGATCAGGGAAGCCGTCAAGATTCAAATACTTGCTTGATCTGTATTTCATTAGTTATTCTCGGGATGGATAACTTGTTTTTGAATAATCACGGCAAGCAATAGTTTTTTTGTCTCAAACAACGATATTGTTCAGCTTCATTTGATTATCAAGTCAAACACAGTGTAGTATGGAGAGGAATAAATAATCACTATCATCATTGTTGATATGCCCACTAACCTAACATTTTCCACGTCTTGTTCCTATAGCTGGCACTGGCGCGGTATTTGCCATTAGAGCACCTGGTCCATACACAAATATGTCACTCTGTGGTTGTATTTATATTGAAACTACAATTCTAACATCCTTGAAAACCTAACCTGCTGTTAATGCAGGTAGAATATTCTCACCACACGAATTATTTCTCAATATCTGTTGCATTGCATACATATGGCACGGCATTGGTGGTCACTTCACATGTTAATTTGAGTTAATTGTTTCGGTTGCAGAAAAAATAGCATGTTTCATTCGGATCAAAAGTGACTTTGTTCGACTCGCAAATTTTGTCAAACAAAGTGTCACTTTTGATCCTAATAAAACAATCTACTATTCTTGTGTGTTGTCATAACTATGACATATTTTGACTTGTTTCAATAATCAATAAACCATTATGTCAGAATAATGTATATCTTTGTAATAAAAACCTATATGAAAAATAAAGATATTTGCTGAACCCCGCAGCTGGTCCTTCTCTATCGTTCAAAGACAGGGACGAATCACAGAGAGAACCTATAAAGAGAGATGATTCAATATGGACCTCATCTGCCATTCTGAAACGTTATGCTGTAATTTTTCCATAAAAAAGTAGGTTTCTCTATTTTTTGCAAGGAAACTATTCTTGAATTTGTTAACAATGTCAATAAAACGCCCTGTATAAAAAAAGCAAATGAACAGAACTATACGAGACAGTGAGAACTGTACATTGATTTCGGCCCTAATCGAAGCTTTCATTTGCTTTCGTATTGATAGGCCCCCGAAATAAATGACGATCTCATCCTGATGGGACATAGAAAGAGAACCGATGGAGGTCCGTTGAAAATGCGGCCGGGGTCAGAGGTGATAAAGCATGTCGTCTTGTCTGCCGTTCCTCTCCGAAGATCTTCGACGACAGATTTGTCATGCCCCTCCTCTGTAAGAAAGAACCCACGCATCTACATTTCTCTCCCGAAGAATTTCCTTCTAGTGTGCTGTGCGATCTCAAGAGGCATAGCAGAAAGCGAGGAGGAGATTTTTTTGTTCTACATATAATGATGCCAAAATCAACTATCAAAATAACAACACAGTACTTCACGTATCTAACCAAAGTTTAGGACAGTTTTGGCGAAGTTACAATGGGCTTATATCACAAAAAATTGTTATTTCATAATTCGATAGAACTCACCCAAACTAGCTCACCACCGCAAACCGTTTCTTGCTGTGAGCTCCCTACGTTTTATAAAAAATTATTGAAATCCCCGATTTTTCGGACCTCTGAAAACGAGGCGATGATGTGACGTCAAAACCCTAATACTAAAACAATACTATTCCAGACAGAGATGAATGAAACATGATTTCTGACAGAGTGAATTAGCGCGAGATCACAGTTGAAAGAATTAATATATCAGTTGCCTCAGTCTCCGTCGGGCGTTTGGTATTTTCTTTTAACTATGGCGAGATGAGGTTTCTACGTCATAAGAGGGTCCGTTTTCAGAAGGTACTATTATTTATGTCCAAAAATAAAACATTCCAGTTAATTTTTCGATCGAATTATGTCGTCAATCATTATTTATGTATAAAAGGATCATTATAAACATGGTTTGAGTTAAAAGTTCTACAAAGGTGTACACGCCCATTAGCGAAAAAAATGGAATAGAAACAACTTCTTCGTAAACTTTTTAAAATTCGAACAAATAAGAGTTTCAACATGATATAGCGAAAGTCACGTGAAGACCACAGGGAAAAAGAGGGTTTATCACAAAAAGTAAGTTTCGAGAAAAAAGCATTTCAAAGTTTAAAACTCCCTTACTTTTTGGAAGTTGGAGGAAACTGACATCAATCCACCTGGATTCATCTGATGGAGTATACTGATCAATAAAGTTGACCAACTAGCAGTAAAAAGCATATTTGAATGAAAAAATCATCGAAAAAAAATGCGCCTAAAGATTCAAGAGAAAAATGGGGAATGTCTTAATAAATTGTCGAAAAATAGGATTGTTTACTCGCAAAAATCTTCTCTGGTACATTTCTTCACCTGAGTACCTTATGAACGGTAAGTTGTCATACAGTACTTCTAGCATTTCGAAAATTTAATCATTTTCTATAAAATGCCACGCGATATGCGTAGGAATCATCATGTAGCAATCTCATTATTTGATTCCCATCACTCGACAAGCCCAGTCGACACACCCTCTTTTGTCGTCAACGTCGAAATATGTCGAACAACTCTTTATCAAAAAAACTTGACAACTTTTCTACGGTGTTCCAGAGAAGTGAGTGAGTTTGTGAGCGAGGCATCACCCACGAGACGAATTGCCCTTTTTTTGGACAGAATACAATACTTTCAGGGTACGTTGGGTGCTGCTCTCCAAATATGGGAACAGTATTCCAGGACAGGTCGGATCTGTGCCTTATAGATCATAAGCAGCTGACTGGAAGTGAACTAGCTCCTGGCCCGAAACAGCAAACCAAGTTATTGGGATGCACTTTTAGCAATTGATCTCACGTGATTTTCCCAAGAAAGGTTATTGCTGATAGTAATACCAAGCATCGAAATGGAGGTCTTCAAAGGTATGGTTAGTACTGACATGCTTATGTTTGGCACAGTGAGATCGGCTTTTCTAGAGAAAAGGCATGCTTGTGTTTTGTTTGCATTGAAATCTACCAAGTTATTGGATCCCCATTCGAGAATTGTTGCCAAGTACATATTTATGTTGCCAACATTTCTCCCTTGTTCGTTTCTGATTTGCCTGGCTGGTATTGGATCCCTGGAAGAGAAGGCGGTATGGAGGGTACTATCATCCGCGAAGCTGGGTACTGGACATGAAGTTGCTTCCAACAAATCGTTGATATGGAGTAGAAATAGTGTTGGTGCTATATAGAATTGTTCCTTGCGGAACACCAGCATTTATAAGAGAGTCAGATGGAACTCCGTCGACCACTACATAGGTCATAGAGAGACCTGTTTGAGAGAAAACTAGCTAGCAGAGAAAATAGCTGGGGAAGCAAGCCAAAGATGGAAGCTTGGCAAGGAGTCCGTGGTGCCAGACTCGATCGAATGCCTTGGAGATATCAAGTGCCACGGCTAAGGTTTCACCATATTTTTCAATAGATTGCTGCCATATATGCCATATTGCCTATCGTTGATAATACCTGAATGTTCCAGGTATTTCATGAGCTCGATGTTGATAGCTTTCTCCATGATCTTTGAAATAATAGTGCGATCGGTCTGTAGTTGCTAGGTAGGGTCTTTTTCTCTCTTTTAAGAACTGGTTCCATCCTTTCGCCATGATCTTTGAAATAATAGATATAGCAGTGCGATCGGTCTGTAGTTGCTAGGTAGGGTCTTCTTGCCTCTTTTAGGAACTGGTTGTACTCTAGCAATTTTCCAGTTGGACGGGAATATCCCCAATTTGTAGGAGTAGTTGTACAACTTGCAGAGAACAGGTGTTAGTCCGGGACCACATTTCTTGAGAACAATCGGTGGTATTCCGTCGGAGCTACAAGCTTCGTTGGTGCGTTATTGCTATGGACTTCTGTTTATACTAAAATATGTTGGCTAGGCTATCAGATGACGATGTCTAGTAAATTTCCATCATATTGTGACATTCCCCCTCTTACCCCTGTGATCTTCACGTGATTCCGACCGAGTAGGCCATTTTTTCATCCATTTTGAAGCAACACTCAACACCCAAGTCAAATTTCAGAATAAATGATCATTACCAGTTTTTTTTCTATATGATTCCAACTTCATAAATGACACTAGCACTAGACCCTATAATTTGTTCAAAATTTCCACAGTTTTACAGGGTGTTCCTTGAAAACATGCTTTTATTCAATGGGGTTATTCTTCGATTCATTTAAAGAAGAAAACTTCATATGAACGTATGTCCTAAAAGTCTATACTTTTGAGATACAGGGTGATGAAGTTTTGAAAAATATTCAGTTTTTTGATAATAACTGAGACAATATTGTATACATCTTCATGAAATTTAGTACACGTTTTTTATGCATCAAGGTGCATTTTCTGATGTTCGAAAATTTTCATTTTCTCTACCAGTGGAACAGTTACGGGAATATTATTGTTTATATTTTACTTCAAAGTGAGCAACGACAAAAAAATTTCAAATTTCATCCGCTGTCAGAAAAAGCTAATTAATTATGTACAAAAAAGATCCTCTTGTTGACACTCGATAGAACGCTTCGTTTTCGAGGAAAAACGGAAAAACGAGACCAGACTTCGAATTTTGATGTCTTCAGGACATCCATTACTGGATAACCGCAGTATGTAACATTTTGAAATCAATATACCGATTCAGTCACATAGCAGACTGAAATTCGCGATCACGAAAAGCTATACAGGGTGGACAAAACAATAATCTATGCATATTTTCAACTTTGACACGCTGTATCTCAAAAGTTATGACGTTTACGACATACGTTCATATGAAGTTTTATTCTTGAAATGGGTCGAAGAATCGGTACCTTGAATATAAGCATAGTTTCAAAATTAAGAATCCATGTTTGCGCTGTTGTCACGTTTACGAAATAATATCCGTTTCAACAATTTCGCAATAAAATGATCGTTATGGCAGCATTTTCAATAATAAAGTGTAAATAGTGTTTTTAGAATTAACATTCGTGCATGAAAAATTATACATCGCTGTATAATGGTATAAGTAGATCCAAACTGTATTGTTTCGCGGCTCTTTAAAGCTTACGACCTTTTATTATGTCGCTCGTTATTGTGCATTTTAGTGCCCGAAATAAAAAGACCCATCGTGACGGGTGAAGAACGAAATAATGAATACAGAAAAAAAAGAATGAAAAAAAAAATAGCTGCGTTGTCGTCGAATATAAAAAGGCCGTTGTTTCACAGTTCAAGGGAAGGAAATTTCACGCGTCCGATTGGCAGCATCCTTTGTTTCGTTTGTTTCCATTCGGATCGTCGAAATTTTAATATCGATATGGAATTTTTTCGAGTGGTATATGAGCGGTCTCGCGACAAAGGCAGTCGCATTAAAAATGCGAGGAGAACTCGACAACAATATGGGCATTTAGAGGGTCTCGTGACCCCCGCCGTTTGTCAGATACAATAGTCGTTAATAGATGGGCTTCACACTGTTTTAAAAATGCGCCCATTCATTGGGACCCCGTTTGCTTTGTTAAATGATGCGCGCAAGGAGGAATGCGTTTTCATAAAAAAAAAATTAAAAAATATGTATATATTTCGGTCAGCTGTCGACAGGACGCAGGATTCGATTTAATGAACTAATGACAGCGCCCCATGATCGGATGGGTACCTACTGTGGGTGTAGTGTGGTATTCGGAATCAACTGTTCTGATACACACATAAAAATAAATTCGAAATGATATACCAGGTGTCCCAGAGCTTTTAGACGGGGGAGACCACTGATTTTTTAAAACGACATTATCGTGAACTCTATAATGAAAAACAACCAGCGAATTAATTTTGAATTTTGTAATTAATACTAAGACGGTGAAAAAAATGAATTAGAATATGCCCATTTCAAAACACACAATTCCTGTGCTATTTGAGATTTTGTTAATTCATTGGTGTGACTGGTGCGACGTCTTAGTCCCAACACGCCTATTGTCCTTGAACTGACCAATCACACTGCAACACTGAAAAATGACGAGGTATCAGAGAGATATAGCTACAGCTCGGGACTAATACGTCACGGCTCCACCATCATATGTGGCTGTTTAAAATATCGAATGAAATATGCTGATTTCAGAACGATATAGATTCGATATCCTTCAACTTAAACTCATAATATTGATTGTACATCAAACGTAAATCATGATTCGTCGATTGAAAGAGGTTTGCACGGATTTCTTCTCTCAGTGGTCTTCCCCAATTTTCATTCTCAATGTGCGAGTGCGTTCTAAGTTTTTTTATTTCTCAACTCTTTCATATCATTTCGATATATAACACCCCCTAGGTGTACAGCTTCATTTTTTTTCTGATTTCCAAGAAAGATATCACAAAACCAACTCAAAATATCGCGAAAAACACAAACGAACTTGAAATAATTTCGAAATCAATCATTTTTTTCAGAAAAAGGGTGGGTCGAAGTTTAACCCACCATACCATGAGGTGAAATATTTCATGATACCTAATTCTTTTGAAATCACTATGATACGTCTGGAAAGATGTTCTGTTTGTTCCTAGACGAAGTAACTGATAGAAGAGAGTGTAAGGTGATGGATTATCCAAATCCTTGATGTCTTGAGCAACTCCGGAGGATTCATTGAAATCTTCTGGTTGAGCGATCTCATCCATTCTACACCATTTTATCTCTGTAACTGGCTTCAACTTTGATAATGGAATCAAATCTTCTGGGTCCCATGTATCCATATAGGTACTGTTGTCTCGTCATCTAAACTACTCAACACTGATTTCGTCGCACACCAAAATGTCCCCCTGTTATAATGTGAATAACTTTTTTCTGTTTGGAACAATTTGAATTTGGTTCACACTGTTCGATAGCCCAGTCCTTCAGCTATAATCTGGTACTTCATTAAACATAAGGGTATTCACATAAAATCTCTACATGGTGTTTTCCGACACTGTGCGAAATTTCGGAATATTCAAAAGGCTCTCAAATGGTGTAAAAAAAATTTTTCTCAACTTCGACAACAGAGGCATGAAGATGATCTCATTACCTCGAGATATTTCGCGAATCAACTTTCTATCTCACTTATTTACAGTGATCTCAAAAAATCAACTTTTTGGTTTTGCAGCCATAACTTTTTTCCACGTCAACCGATTTTGGAAATCTTAGGCTCATTTTGAAGATAAAACTTCAAATGAAGAGATCTGAATATCAGAATTGACTCAAGACCGCTATCAAAGATCTAGAGTTTTCTTGAAAGTGACCCAAATCTGGCGTGAAGGGCAAGGGCTCCCTGAAAAATCTCTTGACCACTTCTGCCAGAAAATGTTTGTTGGTGTATGGTGGGACAAACTTTGAACAGCATCGATTTTCACAGATTATGGATATAAGATAAACAATTGAGTTGAAATAATAAAACTAGTAGCTTACCTATGTTTTTATTCAACGACAGATGACTACAAGCCGAAGATATCAAAAATTTCGCTGTCATCTGTTACAGTCGTAAAAAAAGTATAGTGTATGTAACTCGCACGGAATGCTTATTTCCCACTCGTATGATTTGCATCATAAGCCGTAGGCGAATGCTCGTGGGAAATTACTATCATTCCGTGCTCGTTAAACAATATACTATAATTTGGGATCTTCATCTGGACCAAAGAAATGTTCAAAATTCCAGTGAGTTTCCAGGAAAGCAATACACGCGATTCTTAAAAGATTTTCTTGTTCTGAATTACTTCAATAGAGCATTCATTCAAGTGAATTTTCAGTGCTAATTTCTTGAATTAGCCAAATCACTTTTTCCAAGATTTCTCATCACAAACGCAATTTTGTTTTCAAGTAACAATAACAATAATATCATAAAAGTTCATTCCTGAACGTCGTGGTAATTTTTTTTGCTATGACTAACCTATACTGAATTCAACTCAAAAACTGATAGGTGTAGTATTCTCATTCCTTTTATTCATTAAAATACTTAGGTAGGTATCAAACCAGATGTCTATGTGTATGTTGTATTTGCCAATTCTGTGAACTGTGAAGGCTACTGCTTTGCAGTAATGGGGGGCCATAAAATACCCACAGTAATTAAATAGTGAATCAGTTTGGCATTTATTGCACAGATGAATTATATTGGTGACAACATAATTGGAAAAGCAGGTGGAATCCATGTGGAACCATGTTTCTTTCACACAAATGACAGAATGCATTGCCATAAAATATCCATGACACTCACTTCTAGAATGAAAATTGGTACCCAGGTATTATATAGGTGAACCTTGCTCATTGAAAACATTCAATATTTCGATTTATCTCAATCTTCAGAGTAGGTACACCTACTCAACATACTCATTTAATTGTCTATCCTAATACACACTTATGCCTGAAGATGTATATTCATTCATTCATCATTATAGCCTTCAGAAGATTAACATTTGCCTGTTTTCCACCAGCTGATATGTTTTATTTTTGTCAAAAAGGTTGAAGGAGTACCTAGGTGAAAAGGTACCTACCTATACCTATACCTACTTTTATAGTACCTATATAGGTAGGTAGTACCTAAGAGGTAGGTATATTATGTACTTATGAATCAAATAATAATGATGACTCTAAAAGATGAAATTTTTGGTTATGATAGGAGGCTGTTTCATTTCAAATCTGTAATTCTAAAGTAAGTACTTAGTAGGTATCTATCCTAATGAAAAAAAAGTACCTAGGTATTTGTTGCATCAAGTGTTGCCTACTTACACTAGCCTACTACTTACCTGTGTAGGAATGAGTAGAACAGGAAATCAAAACCCTTTGGAATTGGATTTGGATAGGTCTTCTCTGGCATTTCAAATCTAGATACATTTTCATTTTGGCATTCTTTTTTATCACAGACTTTGGATACACTGAAAATGAAATAAGGTGGGAATGGGAACACTATTGCGATTATTGCGAATATGAAAAATAAGAATGTAATATCATATCATGCCATATTATTCGATCTGCAGGATTAACAGGATAACCAGAATGGGAAATTAGGTAGCTTGAGGAAGATGATTGAAAGGAAATCACAGGAATGAAAAACACAAATGAATAAATTAAACAAAACAAAATGGAACCGGGAACCGGAAACAAAACAAAACAAGTGACAGAACCACACCAGGGTTGCCAACTCCGTGAAACGGCAGGACCGTACTTAGTTACTGAAATTATCGTATTATGGAAAACATATTTCAGTCAGACTGGTTTAATTGATTTCAGTCTTGATTTTGATTGCATATATCAACATATCTGGGTACATCTTGAAACAAATAAAAAAATGGAACTACAACTACAATAAAAATTCCTCTTATATATTTTGAATAATAAAAATTACCTCATAATTTCTTCACCACTTTCATTCACGACTAACAGGAAATGAAAAAATCTTACGGTTTGGACCGTCCGCCGTATTATGGGAAAAAAATAACATAAAAATACTAACTACTATAGTATTGTAAATAATACTCGAAAGCATCTCCACGACATTTTAATATGATCAAACGATCAAATCAATGAGGGCTTACATTTTCACTCTCACCAGTTGGCGCCTCTAGAACAAGTCAAAAATCACAAAGCTTTGCCGTATCGTATAGCCCAAAAGCTATGGCCTGTTTTATTAAAAATATTCGAAAAAAATGATGTAGATTATTTGAACAAATAGAAAACATCAAGTGATTGAAAGACGTGAACCGTCTTACGTATTTTTACTCTCGATCTGGAACTTTATGATCACCTCTTACATTGACGGAGAGAGAAGAAGAAGAAGTATATTTATCAATTCTACCAACCCTGACCTTATGTTCCCGTGGCGCGGTTTGTTGGACAATAAATAATCTGGTATGCCCAATGGTTAGCCCTCAGTGGTAGATGTTTGGAACATATACAGGGTGTTAACAAATTAGTATCGCAACGGAAAACTGTAGATTCCTCATAAAAAAAGGTAACTATTTTTCCTTCACGAATTTTTTCTCCAGTCTTCTGTTTTCAATATACAGGGCTTCAAAAAATATATTAAGAAAATCAGTTTTTTGCTTTTATCTCAGGAACTGTTTGGGCTAAACACTTCATCATCAATATAAATGACTACTTCTAAGGCTCTTGATCAATTTACTTCGACATGTCAGTGGCGGAGAGGTCAACGCCTCATAAAGGTTTAGCCCCCAAACTAAATGATTATATTAAAATGTCGTGGGGATGATTTATTGGAGTATTATGCAGTAGTTATTATACTTTACTCCAATTTGAGAAACCATGGACTCCTACCAAAGATTATACCATATAAAAGTACGTTCGGGACCGTACCGCTGGCACAGAACACAAATCATTTTAACCTCAGACACAGAACAGACAAAATAGACCATAGTAGCGATTTCCATCATTTGGGAAAATCGAAGCGCTATGAGTGTGGGTGCATACCTTCTGGCTAGTGCCAGAAGTCACGGGATTTTCATTTCCAATTCACATTTTCAAATGAACTATTTATCTACCCTACTGGAAAACAACTTGGAAAAACAAATAATAAAAAGACTCTGCAACGACAGTAGATAATATATAATCGCTGATGTATTCTGGATTTATCGCATTTCTGTTGACGATGCCTTTCATCGTATACAGGACATTAAGGCAATTCCTTTTAAAGTGTCTGTCCGCGAGAGAGGACATCGCCGTGGTTTCGATCGCCCAGTACGAGATGGCATTAACTTGACAATCTAGAAACAAGTGAAGTCGCCCATAAATAAAATGAGGAAGATGGTGTGCGTAGGCCGAACATAAAACGTTGCAGCTTTGAATCATGACCCCTACAATATCTATAAACCACTGCCACACACACGCATGTGATTATCCTCATCCTCTAAGTCTCTATCTCTATTATCGTTATCGGTGTGTAACAAAAATGGATTATTGTTCTAACATTGTCACCGCTGATGATTATTAATTGTTTCGTCACATATACCATATGTCGATAGGTTCTTGAATAAAACCCCTAGTTCAGTAAGCCCTTTGTATTCTTTCAGAACCAGAAACAAGAACGAACCATCATTTATATTGAAAAGTCTGAAAGTCTGTTTTTTTTTAGTAGTAGCCAGTCCATTGAATTTTTATCGCGTTATATTCAGCCTCGTAACTTTTGTAAATTGAAAGAAGAGGACAGGCAATTCATTGGTCGTAATATCATCACCGAAAATAAAGGTTATAATAAATGTTCATCCGTGTCGTCGTAAAATGAGATTTTAGCGGGTCCGAAATCAGGAAGAAAAGTGACTTGTGACAGTTCTCTCGTTAAAAAGCGGCTTTTTGCCGAGACACACACGTAATGACTGACGTATTTTTTGTTCATCCAATATTTTTATAAGTTCTGGAGCCTCATTAGGCCTGCTATGCAATTCACAGCGGGAGACAACTACGCCTTTCTCTCACAAAATCGACCGCTGTATGTGTGGAGGTGTTATAACGTCGGTAACTAAGTTTTGACGGGTCTGATGATAATTAAAATAATTTACTTGGAACTACGTTTTTTTGTAGTCGGTCTATCATAAACTTTTAATGTTCCATTGATTGCTTGAGAATGTACAGCGCCTCCTATTCAAATGAAGACAAATCATTCGATCGCATAATAAGTTTTAAAGGGGCAATTGGAACCCTCAGCCGCATTTGACCATTTGGAACAACCTTAGATCTCAACTAATGTATCTCGATTTATGGAACAAGTGAGTATAAATGCCACCTATATCCTGTATTTAACATCTATAGCTTCTCATTCCACATTTTCAATCTGAGATTGTTACTAAATATTTAATTGAAACTAACTAGAATCCGTACCAACGTTCCACCATAGATCGAAACATGAATACATAATGTTTTATTAAAGTTATAAAGGCACTGGATACGCTAATTTACCGGGGGATTGCGACGTAGTCACAATCATTCACGGTTGTATTTGACATTCGACAACGACAACACTTCTCTTTCGATAATTTGTTTTTAATCCTGGTTTTTATTTTTTATATGTGTCAAAATATGTGATGAAAACAGATTTTTCTAAATAATGTGATCCAAAAGACAGGCGGAAAAGAAGGTGTAATTTGTAACTTTATAGTGAAATATTACAATAAGTGATGGTTTGTTCACATTTTCATTATCAAATTCGTGCTTTTCAAACAAAAATACGTAAGTACCAAACAAATTTTTTGAAAAAAAAACCATAGCATATTATGATAAGTGCAATTTACCGCCAGGTATTATTTATTATTGCAATATCTTGCTGGCTGAGCAATCTGAGCTGGATATGTATGGCTATGCTGATTTCAGTTCTTGCTCAATTTGCTCATGCATCCATATTATCTTTGGACTATGTAAAAAATCACAAAATGCAAAGTACAATGTACCTATATGTGACACAGTATCCCTATCAATATACCAACTATCAAGAAAGTCAAATTCCAAGGTGTCGTCTGGTGTTTTTCATATCTGAGTACTTGCTGTAAAGTGGTATTTTTTGGGTTCTGTATGAGTATCAAAACTGGGAACATTCTTTGATGACTGTTGATGAACATGCTGTCTTCATTAATTCAGACAAAGCTGACATAAAAATAATCTCATATAGGTAAACCTATTATCCAGTTTCTCTAATTAAAAAAATGTATATTATAGTTGGACGTGTGTATTTAGATCTATGGTTGGACCTACCCTAGCTTTTTCATGGAAGTTCTATGAATATTTTAACATTTATTCATTTTCATCCAGTTTTAATTAAAACTGTCATGTTAAAAAATTGACCCTAGGTTTACTTCAGTTTTGAGATCCCAAATATGTGTAGATTTTGTTTTAAAATCTACAGAGGGATCTCAGAATTGAATTCATTATTGATTTACAAACAAATTATGTTTCTTGAATATGCTTTCTCAAGTTTTTAATTTTTGAAATAGATGATGTTCAAGTTGACAATATAAATACATTTAGTTTCAACAAGTAGGTTATAGTAAAATGAAATGAAATATTCTATTACTGAGTGCCATAGAGAGCTAGTATTATCAGGCCTATTGGAATTCCAGCGGCCCTGTTGAAAGGTAGGAAACAGAAAAACATAATTTTTCTCAGCATTTTCACTGGAAACAATTGATATACAAATGCTGATGTGCGAGAGTGGCTCCTGATAGCCATACTGAATATAATCTTGGAATTATAAAACCACCATAAAAGTAAGCCTGATCAATGAAAAACATGTATTTTTGTTCTCATTATTTTACTTCTTTTCAATTTCATTACATTTGGCTACTTTTTTCGTACATTTCAAAGGTTAGTATGGTGGTCCTATATGAACTCTTATTGCGGTGTGGGGTCGCATATGCATTTCATGTTTTTGATGGATCAAAATCGGTACACGAAATTATTAGGCCAATAATAGCTAAACGACGCTATATATGTTTAGTTGCCTAAACCATAATTAATTTTTTTCTGTGATTGGAAAAAAGTTTGGCATTTCATCTCTGTTGGCAGGTTATAAAATGTCACTTTTCAAATATTACTTTTTTCCCGTGGGAAAAAAGTGAGTACTTTTTTCCCGGATATATATCACATATATGTTCACTGTTAATGGCTTTTGGTGTGCTGTTCCGAATAATGAGTCAATAATACCGTCTCCGAGAAAGAACTTTTATCTTCCATTCGACTTGGCGGTTACGTATATAACTGAACTGTAAAGTAGCTTTTCGCACGGAACAAGAATCCAAGATTTTGTGAAGCAGCTTTTGCGATGGATCTGACATGATTATCCCATGAAAGAGTGTTGCTGATGGAAATACCGAGCATAGATATGGTGGGCTTGGTGGAGATGGTGGTGCCAGACCAATATCGGGCATACTGAGTTCCGCCTTTCTAGAGAAAATACAGGCTTGAGTTTTGGTGGCGTTGAATTCAACTAGGTTGTTGGTCCCCAGGCTGTGATTTCAGCAAGGTCTTCATTGACAGTATTGTCTGCCTGCTCCGTGAATTCTTAGTTTCCTGGGAAGAAATGGGAATTCTGGAAGAGAACGCAGTATGGAGGGTACTATCATCTGCAAAGCTGTGGATGGGGCAAGTTGTTACTCCCAACAGATCATTGATATGAAGAAGGAATAATGTTGGTGCCAAAATTGATCCTTGTGGAACTCCGGAATTGATGCCAATGGTATCAGACGATACACCGTCCACCACCACGTGAAGCGATCTGCCTGAAAGAAAACTCGATAAGAGATGGCATAGCTGAGGTGGTAAGCCGTATGATGGTAGTTTGTGGAGGAGTCCTTCGTGCCAAACACGGTCGAATGCTTTCGATATGTCCAACGCGACAGCTAGAGACTCCCCGTATTTTTCTAATGAAGCTTGCCATAAATGGGTGACGTAGGCAAGTAGATCTCCAGTCCATTGGTTAGTCATGACTCTCCCTGTATATTATCTGTACAGGTAAGTAAAATAAGGAAAATGCTGTGCGACAGACCACACGCATCTTCGATAAAAATAGCTGGCCCGTGTTCTTGTGGCCTTAACAAGGATGTCGGCCGGACCGTAGTCGATCTGGTCCTCCGGTAATGTCATAGGTTGTTAGTCACCGGCCCGTCGGACGGATACACTCCGTATCTCTTTCTGATAAATCATGATCGAATTTCAGGCCATTAGCTCTCTTACGATTTTATTTGGGAAGCGGGTTATCGCGCTAGAATCGACGAAACGCGATAAATATCCCAGTCCGAAGGTACAGTGATACATCGGTGAGATGATCGAATAAACTACGGGAATAATAATATTCCCAAATTGTTTGTTCGTTCGGTGTCCCGTGTCTGTTTCATTTTTTTTTTTTTTCGGTTGTTTTCAAGAGCCAAGCTTTTTGGTGAGTTTATTTCTTCGTAACTTGAAACGACGATTAGCTTAGACGACATAGACATTGATTAAATTCAAGCGTGCATGGACGAGATTCATGAGATTGGTTAATTATTATTAATCTATAATATTATAAAGAGGAGAGATTGGAAACTACTGGATCGATTTGGCTGAAAATTGGTGGGGAGGTAGCTTAGAACCAGGAGAAGGTTATAGGATACTTTTTATCCCGTTACCTTTAGGAAATTCAAGATGGCGGATCTAATATATCGGACGAGTTTTGTAATTATGGTCCGATTCTATTCAAAAGTGGTATCTGGGGGTTTTCGGGTTCGGAGATTATGATTCTTTCGTCAGATTTTGATAATTCGGGCGGAATTTGGAAATTGAAGATGGCGGAACCAATATGGCCGACGAGTTTTGTAACTATTAACCGATTCTTTTCAAAATTGGTTCCTAGGGGTTCTCGTGATCGGAGATTATGATGCCTTCGTCAAAATTAAGGAATTCAAGATGGCGGATCCAAAATGGCATATTTTGTGATTAGGATCCTATTTCATTGAAATTTGATATCTGGTGGTTCTCGGGGTCGGAGATTATGATTCATTCGTCAAAATGAGGAAATTCAAGATGGCGGACCCAATATGGCGGACGTGTATTGTAATTATGATCCGACCCTCTTCAAAATAGTTATCTGGGAGTTTTCGGGGTCGGAGATTATGATTCTTTTGTCAAAATTTGGAAAGGGCGCTTCGTTTCAGAGAACGATTTCAAATTTTCATGTCTGAGTACTCCATTCAGGACATCCATTACTGGATAACCACATCAGTATGTAACATTTTAAAATTTCCATTCCGATTCAGTCCCATAGCAGACTGAATTTTGCCATCACGAAAAGACACACGGTGGATAGAAAATTAGCATTAGCACCCTGTATTTCCATGAGAGTTATAATGTTAAGCAATGGGCGTGTATATACCTATACCTACACCTTAGTAGAAATTTTAACTCAAACCATGTTCATAATGATCTTTCCATACATGCATAAATAATGATTGAAGACATAATTCGATCGAAAAATTAACTGGAATGTTTTATTTTTGGACATAAATAATAGTACCTTCTGAAAACGGACCCTCTTATGACGTAGAAACCTCATCTCGTCATTATCACTGTTGCCATATGATCCAAACAAAATATACGAGAGATCGAAATCGATATTGAAATATCTTTTGATATCCACTACCACTACTGCAGAAAAATATATTCAAGTTGTCGATTGTAGGTTGAATCATTGGAATATAAACAATCTCTAGACAACGAAATGTCACAATAATCCAATATATTTCATAAACGTAGCAACATTGCTTTGTTGACCCGTTTCACATGGAGCTGCAAAAAGTCAATATAGGTTAGGTTAGAATTGATCTTCTTCTTGTTCTTATTATCTTTGTCCCAAAAATCAACTTGCCTATTCACCAATCTTGCTGTTTTGTCAGAAATCATGTATCATTCATCTCTGACTGGAATAGTCTGGTTCAAATAATGATTTCAATAATAGGGTTTTGACGTCACATCATCGCCTCGTTTTCAGAGGTCCGAAAAATCGGGGATTTCGATAATTTTTTATAAAACGTAGGGAGCTCACAGCAAGAAACGGTTTGCGGTGGTGAGCTAGTTTGGGTATCGAATTATGAAATAATTTTTTTTTGGTGATTTAAGCCCATTGTTAGAGGTTTTGAAATGTTACAATTTCAAAAAAGAACATGGCGCTTGCGATAAAATTGCAGAGGTAGAAGATCACGAAATAATTCGGTTTCCGCCATATTACTGTACTTTTAATCCCATCGAGTTGATGTGGCATAAACTTTTAGATCTAATTAATATACGCCCGCCTAATGATACACCAACCCAAAATCATAGTGTAATTATTGTACTGATTTAATTCCCAACCAACTCAATATATATAATCTTAATTTCGACACATTCTGAAGTCAAGCCATCTGAGATAAGGTCATTTTCTTAGATCTTGAAAAGAACTATACCACTGTTTTGGGATGGTCTCCCTTCCCTTGTAGTGTTGTAGTAGCTTATTTCGATGACAACGAGTGAATCTTCGACCGTATCGTTTATGAGAGGTGTTAAATATTCAGCCGGAATTTCCATATTTAATCTCGGCAATAATTGATGTATCACAGTCGGAATCCCGGAATAAAACGTTCGATTCTTTCATCGCCAGACCACGGTGACCGCCAGGTAAAATTTCGTTTCCAGTTACTATGGGGGGCGATCAGGGCTCTCTTGATCAGATAAGCGCGGTCGATGTGTCAAGCTCCGGGGAGGTCATGTCAACCGGCATTTTATGTTATGTGCACAACTAACACGTCGACCGTAGAAGCAAAGGCAAAGCAACAGGTGACGATGATGGGCCATCAGCAACAAGTGTCGGTAATTGGCGTTTGTGATAAAGCTATAGGTTATAAACCCTGCTCGCTGGGAGACCTGCTGATAAGACGGTAATAGGACTTGAGGCGACAGGCCACCTTCTTTTGTTGTGGTAGAGGCAGTGGTGCCTACATGGAAACTGAAAATTCCACATTTCTTGAAAAAATGTTCCGTCATATCCCGATACATTCAAGTTGACTGAGTAATATATCAAGGAATTTTGTTTAGAAAAATAAAGATTTGCATAATCTATCGAAATGTAGAAGTTATTCCAATTTTAATGTTCTGACGCCTATAAGATCGAAATCTTTATCACCTAAAATTACCAAACCACAAAACTACGAAATTCAAAAATTCTCCTATCTACAAAGCATTGAGCTTCTACAACAAACTTCCAACAGCATTAAAAATTCTGAATGTGGCAGAATAAAATGTTTGCTGATTGAAAACAGTTACTATTCCCATCATCAAGAGAACTTGGATGATCCATTATATAGTGTGAATTATTTTACTTTTTACCTATATATTTTACTTGTAGTGTGCTGTCAACTTAATTGTTATACCTTTACGTAATTTAACTTCGTTTCGATGATTTTCATTATTTATGGTCGTGGTTCATTTGTACGCATGTTATGATGATTTTATCAAGGTGATTCTAAAATAGGTGGTCAAACTTTGGGAGTATATACAGTGAGTGAAATAATTACGAAAACCTCGGTAACATTTTTTTCTGAAGTGACCCCCAAGAAAGATACAGCCCCTCAAAGGGGGGCCTCGGAGAATGATTTTGTATTATTATCTCCAACACCTTGTATGAAATTATGAAATCCCAAGGCTATCAACATAGAAAATGAGCTATCGTTGAATCTCGATAAACTGAACCATTAGCGAATAAAATTTATTTTTTCAAGATTTCATTTAAATTGCAATTTTGGTATGCACTTGAGTTCAATTATCTAGTTAAAATCTTGAAACTGAATTTTTAACTACTTCTAATCGTCTGATCAACTTGGAATCTGGCAAATGACAGTTGACAACGCGTTATGGACTTTTTGATAGAAAAAAATATGGCGGCTCCAATGTGGCTGACCAGATTTGTGATTATGGTTCGACTCGATTCAAAATTGGTTTGTAAGGGTTTTTGGGGTTGGAAATTCTGAATTCGTTGTCGGAATTCATGAATTGAAAATAGACGCCGAGTTTCGTGTTTATGGTCTGATCCTATTGAAAATACTAAAATGAAAAATATTGTTAAAAACAAGCTTCTTTTGAATTTTATTCGCTAATAGTTCATTTTATCGAGATGCAAGAGGAGCACCTTTTCTATGTAAATAGCCCTGAAATTTCATAATTTCATGTCAAAAAACTGAAATTGCGATGAACAAAAAAGTTGGGGTTATTTTTACCCCCTACCTCCCTATTTTGACACACCCCTGTATTTAATTTTGAGGTGATTTTAACTCCATTCGAACCGGCATTGAATAGTAAGTGGATGGACGAAATTTCAGATTTTCATTATACAAGGTGTTGGAGATAATAATACATAATCATTCTCCGAGGCCCCCCTTTGAGGGGCTGTATCTTTCTTGGGGGTCACTTCAGAAGAGAATGTTACGGAGGTTTTCGTAACTATTTCACCCACTCTATATACTCCCAAAGTTTGACCACCTATTTTAGAATCACCTTGTATATTATACTTGCAATCGTCCTCACGTATGATCTTGTGTTGTGATATCTTATTATGTTTTATTGGATTATATATATGATTGTAATATATTTTTATTTATACTTAATGAACTTAATGACCTACAACATGCGGTTTCATTGTACCATGTGATATAAAATGACTTACCATATGTACACACTGTACCAAAATGGCTAATAAAATATTTACATTTATTTTTTATTTTTTGTAAGTATTAACTGTTCAGAGCGTAGAATATTTTGTTTCGTCTGTGAATCTACGGTTTTATGTTACAAATTTTCAAGAATTGGCGCATGACACAAGAGAGAATTTTGATTTTTGATGAAATGGCCGTTTATCATCCATCAATAAAAAAAATGAGTTCCCACTGGATGAGACGATTAAACCATAACGATACAGTTTTGCTCATTTGCAAGAATTCCATTCTGGATTCTCATGGAATGTATGTATATTATGTTTGTTTTACAATGTGTTTCATTCGATTCCTTTACTCAAAATTACATCCTATAATCAGTATAATCCTAAACATTTATATTATAACCTGAGAAATATGACCGCAGTCCCATCTACATAATGTAGCAGAAAGGACTTCGATTTCCCGCATAATTATTTCCCGGAAAATGATTTTTCCCACCAAAAATCTCGTATGCGTTCGGATTTCCCGAAATGCGGGAAATTTTCCGCAAATTGGCAACAATGGGTAGAGGGTAATGGGCACGACGTATACAGGGTGTCCCATAATTAGCGGGCAATACGTTCACCAGCAGATTTATGGATCAAAAATAAGAAAAAAAATTACTATAAACATAGGTCGAATAATGGTTCATAAGCGATCTACAGCCCCCTGAAGGTGGTATCCTGAAGATAATTTTTATTTTATATCTTCGAAACTGTCGATAGTAGAATTATAAAAGTCGACCAATCTTTCTATTTCTTATAATATGCGATAATAATAATTTCGAAATTCCATCCAACTGTGGTAATATCAACCCAACTTCTTTGAAATCGATTTGAAAATTCTCTGTCACCTGTTTTGATTATTTTTTCGCAAACATAGTGGTCGTGATTCATGGTCTACGATAAAATTTTTAATTTTCGCGGTTTCATTATGAATTTTTATGACATGACATGAAGTTATTTTCAAATCGATTTCACTCGAGAACGGTGCTTCTTATCGAAGTTAAACAAGTGCAACCGTCACATGTAAAAGGAAAAGGCTTTGAAGTTGCATAATCTTATGCCAAAGTTGCAAAAAAAACGCACTTAAAAAAGTTGGCGGATTTTTCCCCCACCCATTTCTGGATGAAATTTTGGAATTATTATCATCGCAGATTATTGAACATAAAAAGGTTGTCCGACTTGCAGAGTTTCATAATTCTGCTATCAAAAGCTTCGAAGATATAAAATAAAAAACCATCTCCAGGGTACCACCTTTAGGGAGCTGTAGCTCGCTTATGAATAATTATTTTTTTACATTATATGTTTCTATTTCTTATTTTTATTTATTCATTTAACAATTTTTGCCATGTATATACAGTTGATTTTGGGGTTTGAATGTTTGAGGTGTTGGTAAACAACCTTAGCGACAACGAATAATAGAAACACCTTGGAAATGGTCAATATGGTTTGTTAAGGAGTAGGTAGGTAGGTTTTAGAAACAAAAATAAAACGACCTGCAAAAATAATCCATCTCGGCGAGATTGTTTGTTCAACTCAAATCTCCAATATTAATACTATACAATAGTTGGTGCAGTCTTTGGTTCAGTTTAGCATTGACTTTTCATGGAATAATTCTTTGAAGTATGGTGGTACACGTTCTGTACCACATATTCCTTGACCCTTAAAGCATGATGGTGGTCTATGAAATGTACCACGTACAAATCAATTTTTCTGGTAGTTGCATAGCGGTTCAGAGTGAATCACAGATTGTCGAGCTTTGTTTACACATAGACTCGATATTTCAAGGCCGAATCAGACTCCACCTGACGTGACTTGATAAAATAAATTATTGTGTATCATATTGCATATTAATTGGTTATTTTTGTGACAGTAGGCTGTTCTGTTGATGAACATTTCGTCTCGTAAACAAATTGCATTTTTTTCTTTGTTATTTTGCTCGCATATACATCGATAACTGATATATTCAGTATTCCAGATTTTTTGGGATTCTCTCTCCTCGTTTCTCTAAAATAGTAAGAACAAATCAGATGATTTTCCCCAGAATGTCACTGCGTTTAAAGAATTTTCCTATCAGAGAGCCTAAAAGAAAAATTCACTAGCTTGTCAGTGACAATTTGTACTTATTGAAAAAAGTTTGGAGAAAAGGAATATAGGTATATAGAAAAAATATCAAATTTTTACTTATCTTTGGACGTTTCGGGAACGAATCTGTTCCCGTTTTTTCAGCTACAGACAGTATTTTTGATATATTCAGGTAAGGATAATTGCATGAAATAAAATTAAATACTGAAATTTACTGTTATTTTAGAGTCATTTGTGAATGTTCAATATTCGTACCACCAGAGCCAATATGGATGATAATGAAGAATTGTCTTACAGACTGGTGGATTTATCCAGTGGTCCGAATTATACGATGAGTTATTCGCTGATATTCCTTCTGGAAATGATTCGGAAGATATTGGTAGTGATTCTGAGAATGCAAATGGATTTCAGAGTATCGAACCACCATTAGAACTAGAGATAGATGATGGTTGGGAGGTTGAGGATCTACTTCCACTATCCAACCCATACAAATAAAAAAACAAGCCATATGTTCCCTCAGATATAGAACATAGGGAAAATGCCCATATGCCTATATATCGGGTGGTCACAAAAAAAACCGAAAGTTTTTATTTTCCTCGTGGTTTCATCATTTCTCAACCGAATTCTTATTTCATGGCGTCGTTTCATAGCTAAAGGGCTGTAGTATACAGTGGAATATTTGAATATATCATAATGAACAAAAACAAAATGGCGGATTCTACCAAAGTATTGTCATTTACAAAAACCGCTGGAGAAAAAAAAAACAGATTTTTCCCAACCTGTACCGATGTCATCTTAGGCTATTCATTTCTGAAGAGAATGAGTACTCGAACATCGAAATCGAACAAATAGTCCAGTAGATACACTCATTTCTTTTCAATTTGTTATGGAGTGAATGTGCTAATCTCGTATGAATGATTATTATTATTTTGCTTCAGGCTTCATGAAAATTCCATCAAATTTGGATTTCTTAGAGTTATTTCAAAGATAAAGAGTTGTAGTTCACGATGAATCATTTGAAAATCCAATAATTGAAAGAAACAAAATGGTGGAGGATCCAGAATTTTCGTGACTTTCAAAAATCTCAGGCGAATAAAAAAATGTTATTCTTCCAATCAGGACCGATACAATTTTAGATCTTTGTGTACTACAGTTCTTTATCTTTGAAATAACTCTAAGAAATTCAAATTCGATTGAATTTTCATGAAGCCTGAAGCAAAATAATAATAATCGTTTATACGAGATTAGCACATTCACTCCATAACAAATTGCAAAGAAATGAGTGTATCTAGTGGACTATTTGTTCGATTTCGATGTTCGAGTACTCATTCTCTTCAGAAATGAATAGCCTAAGATGACATCGGTACAGGTTGGAAATAAACCGATTTTCTTTCTCTCCAGCGGTTTCTGTAAATCACAATACTTTGGTAGAATCCGCCATTTTGTTTGTGTTCATTATGAAATTTTCAAATATTCCACTGTATACTATAGCCCTTTAGCTATGAAACGACGCCAAGAAATTCGAATTCGGTTGAGAAATGATGAAACCACGAGGAAAATAAAAACTTCCGGCTTTTTTGTGACCACCCGATAGATGTATGGGTCAAGAAGATGTGCAACACTAGAGAGAAGCCGATACGTACCTGCTGACTGGATGTGCCAAACCTATCTAAACCCAATAATTGTTTTTCTGTGTGATGAGAACTCGACCTTCCTTCCGATTGATCGACGATGTCCCGTTAGCTCAATTGGCAGATCGTTGGACATGTAATCCAAAGGTTGTGAGTTCGACTCTCAAGCGGAACGGTGGAGTTTTTTCATTTTCCGTTGTCACTCGAAATTAGGGCTTTCCATCATCTTCATTATTATATGTTTAGTAGGCGTTGAATTCTTTGTACTTCGAAAAAAATCTACTGCATCCATTGATTACTTTTTACAGAAATTGAATATTTTTATTCGTTGACAATATATCGTCTGCTGTCTGTATATAATTTTTCGAACCAGGGCAAGCCCTCTTATTCATAAATCTTGTCGTTGTGGATACTCTTCTTTATAAAATGATGCATAACACTTTGTATTTAGATAGTTATAAATGAAGGAAAATGAAACAAAAATTGACTAACTTGGAAAAATTTATTTAAAAAAATTATTGACTTGAATTTGACTGACTGGAGATGAGGATTGTTCGCTGGTTGATATAATTATTAAACCAGATATGCTCATTTTCATATGCTCTTCTTGGCTGATTTAAACGATTAATTTCTTTGAGTGATGGACTGAGATGAAGACAGAGTTGACTAAATAGACCCTAAATATTTCTATTCGTTGACAAGATATTGGCGTGCGGAGTTTTAAGTGAAAAACCCGTATATGAAGTCTTGAATGTGTGCTCCAGTGCGCAGTCTTGTCGATAGTCTTCTTCTTCTTCTCCTTCTTGGCGTTTCGTAGTTTCGTTTGAATGGAGAGTTTTGTGCGGGTGTGAGAATGTTGCTTGTGCACGGTTCACAAAGAAGATCTCGTCGGTCTCGGCCTGCCGCAGGCCCAGAATTACTCATTCTCCATTCAAACTGCGAGCAGGAAGACGGAACACCTTCTACTTATTGCAGCTGATTGATGTGTGTATTTGCATCGGTTTACGCCAAACTAATTGGACGGCATCTTCGTTCTCCTCCACCCTTCCTACTAGCTTATTTGTTCAATGGAAATTTGAGGGAATCCTGAGTTTGTTGTTTTTGCAGGAAAACCAGTCACTGTTTCACGAATATCGGGGCTCGACGCAAAGTCACTATCAAAAAGCACTAAAAGTGAACGAGATGGTGTTGAGAGCTGAAAGTTGTATAGATACTATTACAAAATATGATTTATCTTTACTAGTAATCAACTTCATAGCAAATAAGATATTTATGAATATTATTCATGATACTCCACGGAGTAGGTTTAAAAAACCTATTTTCCACCAATAGCTATAAGACATACCATTATTCACTCCTTTTCGAGGTGTAAAGTGTGTTTTTCTACTCACATAACTAAAATGGCATTTAGCGTACAGATATGTACCACGCTAAATGATCGATTAATCACGGATTGTCGATCTGTGATTTATTCAAAATATTAAACACTTTACCATGGCAACGCAGTTCATTAAACACAGCTTCAGTAATTTGAGACATGTCTGGCCTGTCAATTGTATTAACTGTCAACTGTTATTTTCAAATTTTGTATCAAAATTATTCAAACAATATTCGTCAATATTAGAATTCTTCATTGAAAATGCGAAATGTAGACGAAAGTGAAATCGAAGAAAATGTTCTGGTACTTGCATATCTCCAAGAAGTGTTAAAATGAAGCATCCATCTTTGAGAACAATTTATTTATTCTGCGCTGAGCATGACAATAAACGTGAAACAAAGGTTAGGAAGCAGTGGACTGGACACATCTACAACCAATATCACTTATACGTGTCTCGCTGGTTGCATGCAGTTGCATGTATTATGTTCTCAATTCCCATTCCTTTCGAATTATTTTGTAGTTTAGCAGGAATCGCAGGTATGTTAATGTAATTTTCGGAGTTCGTAGAAAAATCATAGTATGTAACGCGTTTATAATATACTATTTTACCAACCACCTCTGTTGTAATTAACCCGAATGCACTGTTCTGTTCAGAGATTCACAGGAATGGTACATCAATAACGACTTGTCATATTATGCTGTCAGCATGGTCATGGCTAATTATTGAAAATAAGCCCTTTCATAGTGAAAATATAGGTCCATATTTCGGTTTCACAGAATTTAAATGATTGAAATATATAGCTAGTGGTGAAAAAAAATTAATATAAGTAAACCTTGGTAGTGAAAAATATTATTACCACATGACCTTGTACCCCTCGGCTGAAGCCTCTGATGGAGATAATCTTGGTCCCTGGGTCAGAATGATATTCTTTACTACCTTGGTGTATATAATATTGATTGATTGATAATATTATTATAATGGAAGATAGAGGGTCTATTAACTTACCAAAGTTTCAACAAATTCAATCGTGATTCAGAATCCAACAAAAAATCTTGACTAGCTCCAGTAATTTCTGAAATATTTAAGAATAACTGAAATTTTGTATTTTCCATTTTTCTCTGTCTGTCTCGAAAACTATTGATTGCATGAAAAGGCGACTCCGCCATTATAATGGTACTTTTTAGTAATGTTTTGAATGGTTCTGTCGATTTTTGAGAAAAAAATAAGTTTGGGAAATTTGATATTTAGAAAAAAACTGACAGAACCATATAAAAGATCACTTAACATAACATAATTTTCAACATATTTGAGAAGAACAGAAATACAAAATTTCGATTGTTCGTGACTAACTCAAAAATGACTAAAGCTAGTCTATATTTCTCAACGGATTCTGAATCAAGATTGAATTTGCTGAAACTTTCGTAGTTTAACCGACTCTATATCTCTCATAGTCACCGAAATCCTAATGCTGGGGATCGAATATGGGACACACTGTATAGTCATAATGTATTAAGAGAGCAATTTCCGAAAATCTTGACACATTGATGATGTGGGCAACGCCGTACTGACACAGGGAATCGCGCGTAATGTAACTATATAAATGTGAGTATTGTGACCTTTCAAAAAGTACCTCATATAGGAATGGCGAAGGAGCAAAGTTTCTTCTTCATTTATTTGTTTCTGAGTGAAATTTGATCCCCAAAAAAAAGAAGAAATAAATAATTTTTTACAAACTTGACAGTGAGATGAATATCTCGAAATTGGAAACTCCTCATGTTTGGTGATTTTGTCTATTTTGATGAGTTCCACATCCCATTAAAAAATGCCTCACCCTTGAGAACACCGTGTATAATGAAACTTATAATTGCAAGCAGGAAGACGGAACACCTTCTACTTATTGCAGCTGATTGATTTGTGTATTTGCATCCATTTTCGCCAAAATAATTGGACCGCCTCTTTGTTTTTCCCTTCGTGCCTTTGAGAGAATCCTGAATTTGCTGTTTTTGCAGGAAAATCATTCACTGTTGAGTGCAGGCTTTGTTTCTTTATGTTCGATGGGGTATATATTTTGAAAGGAATGTTCTCAGAATTTCTTTCTGCGTCCTGAATGATGAATATCACTTTGTCATACATCCAAAAACAGAAGGATATATTTACATTCAAGAGGGAAATGAATTTATATACGAGTGAATACAAAAAAGTAGCAAACTATATACAGGGTGGGCCACCAGTAACGCCTCGGTCTGTAGAAGGCTAACCACTTATCTTCTTGGAATTCTTCCTCTCTAGGAAGTTGCATGTCAACATAGGCTACCATTTGAAATTATTTCAAAACATACAGGGTGTCCCCAAAAACCGCACAATACTAAAGTTGAACTTTGTTCAATCGAACACCCTATATATTATTTCATTTTGAGATTCTCCCTGGTGAGCTGATTTCAACAATCCATCATACTTGGGGTCTAGCAGTTATAATTATACTGAGATATAGGGTGTGAGAAATCGAGATTTTCCAAGTTCAAGAATTTTTTGTGTCTAAACCATTCATAATTGGTCAAAACGGCTCACATGTCCCTATATCAACTTTTGATCAACTATCTACTGACATTTAATTGAAACAAATACAGGGTGGTGCAGAATTCAGAATCTTGATCACCCGGTATATGTCCCAATTAAATATCAGTAGATAGTTAATCAAAAGTTGAGATAGGGACATGTAAGCCGTTTTGACCAATTATGAATAGTTTCGACACAAAAAATTCTTGAACTTGGAAAATCTCGATTTTTCACACCCTATATTCCAGTAATTATAACTGCTAGACCCCAAGTATGATGGGTCGTTGAAATCAGCTCATCAGGGAGAATCTCAAAATGAAATAATATATAGGGTGTTCGATAGAAAAAAGTTTTACTTCAGTGTTTTATGGTTTTTGGGGACACCCTGTATGTTTCGAAATAATTTTCAATGGTAGCCTATGTTGACATGCAACTTCCTAGAGAGGAAGAATTCCAAGAAGATGAGTGGTTAGCCTTCTAGGGACCGAGGCGTTACTGGTGGCCCACCCTGTATAAATAAATCATCAAAACAGATATAGTTCGGCTTACGAAATATGACCACTGTTTGGTTTATTTTTTTCAACTCTTCGCTCCCGAAAAGGAATCCCTGTATAATGTTCTCGAATCGAATCAAAGAAGTTACAGGACGATCAATTAGGTAAAATTTTTGTTTGGACAGATTTTTGTCGAGGTGATATAAAAAATTTGGACAGCATCCTATAGAACCTTCATGTTTTGATTCAAACAGTCCTCAACTTGTTTTAGATGTATGACAAACTGACATTTATCATACAGGGCGTGGAAAGAAATTCTGAATTGAGAAAAACCCAATCACGAATCTGCGATTGAAGGTCTATAAAAATAACAAGTTTCCATCGTTCAAGTTTGAACCCCTTGATTGGGTATGAAAGTATTGAAAAGGAATATTCTCAGATATATTATAAACATGAAAAAATGGATACATTTGAATAAATACATTGAGAATTCGCATTCTCTATGTGATGAAATTATTAATTCTTTCTCGGTATATTCAACAGAAAACAACTACTTTCCTGGCTATATGCCACGACGAACATTGAATTATATCAATTGAACATACACGATAGGAATTTGAGCATAAAATGAATATCGTCTGAAATTGAGAATTGACATTCTCTTCCAGAATCGGATGAATACTATGATGAATATAACGATATAAAGAAAATATATTACTTACCAAATTGGTATGAAAATTGGAATGTATGGGAGAAATATACTAGTATACATACTCTGTTCTTGTTGAGTCGTGAATTTATCAAAAATCATCCGTATCCATGATGTTTGGGATATATGCACATCTCTTTCACATAGGTTAGATGATTTTGATTCGAATAAAATTCATTTCGAGTTTCAAACTCTCCTCAGTAACCTGAAGTCCAGTCATTCCTTCAGCCATTCTTCATTTAATACACAATTTTCACATTTCTATAATAATATAACTAAAACTATAGTGGAACTGACATCTATCTGAGAATGAAAATTTGTTGACTTATCTCCAGTCATGTGGGTGGCAATTGTTTTAGATGTATGACAAACTGACATTTATCATACAGGGCGTGGAAAGAAATTCTGAATTGAGAAAAAAAAACCCAATCACGAATCTGCGATTGAAGGTCTATAAAAATAACAATTTTCCATCGTTCAAGTTTGAACCCCTTGATTGGGTATGAAAGTATTGAAAAGGAATATTCTCAGATATATTATAAACATGAAAAAATGGATACATTTGAATAAATACATTGAGAATTCGCATTCTCTATGTTCGTCGTGGCATATAGCCAGGAAAGTAGTTGTTTTCTGTTGAATATACCGAGAAAGAATTAATAATTTCATCACATAGAGAATGCGAATTCTCAATGTATTTATTCAAATGTATCCATTTTTTCATGTTTATAATATATCTGAGAATATTCCTTTTCAATACTTTCATACCCAATCAAGGGGTTCAAACTTGAACGATGGAAACTTGTTATTTTTATAGACCTTCAATCGCAGATTCGTGATTGGGTTTTTCTCAATTCAGAATTTCTTTCCACGCCCTGTATGATAAATGTCAGTTTGTCATACATCTAAAACAATTGCCACCCACATGACTGGAGATAAGTCAACAAATTTTCATTCTCAGATAGATGTCAGTTCCACTATAGTTTTAGTTATATTATTATAGAAATGTGAAAATTGTGTATTAAATGAAGAATGGCTGAAGGAATGACTGGACTTCAGGTTACTGAGGAGAGTTTGAAACTCGAAATGAATTTTATTCGAATCAAAATCATCTAACCTATGTGAAAGAGATGTGCATATATCCCAAACATCATGGATACGGATGATTTTTGATAAATTCACGACTCAACAAGAACAGAGTATGTATACTAGTATATTTCTCCCATACATTCCAATTTTCATACCAATTTGGTAAGTAATATATTTTCTTTATATCGTTATATTCATCATAGTATTCATCCGATTCTGGAAGAGAATGTCAATTCTCAATTTCAGACGATATTCATTTTATGCTCAAATTCCTATCGTGTATGTTCAATTGATATAATTCAATGTTCGTCGTGGCATATAGCCAGGAAAGTAGTTGTTTTCTGTTGAATATACCGAGAAAGAATTAATAATTTCATCACATAGAGAATGCGAATTCTCAATGTATTTATTCAAATGTATCCATTTTTTCATGTTTATAATATATCTGAGAATATTCCTTTTCAATAGTCCTCAACTTGATTTAAAAAAAAATCGATGTGTATTTTCTTCTCTGTCGGCTTCTAACATTGCTATCGATTTATTTTTCATGTTGATGGACATACCCCAAACTATCATCTGTTTTTTTGTTTTCAAAATACTCTGCTTGAAAGTGGCATCAAACATTTATTTTTAACTTACTGTTGAATATTTCTCTTCATATACTTATTATCAGGGCGAAAAATACATAAAACTTCAAACTGAATTATCTCATTATCGCGAAATCATCTTTGTGGAGTTACCACTTTTAAGCTTAGCACGGCAGTATTTTCGTCTGTGATTAACAAAACTATTATGAAAAAATCGATTGAAAATGAGTTTGAAAATGTCCATACGAAATTTCCAATGTAACAGTCTGTATAGGTATAGGTATTTTGTTCAAATTTCAGTATTTGATACAAATAAGAATAAATAAAGAATAAATTGTATTCCACAAAGAAATATAATATGTAAATTTCTCATTGAATTGTTATTCTACATATGGTTGCCGAAAAAAATGTGTACGCAACACGTCCAAAACCAGTATTTTTGGACTCGCAGACTTCGAGGATTCGCCTACGGCTCGGCCTAGAAATTTGTCTACTCGTCCAAAAAAACAATATTTTCCGGACTTGTTACGTAAATTACTATTTTCCCAAATATTTTGATTTGTTTTCATTGTCCTGACTGAACGTAAAACACCAAGTCAGGTGGGAGGGACGATGAATTATCATCAATCCGGTCTCGAGATTATCAGTAATAATATATCAGGGAAGAAGGAATTTTGTCGAATGCACTTTTATCGCGTTTGGTGGGTACCTGGGATGGTCCCAAACAAATTGAGATGATAACATTCCGAGCGCCGACAGCCGCAGACTTTATCATTCAATTTGTCAGAGAAGACCTTTCCGACCACAAACAAAAATGTCACGTGCTTATAAATATACGACTTGGGCGACTCGGCTATGGTGTCGAAAATGTCACCTCTTGATTTTCGTCGTTTTATATATTTTTTTCTGCAACCGACACAAAAGTCGTCCATTTTGATACCAAAATTAGCTCTTAAATTGACGTTTCTATTACTGACACAAAAATAGGTATGTTGCTAGGCTACATATTTAGTTCCTAGGAGCTGAAGTTGAATTTTAGTTCCTAGGAGCTTAAGTTGAACTTTAGCTCCTAGGAACTAAAAAGGATGTACTGGACGTCATCGAGAATGAACAACATTGTGACGGTTGGTTATTTGGGTTGAGACGCATACCTGATTTGTTTCCGACTTCAGCAGATTTGGCATTTCATACCCATGCTGGAGATATAAATACACCTTATTATAATAGTTTGGTATTGGAATTATAAACATCTCAGTTAAGTATTTTTGTTTTGATCAGGGAAGCCTTCAAGATTCAAATACTTGCTTGATCTGTATTTTATTCGTTATTCTCGGGATGGATAACTTGTTTTTGAATAATCATGGCAAGCAATCGGTTTTTTGTCTCAAACAACGATGTTGTTTAGCTTCATTTGATTATCAAGGCAAACACAGTGTAGTATGGAGAGGAATAAATAATCACTATTATCATTGTTGATATGCTCACTAACCTAACATTTTCCACGTCTTGTTGCTATAGCTAGCACTGGCGCGGTATTTGCCATTAGAGCACCTGGTCCATACACAAATATGTCACTTTGTGGTTGTATTTATATTTAAACTACAATTCGAACATCCTAGAAAACCTAACCTGCTGTTAATGCAGGTAGAATATTCTCACTACATGGATTATTTGTCGATATTTGTTGCATTGCATACATATGGCACGGCATTGGTGGTTACGTCACATGTTCATTTGAGTTAATTGTTTCGGTTGCAGAAAAAATAGCATGTTTCGTTCGGATCAAAAGTGACTTTGTTCGACTCGCAAATTTTGCTTTCGCTCGGCTTCGCTAAATCCTAATAAAACAATCTACTATTATTGGAAACCTACCTACCTCCAGTCACAGTAGAGAGCTTACAGAGCTCCAGTGAAGGGCTGAATGCTGAATAGACCCATGCACTCACTTGTAACCTAACCTAACTTACCTCCAGGACCTCCTTTCCAAAATAATTTTGGTAAGAAGCTTCAGTCATCTTTTCAAATCATTCTTTTTGTTTGAACTTATTTATACTTTCCATTAGTTATGTATCATTCAAAATATATTGAAAAAAATGAGTTTTTTTTTATGCACCCACACAAAATTAAAACTAGTTATAGGTTATAGTGTACTGGGTAGCTGGAATTCGAGGTTCATAATTGGGATCTCGTGAAACGTAGATACAGGGTCCGTTAAATCATGGCAAAGTTGAGCAATTTGATGCTGATCAAAATGCCACCTCAAAAGTTTGGAAATCCTTAATACTTCCGAAGATCTTTGAAAAAGCCCGAATTTCCCCGATTTGATTTTTATTTTTTTCTGACTTTATTTGGAGTGATATGTCAAAATGAATATCATATCAGCATTGCCACTTTTTCTGCTCTATCCAATGGCATTAATAGATTCATGATTCGACGTTTCGTCTTCGAGGAGCCATCATCAACTTTGTTTTTTTAAATGGTCGAAAAAAATGTTTCGTTACTAAAAAACTTCAATTCCAATTCTGAATCAAACGATATATCAGACTTTGCACTTAAACTACGTTTCGGACCAAAAAGTCATTATCATTGTTATTCGATGATGGTTACGAGGAATCGAAACGTCGGAACAAAAATCTGATGACGGCGTCTTGTAGAGAAGAAAAATGACTGCGAAAATGTCATTGTGGTCTATCTCTCGGTCTATCTCTATTTTAGTTTTCAATGAAAATTTATTCTCCAAGTTCCTGATTCTAAGAAATGATCTTTTCCTGATTTCACTATAAGAGATAGACCAAAATCAGTTTGACATTTTCATAGCCTTTTTCCCTCCTCTACAAGTTGAAGTTGTTGTGCTGATAATTTGGTAATTGTTTGCAATATATACCACCACCATTGAACACCTGGAACTCAGAGTATCAGATAGCTGATTTTGTCCATGAAGTATTGATTAATTTATTGAAGTTAAAAAATGCAACCATAAATTCATTGGAAAGGGTTTTTTTCAGACAATTTCAAATATTAATAATATATGGTGTCGATCAAAATCGATCATGAAAATTCTAGTTTTAGAAAATCCGAGAAAATCCTATAACAATAACATTAAGGATACCAATATTGCGTGACAAAATAGATATGGAATAATAAAAATGAGAAAACACAACATTTCAGTTTTTTCATTATTCCACGAGATGCCACGAGTTAGCAATGAAAAATATAATTTTTTTTGACTTTGGGAATAGGATAACCTATAATGTTGTATTCGTTTAAGAGTATCCACATGTCATTAATTTGTAGAAGAGATGGAACGATATTTTGAGTGACTTCATATTATGGAAAAAAAAGGAAAAACAATCTACACACATTATAATAATGTTCTTATGTATTGGCGAAGCATAATATAATTTGTACTCAAACATTTTGATTAACATGCTTTATTATTATAGAATAACAATTCTCATTAACTTAAAACTATTCATAAATATCTATGTCATTAAATTTAATATTTACAAGTTCGAGACATAACACTGTAATAACAGAAGCATTAAAACATCACATCAACTGAAAGGTTCTAGTACTATACCTTTTCAAGTTCAAATTGATACTTATCAATTTCAAATTGGGATATAACACAACCAAATTAGTAAACGAATTCAAAATGAGAATTAACACAATCAAATTAGGAATTAGCAGTTTCGAATTCAGAATTAACAGTTTCGAATTGGGAATTAGTAAACTCAATTTGAATAACACAGGCAAAATAAGAACAAACTCATTCGATTTCAGACCAAACCACTTCAAATTGGGAAACGAATTGTCGATATTGTCTCAAAATCCAGATTAATTATAAGCTATGATTCATCGTACCTACCTAATATTTGAATTGATAAATAAAGAAATTGCAGACAAAATGAGAAGTGGAATGGAGAATCAGGACGAAATAGAGGAACAACAGGAAACAACAAGAAGGAGAAATGAGAAAGAAGGGCCAATATCACAGAAGAATATTACGACATCATTGTACAGAATTCAATAAATATGAATATATTTGCCATGGATATGCTAATGTTCATAGATTCATTCCTGAAGCTCTAAATTTAATTGATATAATTATCTCAATCAACTCCAGATTGTTTAGTACCGATTGGAAATTGATTGTTCCAATTTGAATTTGTTTAGTCCGAATTTGACTTTGTTAAATCCGTGCCTAATAATTTTGTCCCAATTCGAAATTGTCTGTTCCCATTTTGTGAAAATGATAAGTCTCAATTCGAAGTTGAGAAGGTATAGTTCGTCGATTGAAATAAATCTCTCATCAAGAAACAATCGTAACATCATCACGATTATCCTAAATGTACAGATCGTTACCTGTTCAAAATCGGCAATAATGGTACAACCGAGATCACTAAACATGTACTTGGAGAAGTCTCAAAGTGTGACCGTGCGGCGTATTTTCAGAAAACCTGAGTATATCATTTCTACCAATCATGGTTGGTTGATTTAGTTATATTCTCCATTGACACATTATTTTTGCCATTTCATTATATCGAGAATGAATGAATGAATGTTTGAATATTTTCTGCATCATGCGTTATAATACATTGAATATTGTGCATGTAATGCTGTTTCCATCTCATAGAACATACAATAATTTATTATATTATTAAGTTTTACAATTATTTACAAACAAAAACATAAATAAATATTTTGAATACTGACTTTTGTTGAAATTATAAAGCACCTTAAATGATATTCTAATATCGGCTATTCCAGCATCCGTATGCACCACTTGTAGGAGAATGGATAGCCCTGAAAAATCAAACAGTTGAAAAAACGTCGGAAATCAAAAAAATCAATCAGTCATTTATCGACAATGAAGCATAGATGAAATTACATAAGCAGGATTTGGTATAGCTATACACAGAAAATAATTTTGTACGTAAAGTTAATGAACGGCAGTCGTCAATTTTTTGAACATTAATATTACGAATCGATGAATATTACAATCATTTCTGATGATGGGTTCATACCGCAAGACACTGAAACAATGAACGAGCCAACATTGAACAATGAACGAAAAACATCGAAAGTTAATCATTTATTTTTATTCATGTGATGAAAAAATTCATTGAATCAACGTTTGATGTTTATTGATCTATGTTTTTCATCATTGGAGCAATAAACTTTTCGTCATAGATCTATCAACAACAAACATAAGAAAATAATGAATGGTTTTCATTGTTTCAATGAACACTAAACGTTGATTTCATGAAATGAAACATCAACTTCCAAAACAGGCACCAAATTAATGCTGCCTACCCATGGATCAATCACGCCAAACATTATTACTATGAAAAGGTTTTATAATACGCGGTGAAATTTTCATTTGCCGTTTTATTTTATTTCTATTCGTTCAGTTTTAAATGAAAAGTTGAAAGGGCTGGGTCGTGTTTTGTGTTTCTGTGCCTCGTAGAATTCCTACCTATTTGTGAAATTGTGCCAGATCATCAAAGGGATACAAAACCTAACATATTTGAGAAAGGTGAGACCTGTTAATTGCGATTTTTGCAATTCTCAGGAATTTAGGAATTTTAAGGCATTTTTGCGATTTTTGCAGTTTTCAGGATTTTTTGCAATTTTTGCAATTTTCAGAAATTGTTGCAATTTTCATGAATTTTTGCAATTTTCAGGCATTTTTGCGATTTTTGCAATTTTCAGGAATTTTTTGAATTTTTACAATTTTCCGGAATTTTTGCAATTTTCAGAAATTTTTGCAATTATCAGGAATTTTTGCAATTTTTAGGCATTTTTGCGATTTTCACAATTCTCAGGAATTTTTTGAAATTTTTACAATTTTCCGGAATTTTTGCAATTTTTGCAATTTTCAGGAATTTTTGCGATTCTTGCTATTTTCAGGAATTTTTGCGATTTTCGCTATTTTCAGGAAGCAGAAATGCTTCAGAAAATATGCAAATATACTGGGCATTCCAATTAAAAAAATTGATTGAGATGTTACCAGATCTAGTAACCTAACCTAAGATATGTTACCAGATCTAGTAACCTAACCTAAGATATGTTACCAGATCTGGTAACCCAACCTAAGATATGTTACCAGATCTAGTAACCTAACCTAAGATATGTTACCAGATCTAGTAACCCAACCTAAGATATGTTACCAGATCTAGTAACCTAACCTAAGATATGTTACTAGATCTAGTAACCTAACCTAAGATATGTTACCAGATCTAGTAACCTAACCTAAGATATGTTACCAGATCTGGTAACCCAACCTAAGATATGTTACCAGATCTAGTAACCTAACCTAAGATATGTTACTAGATCTAGTAACCTAACCTAAGGTATGTTACCAGATCTAGTTACTAAAAATGTATGAGGTGAGCGCATTTTTTATACGTCCATGGGTGAGCGAATATTTGTTTTTTGAATATCGTCCAAGTTTATCAGTCTTCGATCATTTAGTGTATTTTTGACATTTCGGAAACATTTTTAGTTGACTTCATTAAAAAATATTCATTACATTTGTTATTCAATACAATTAGGTAGATTTCAACAAAAAATAAAGAAAAATGATATTTCATCAAGGAAACCAGTGTTCTGCGACTGCCTTGTAAATGTTTATTATATTATTCATCAGGTCACATCAAATTAGTGGATGTACTAGATAATTTTGGGCCGATTTTGGATTTTTCAAAATTTTAGAAATTAATTACTCTGATGCGTGAAAAAATTGCCCCCTCATTTCTGATAGTGACGATACTGTTGACAACATTATCTTCGACGACGACTCCACTGTTAAATACCAATAGAATTTGTTCGTTACATCGATAACTGGCGAACATAATTTCATGCTTATTTTTCATTGATTCAATGAAGAAAATCAATTGCTGTCCCTCGGGCCAGAGGCCCTCGGGACGCAAACTTTGCCATCGGTAATTAAGGCCCTCATAATTCCCTTAATACATAAATAACTATTTTATATTAATATAAGTATGTATTTTCGATATTCACTGCGGCAGATTATATCAACAGTTAATGTTATAGTCGAATTCCTTGGAAATACAACGTGTTTCTGATATACAGAATGTTGCCCTGATGTGTATTGACAATTTAGAAATAAATATTTTATACAAAAGTCGTTTTTGGAAGTAAGTACCTTTACAGGGTGTAGTTGCTCGCAAAAATATATAAAACGAAATCATTGTTTTTATTTCCCCCATCAGGAGACCTAGAGAAAAATTAGATTATTTTACTTCAAATAATACTCAGTCTGCATGATTTTATGGACAAAATACACAAGTAGAATGTCCTCAAGGCATCAGGGTGAAAAAAAAAAATCGAAAACTTTTCATCGTGCATCGTGAAATGAGTTAGTTTTTGTGGTAACTGCGAGATGATTTGCTTTGCGCAAAATTCTATGAAGAAACAAACGAGTCGTCCAAATAATTTAAATCAGCTCATGTAGTTTGATGATCTGAATCCAGATATATGCAATAAAAACAATGATTTCATATCAGTCCACGCCGAAATTTGTTGTTGGAAATTTTTCAGGTGATTGCTTATTTTGCGCTCGCTCTATTTTTGTTTATGTTAGTGCATAACAAGCTTAGTAGTTAGTAGATTATTCTCCTAAAATGGAAGTGAAGACGTTAGTGGTCGGTTAAAGAGTGATCGAGTAAGTATGTTAAAGAGTGTATCTTACATTGCACGAAAGGAATAAGGACACGTATAGCCCTTGGCCGTCAGATAGGTCCCATTACCGCCAGATGCACTGATTACATCTAGAAGAGTAGGTCAAAATTAGTAAATATTTACAAAAATAATGTTAACGAAACAGATATAGATTCGCAGATTCATTGGTTTTACATCAGTGATGTGTTTCCTAATAAACTCAATTCTTAGGAGTTAGAAGTATAATAGGACCTACTATAGGTACCTACCACGATTTGAAATGCAATCATTGAGGATTCCAGTGACGTCATCAAAGTAGGCTTTCAAAGGAGAACATTATTCTTCAATCCAAAATTTCATCAAGAATAAGAAGGTTGGTATATTTATTGACTCATGTATATAAGTGTGATATACTAATGGGGTACGAACAATAATAAAAAATTATTTGAAACCTAAAGATTGAGATGTACAGTGTGTCCAGTTTTCGATGCTTTTGCCTGATATCTCAGTTATCTTTGGAGATAGAACCTTGCGGTTTTCGCGGTCCTGTGCCACTTTTTTGTGAAACTCAAGATGGCCTAATCAGATTTTGCAAGATTGTTTCCGTTTATGAGATACAGGGCGATTTTGAAAATTTATACTTTCTGGACCCCCTCTATATCCACGAAGTTTCTCAACAAAAATGTCAAATCAAAATCTTATCGCATAGAGGATTCCACGCATAATCCAGTGGCGCACTTAAATTTTTTTTCGGGGTATGGTTTTGGAGATACGACTCAAACTTATGATTTTTTAAATGGAACACCCTGTATTTCATAAGCTCATTAAATTCCTTATTTTTTTGTCTTCAAAATGATATATAACGAATGAATATAAAATTTTCAAAATTGCTCAAAATCACTAAAATATTGAATTTTGATATTTGGTTATGGATTTTTCTTATAAAAAACGTTCCAATTGAAGAAATATTTCTTCAAATTGTTCCATGGAGAGGTCAAAACCAATATCAACACTTATTAATTAACAAAACAAACAAAGTTCATAATGTAGAATAAGCACCTGATTAAATATTTACTAAAATAATTGAATTTCGGAATTATTCAGTAACTTATTCATTGACATGTTCAAATTGATATCCATTTTCCCCAACATACAGTTGACAAACTTTCTCAATACTCCTCAATACAGTGAGTGGCCCAACATACTTGAAGAACTTTGTGCAACAACAGAGGCAGTTTTCCAGGAATTACAAATAAGACATCTTTCAATGATTAATATGTATTGAAAAAGTTTGTGATGAAAAATGGACATCAATTTGAACAATTCAATGGATAAATCACTGAATAATTTCGAAATTCAATTGTTTTAGTAAATATTCAATCAGGTGCTTATTCTACATTATAAACTTTTCATTACTATATATTTGTGGATAGCAGGTATCTAAGTTGTGTATTGCAAGTTAATTATTGTTGAAATTGTTATTTCCCCCTTCATGGAACAATCAAAGGAAATATTCCTTCAATTGTAAATTTCTTTATATGAAAATCCCTCGAAAAAACCATAGCCCACTATTAAAATTCAATGTTTTAGTGACTTTTCAACATTTTTGAAGATGATATATTCATACATCATATATCATTTCGAAGGGAAAAAAATAAGGAATTCAATAAGCCTATAAAATACAGGGTGTTTAATTTAAAAAATCATAAGTTTGAGTCGTATTTTCAAAACCACACCCCGAAAAAAAAAATTTTGTGCGCCACTGGATTCTGCATAAAATTCTCTATGGGTCAAGATTTTAATTTGACATTTTCGCTGATAAATTTCGTAGATATAGAGGGGGTCCAAAAAGTATAAATTTTCAATATCGCCCTGTATCTCATAAACGGAAACAGTCCTGCAAAATCTGATTAGGCCATCTTGAGTTCCACAAAAAAGTGGCTCAGGACCGCGAAAACCGCAAGGTTCTATCTCCAAAGATAACTGAGATATCATGCAAAAGCATCGAAAACTGGACACACTGTACAGCAAGGTGCCAAATGCCCATACATACATATTACTTAATTTCTAGATTAGATATCGATATTCAAAGTATGGGTTTTATGAGAAGATAAAAATTTTAGTCGAGCTAGTGCATTTTCTATATAAACGTCGAGAAACATCCCATATATTATTTATTCACAATCCTTTGTGACGGATGATTTCATATAAAAGTCTAAGCTAGTGTTGGAAACATCTCAGTATGTTAAATTATTTAAACTTTTGGAATATCGGAACGTATTTGAATCTTCCCGATCATTTACTTATTTTTTCTAGTCAACGAGGAACATTATTGACCTCAATCGCCGATTCGTGATCAGGTTTTCTCAACTCAGAATTTCTTTCCACGTCCTGTATGATGAATATCAATTTATCGTACATCCAAAAATTACCTGTGCTGCTTGAGATTGTCCTGCCTTTTGAAATTCTTGCCGCATATCTCGCAGGAGAACGTCATCTCTGGACTCTTGTGCGTCCTCTCGTGTATCATCAGGTTGTACTGCTTGTTGAACCTCCTTTGGCAAAACTTGCACACGAACTCGCACTTTGTACGCATCTTCCTCCTGAATTGTCCTCCTCCCACGTCGTTGTCGATTTGCATGATCGCAAACATCTTGGCTGCCTTTAGTGCCTGTCACCTCTTTTCAACAACTGCCTTTATAGGCTGGAACTGATAGCTGATTTGGATTTGACTTTTTTCTCAGGCTCAGCTGGTCAAATCAAATCTCCATGACCAGATGTTTGGAGGGAATGGATGGAGTTATTGTGGTTAGTTTAGTCCAGGTGGGGTTTTAGGTAGCCTCTGCGGAGATCACACTGTCTATCTTCATTTGGAGAATGGTTTCATCTGTAAAAAAGTTTTCTGGTGATTATTTCGCACACTGGAAAAAAATTTAGTGAAATTTCACACAAGTTCCACGCAATAATGTGTCAATTTCGGTCCACGACCTTTTGAGTTGAACTATCACCCTACTTGACTGTGTAAAATGGAAACTCATGAGCCCATTCAATCAAATTCGTTATCAACATTCTCATTGATAGGAAAACTTGATGAAATATCTAATTTGAGTTGAGAATTCACTCCAAAATTACAACCACCAAGGGAGATGAACCACTAGCCATGCACAACTGCCCAGGAGAAAGTCAACATTTTTGCGCATTTATTTGCTGGAAATTCCACTCTGGATTCATCAGGAAAACAACCTCCAAACATAACGCCAATTGACAGTCATATGCCCGAGATCACCTTTTGCCAACGTACTATAAGGAAGATTTTATTGGGTCTCAACACCGACAAAGCTTGTGGCTCCGACGGAATCCCACCGATTGTTCTCAAGAAATGTGCTTCTGAACTAACACCTGTTTTCTGCAAGTTGTTCAACTACTCTTACGAATTGGAGATATTCCCGTCCAACTGGAAAATAGCAAGAGTACAACCAGTTCCTAAAAAAGGCAAAGAGACCCTACCTAGCAACTACAGACCGATCGCACTGCTATCTATTATTTCAAAGATCATGGAGAAAGCTATCAACATCGAGCTCATGAAATACCTGGAACATTCAGGTATTATCAACGATAGGCAATATGGCTTCCGTCATTAGAGATCAACGGGTGACCTGCTCGCTTACGTCTCACATATTATATGGCAGCTACCTATTAAAAAATATGGTAAAACCTTAGCCGTGGCACTTGATATCTCCAAGGCATTCGATCGAGTCTGGCACCACGTACTCCTCGTCAAGCTTCCATCTTATGGCTTGCCTCCCCAGCTATGTTCTCTGCTAGCTAGTTTTCTCTCAAACAGGTCTCTCTATGTGGTGGTCGACGGAGTTTCATCTGACTCTCTTTTTATAAATGCTGGTGTACCGCAAGGTTCAATTCTAGCACCAACATCATTTCTACTCCATATCAACGATTTGTTGGAAGCAACTTCATGTCCAGTACACAGCTTCACGGATGATAGTACCCTCCATATCGCCTTCTCTTCCAGGGCTCCAATACCAGCCAGGCAAATCAGAAACGAACGAGGAAGGAATGTTGACAACATAAATATAGTCTTGGCAACAATTCTCGAATGGGGATCCAATAACTTGGTAGATTTCAATGCAAACAAAACACAAGCATGTCTTTTCTCTAGAAAAGCCGATCGCACTGTGCCCAACACAAGCTTGTCAGGAGTAACCATACCTTTGAAAATATCCATTTCGATGCTTGGGAAAATCACGTGAGATCAATTGCTTAAAGTGCATCCCAATTTTCTGTTTCGGGCCAGGAGCTATTTCATTTCCAGTCAGCTGCTTATGATCTATAAGGCACAGATCCGACCTGTCCATATTTGGAGTGCAGCACCCAAACATACCCTGAAACTGTTGGATTCTGTCCAAAAAAGGGCGATTCGTCACATGGGTGATGCCTCGCTCACAAACTCACTCACTTCTCTGGAACACCGTAGAAAAGTTGGCGATCTGGCTTTATTTTATAGATATTTTCATGGACGATGCTCTTCTGAAATATCAACAATTGTTCTTTCCTTGGCAGTCCCCGCGAGATTTACCCGTCGAATTGAGGCTTCGCACTCCTTCGTGGTCACTTTGGAGACCTGCAGAATATCTTTTTCCAAAGACTCGTTCATCCAACGAACAGCGAGGCTCTGGAACACATTGCCAAGGAAGGTGTTCCCCGAAGCATATAACCTCCAGAAATTTAAGAACACAAATTCCTATTTATTTTATCTGACAGATTATATAGGACTAGGAAGAAACGCATTTCAAAATTGCAATGGTTCAATGATATTTAGTTTCTCCTCGTTCTCCTTTTTGATGAAAGGTATGTTCATCAACAGTACCTAACGGCTAAATTGATTAAATATAACTCTGAGTAAGCCGACAATGTTGCTAATTTCCAATTGTGATTGAGTTTTTGATCAATTAATTGCGTTTCTCGGAAATGGCCTTATTTTCAATTGGATAAATCGATCATTATAGCGATAATTCAATTTTATTTCTGTTCAGTCAACCACGAATAAAAGTCATTATGTTCATTGATGTATCAGAAGTAGATTTCGAAATGGCTCATAAAATTGTAGAAAAAAAAACTTACAGTCAAGTCAAACATATCCAAAATGCTCTCACCAATATCACTATAGTCATGGAATATAATAATGTCACTTGTTGATCATAGATTTTTTTCAAACACCGAACGAAACCATAAAAAAAATCGAAGATATCGATGGAAATGCTACTCGAGACAGTATTCTGTACACTGTTTTGTGTGTAGGTACAGACAAACTCACGATACTCCATCTATAATGAGTGAAAGGTTCCCATGCCCTCTACTCTTTCAAATAATTGCAAAGCGATGGCTGTTGTAAACAGTTTTTAAATTATTCAGAAGCTGAGAGGAAGATTTCAGTAATACACAACGAAACGTCAGCGTAATAGGGTTAATAATATTCACTACTTTAACGGCTGTCACGATCAGCGTATATTTGAACGTACATGAACGTACATACACAGCAACGCCTGAGGAGCCATGTGGATGCTTTCTGAACCATGATGTCGTTTTGCGAATATGACATGCACATCGTACATACCAGGCAATGATCATTTTTGCGATTTGAGGTAGAGTTCATCGGATCCATCGATAGAAGTAGTATAAGTACATACTTTACATTTGGCATCTGTTCTGAAAGTCACTTTCTCACACTATTTCCAACATGCAGATTTTCAGCACGATTGTTTTCACCATCAAGCGTAATGAAAGAATTGAAAAGGAATATTCTCAGATAAATTATGAATTTCAGCGGAAAACTGACATTCTCAGCATGTTGAGAACTCTCTCAAATATACATGTGGTCAAATTTTCATATTGATATCATATACAGGGCGTTATTTATTGTCAATTAATTTTTGATGCTTGAAAATAATGAGAAAAGTATAATTAAAATCATGATTTCATTCAGATACCACTTAAAAGCACATGTTTCATAATGACCTAATACACAGGATGATATTATCCCCATTCTCAAGGGTGTGAAGAAATTTTGGTTCATTTCTCAAATGCCTCCAAATTTTTGATTTTGGAATGCCGAGATCAAGAGAGGACTGTCTAAGACTACTTTTCGGATTATCATTGAAAAATGACCAGGTATCGTTGCAATTGCAATTTATTTCAATCATTATAGTTCTATGAAACTGAAATATGGACCTTTTGTCACTATGAAAGCACTTTTTTTCAATTCCGATTAAAATCTTGAATGACCAAGACAGCATTTGATAAGTGATTATTGATATACATATTATACCCACTTGAATCGCGTGTCATTTCTACGAATCTCGCATCAGAACATAGGTGGCTATATATGTCTTCATTGACTATAGTATTTTTTGAATTGACTCGGCCGTTACTTTGACTATAGTATTTCATAAAATGGCGAAAACCACTTTTGTAGAAAAAAACAGACTTTACGCCTTGAGAAAGAGTGAATAATGGTATAGGTTCTATAGCTAGTGGTGTTGCTAAAACTTATGGTTAATTTGAGAACTAGTGGTTTTAGAATAATCACGTCGATAAAAACCATGAAGGTTTCACATTTTTGAGTTGTTATCTAGATTAAGACTATATACATAGATTTTACTCACTCATTGACTATCGATGAGATTTCTATACTATGAAGTTATGAAATGAGTTCATAATTAAGGAACTTTTACTCAATATGGGTAGCAGTAGTTTCTAAAGCTCTAAGTGCTTGTTACTGAAAATGCTATATTTGGTCTCTACGTAAATGTTTGTATATCTCAGTGATAATGAAGAGCAACAAAGCAGGTAAACTATATTTTTCTATTTCTTTTTTTTTTGTTATTTTTATTCAACTTGGAAACCACAGTACATTATACTCTATTCTTCATTCTCAATAACGTCTTCTTATCATTCAAACAAACGGATGCTTCTTTAGATTATAATAAAGTGAATTGCAGCAATCTTTTGTGAATGAACATATCAGATAGTAATCTCCTGGACCAGTAAAACTACACATTTCTAGAAGAATTTTTCCTTCCATCTGACTTGATTTGGGTTGGTATGGCGATGAACAGAGGTATAGGTAGATCAAGTGAAAGTTCCCCATTGTTACGTTAACTGCTAAATCACTTATTCATCAGTAGATTGGCGTGATTCGATATTCGGAATACAGGGAAGATGCGAAAATCCGTGTACAGCAACACTTTTTTTTGTTTTTTTTTTGTTATTATGTTAAGCGGGTCGCAAGCAAGCGTGCAGGCGGGCGCTGAGGCACTCCCTGCAAAATGTCATTGACGAGCAATGCCGAGAGAAGAATATAAGTTATATTTATGGTAATGACGAGAGCTATCTACCCGCCTCCCATTGTGTGGGCACCCATTGATATTCACCTTTGTCGAGACAATTCAACCGATCATCTTCCAATATCGTCAGGAATTTAAAAAAAGACGTCGATCTAATAATGCGATATTATAATTTCTGACTGGTATTACATGTGCGATGATTACTACATTCGACGAGAAATTAAATTTCTTTCGAAATGTTCGGGATAATGTTAATCCCAGGGGGGCAGTGGAAGTTGAAGACCCTGTAAATCCAAGTGTATTGTTTTGCAATTGTATATAATCCGAAAGGCAATTTAGAAAATTCAAAAATACGAAGTGATTCATTCATAGGGTATGCAGAGGTTTCTCATCAGCACGAATGGTGGTGATGTGAATAATTCAATTAGACTTATCAATATAATTTGCTTTCAATTTCATAGTCAAATGATTGCATGGGTATTTCAGTATTAGGATGATTAATTTTTCTCCAGAAAGATGAAGTGGGTTGAAGCTCTTCGAGAAATATTGAAGACATATATACTTGGTTTATATACTTACCCCCAAATAAAGTTTTTTAACTACAAGGCATTGAACATTGAAGTGCATCACAAAGACGATATACTCAGTTTACAATATCTCAGTTTGTGTAGGACAAAAATGCTTCCAATTTGGACTATTTGTTCTCATTGTCAGTGCATTGGATTATTAGTTAACATAGTGGCCAATGGGGAAGACCACTGAGGGAAGAAATCCGTGCAAACCTCTTTCAATCGACGAATCATGATTTACGTTTGATCTATATACAATCAATATTATGAGTTGAAGTTGAAGGGAATCGAATCTATATCGTTTTGAAATCAGCATATTTCATTCGTTATTTCGAAAAGCCAAATATGATGGTGGAGCTGTGACGTATTAGTCCCGCACTGTAGCTATCTCTCTCTGATACCTCATCATTCTGCAGTGTTGCAGTGTGATTGGTGAGTTCAAGGACAATAGGCGTGTTGGGACTAAGACGTCGCACCAGTCTCACCAATGAATTGACAAATTTTCAAATGGCGCAGGAATTGTGTGTTTAGAAATGGACATATTCTAATTTATTTTTTTCATCGTCTAAGCATGAAAGAAAAAATTCAAAATTAATTCACTGGTAGTTTTTCAGTAGGTATAGAGTTCACGATAATGTCGTTTCAAAAAATCAGTGGTATCCCCCATTACACAGTATCGTCAGTAAATTAGAGTTCACATTCGCAGATTTCGTTTTATTTTATTTACCGTTATTGCCACTTGAGCTTTACAAAAGAGCGTTGAGAGACTTTTCTTACGACGTTTTCGAGATCCCCATGATAGTAATCATTAATCTTGGACACAATGTATACGCAATACAATCTATCACCGATAAAACTGTTCAAATCCAAGCTTTTACCACTTAGTGAATAGTGAGGTGAGTTGAAAAAAATAAAAGTTTTTCCAATTTGGAAGACATTCCGATACATACACTTACCGATATATCGTGAAAACACTATAACGCCCAGAGGCAGTTTAACATTCTGTAGTTCCTCAACAAATCTTGGGGGATATATGAATAAATATGTCCCTAATATTTCTAGAAGATCTCTCAACCACTTCACTTTTTCGAAAAAAAAAATATCACGAGCTAATATGTCCTTTCATATCAGGAATCCGGAGACGACTAACGATTCTCATCGAACAAGTGTTCATAGGTGAGTGAGATGACTCATTGAGGTAAACGAGTATGACAAAGATGGAAAATGATAGAAGGGATGAAATTAAATGATAAATCTATAACTGTGAAATGACATCTTTTAGGATTTAAATGATTATTTTCCCATCTTTTAACTATAATCTTGTCTCATTTCGAATCAAAAAGATAACCTTTTTGAAACAAAAAGAGTGATTTGAAAGGATGACCTGTTTCACGTTGAAAACGTGAACTTTTCACATTCATCAGATGACATTTCGTGGTTAAAATGTTTCATTTGGCGGTTATAAGAAGTTTTTAAATAGAGACATGTATAACTGGACTTTTCTCGGTGTAGGTATCTGGTGCAGGTGTTGTCCGTTCTCTTACTCATTCGCAGCCGGTGCATCTATAGATCCGATCCGATGCATTATTATGCACCCCACCGAAGTTCCGCTACCGACTCGCTACTGGTTCTTAGCGGTTTCGGGTGGGGGAATACCCGGCAAGGCATGTCTGGCTACTGGGTAATGCGTAACCAATTAGAGGAAATGGGTGTCGGTTTATACGTAACGACCTTCCACATATCGTGGCCGCGTGTTCTTTTGCTTTTGCTCTTCGACCAATCGTCGATCGGAGGCGAGATGAAACCCCTTCACCGATTATGGACACTTTGTCATCGATGATATCATTCATTGTTTTTTCAAATATCCAGTGGTGACAAGTCTGGGGAAATTGTTGGCTATCGGCGTCTCCTTAGGCTACAAGTCTTCCGAATTCAGTCACATCAGAAGCATCAGTAGTTTCACTGACTTTGATGGAATTCTGTGCCCATATTAAAAAATAGTGCATTATTTACCGAATACTCTTCGATAAATATTATAAATCGATCCTAATATGCAGCCAATAACACTGATATAACCTATAAATTTACTTTTCACTTTATTATTGACACGTTCTTGAATCCACTTATGGTGGTCAGTAATTCCATCAGATGTCTGCTCACGACATTTGTAAATTTTATTGAATTTTGATGATTTGGGAATGGAAAATCAGCAGGTTCAATACTGACAGATGCCGTCGGAATGCTAATAGGCTTTAATTCAGCTTTAATCATCCATAGAGTTCATGTGCTTATGAAGCACTCATCTCATAGGTATTTCTCAAAAATAAAAGTATTGGTGAGTCATGAGGATATGATATCACAAAGTATAACCCTGCTCTGGGTGATGGTTGATATATCCGGGTCTTTCAGATTTATCTAGTATATGTGATTCATTTAATTTCTGACATCACCATAGAACAACGACCAAGAATCCATGTCGTAGAAGTTCATGATACTCTCAATACAACTCTTGAGAAAGTGATAAAAGTGGCAGCTCATACACACAGCTGATAAACTATTTGAATAGTAATAACATCCTTAGTGAGCACCAATCAGGATTCAGGAAAAGTTTTTCATGTGAAACAGCTCTTCAATATAGGTACTTTAACAAATTGGAAAAAACAATTAGATGAAAACAACTATGTTATTGCAGTCTTTCTTGATCTGAAACGTGCATTTGAAACAATTGATAGGGATATTTTATTACAGAAACTGAGGTAATATGGAATTGCTGGTACTGTTGATAATTGGATGGAAAATTATCTCGAAAATCGAAGTCAAAAAAACATAGTCTCAAGTTATTCCAATACATTGAGTAATAATATTGGAGTACCTCAAGGCAGCGTCTTAGGGCCACTTCTGTTTATTCTTTATATAAATGATATTCAGCAAATGATGATACATTGGTGTATTGTGCGAATCACAGTTTGGACCAAGCTATATTGGAAATGAACAACACATTAGCAAATATTGAAAGATATCTGCAGACGAATGAACTTGAATTAAATGTAACTAAAACCAAGTCAATGTTTGTGACAACTGAATATAAATATAATAACATACTTGTGGATTCAATTGACATAGTGATTGAAAATACATCTTTGGATTCTTTGGAGATTGTATAGAAGGATTCAAGTAGGTACCTGGGATTTATGATACATAAAAATCTAACATTCAATAGTCATGGAGAATATGTCCTTAGGATAATTTCTAAAGAGTAACAATTTACAATTCTATAATTAAACCTGACTTTGACTATTGTGCAACAATAATTTACCTCTATTTCACCAATATCGAATTTCTCAACTGCTAAAACTTCAAAATAGAGGAATGAGACTAATACTGAAATGTAATAGATATACTCTAATTAACCTGATGTTAGATACATTTCAATGGCTTTCATTTAATACTCGTTTATTTTACATGAGTATAACTTTCATTAATAAATTGAATAAAGTCCTACTTCCTTCCTATTTCAATGAATTCATAATGAGAAATTATGGAATTCATAGCATAGGACTGACTTTCATATCCATAGAACAAATTCCAGTATGAGCATGAGATGGCTCTTTTTCAAAGGGTTAAATGAATTCAAACTACCTATGCATATAAAATCATCAGTATCTTCATCTTCTTTCATCATCATTATCGATGTGATTGTTGGAATATTGAAATGTTTATAACCAACATGTATTAAGTATTCTGTATTATTAGTGCTGTTAGCTCGTTTGTTTATGTATCTGTTGACTATAATTATCTTAAATTTTCTTGTTTCATTTTAGTATTATTTTTAACGGTTTTCAAATATCTGCCTTGTGCAACCATATCTCTGAATTATTGCTGTCGATAACCTAGTATTTATATTGTGAATTTTATACATGTATAATAATATGTGTGACGTTTGATGTTTCATGGATGCTCGAGATGTTTGTATATTAGGCTATATTAGGCAAATTTCATTTAGTTTAGCTATTGAATTAGAAAAATCCAAAGTTTAGGGTCGATGTACGAATACAAAAACAATGATTCACTTATTGGAAGTATTTTCATTGGACACTTGGTTCGACATTTTCAAAGCCAGAAACAGTGGGAGAATGTATCGTCTTTGATTTTGATCAAATGTTGACGAATGACGCAAGATTGAGAAATTATTTTGATTATCTTGTTGCTGATTATATGGACGAGGATTCTAAATCTCCTCCGAAAATTTGGGTTTGTGCTGAAGCTAGTAGTTGCAGAATAACAAATTGCTGTGAACCCTTTCATTCTGATTCAACTAAAAGTTTTTATGCATACCTCATCTGGATATTTTTAAATTTGTTCAAATATTGAGGGAATTTCAAACTAAAACTGACATTAAAATTTATAGTCATTCACCAATTGAAATTACGAATAAATCGTATAAAGACAGAATAAAAATCTTAGCGGAAAAATTGAATTTATTTAAACAAGGACAAATTGAGAGGTTCGATTTTGTAAAAATTGCTCCCTATCATTATGATAAAATTTGTATATAAATAAATGTCTTCGAATAAATGTCTTGTATACTTTGTCAATGATTATTTGAAGTAGGTATTTTAGTTGAAAAGTAAGACCGGTATTCCCAAAATCCAATTTCCTATCGGGCACCATTCCCATTCTCATAATCCTCTAGCGCTATAATCTGTAATAAAGGGCTTACACACAGGGTTGATAGTGACGTCAATATGTCAACACATACAGTGTTGCCAGTTGAAAGGAAATGACTGAATGACCAACCGCCCGAATATGGATATGTCTAGTGTTACGATCGTCGGACGTTATAATGTTTTTTGGAACCAACTCAGAAGCCGTCCATTTATGTTTCAAAATCAGCACTTGAAGTTGATAAATAATGAACTTCAATATTTTTATTTAATGAACCATGAACCTAAACAATATACTGAATACGAAATTTAATGATAATGAAATTCTTATAAAGAATAATAACTTGAAGAATGATTTATTATATAACAACATCAACAAACAATCACAGATATATTGACATTAAAAATAGCTTATTTTTCAACCAATAGACAATTATGTCTTTAATTTTTTTTTTATAAAACTGATCAGTATTCTCATTTACTGAGTGAAAATAATGAAAACTTCCTTGCGGTGAATTGCATGTACCCACTTTTTCGATAGTTCCTTGTCCAACGGGAAACTAAAAGCATGAACTTTTGGACCACCCACATAATTCCCCCGACAAAAGGGAACACAACACTTGTAAGGCATTGTTATTTCGCCTATCACAACACGAAATATTTCACAAAACAGTAATTTCTCTGCCAATTATTTTGATGAATAAACAACAAGAGAATTCAAGCACACGCGATTTACCTATACGCCACCGTTCTTAAACAAAAACAAACTGACGATCGATCGACGCGAATGCCTTGGAAGATGGCCTGAGTATGCGACGTCACGAGCTGTTTACGTCAGAGTCTGCTGGCCTTGTTTTATCGGTGGTAACGGCTATGCCCCTACTAATATATGAAACACTCGGTACGACAAGAATGGTTTGTATTTATTTTCGGATATCTCCTTCGTTATTTGCATTATCGATTGCATCGTCCGATATGCGGATAGGCCGTGTTTGCGTGGACGTGTCTTCCTTTGTTTTCCTACGGACACAGGATACAGGGAGAGTCGACAATGACGATGTCAAAGTATGACGATATTAGTCGATTTGACAACTTGTTTGCACACTGGGTCGGCCGGGATGGGACGGGCTGTAAAATGTAAAGATACCAACGAGATACGATCTTTTGTCGGAGAACGTTATCAGGCTCGCAAATATTTGACGGAATGATATCATTGCGATGGTGTTTGCGTTCCTATTTCCTATGCCAACAAGGATACTCGAAAATATCGTTCGACTTGAACTGCAACGCTTGATTCAACCATATTTTATACAATATAGATAACACACGAGTCCTGCATGGTCATTAGGGTAAACTAAAATACAGATAGATGCCGCACTTTTTGTAAAAAAAAATATTAAAACTCAAGTAACAAAAAATATGTATTTCAAAAAACATACTATCATTCTTTCATCTATTTTTCATTGAAATATTGGTCCTGAAACAACATGAAAGAAACTCTACTACTAAAAAAAAATAACGAAAAAAAAGTGTTTTCTGGCAACTCTCCCCCCCCCCCCCAGGTACGGAGAGATGCTTACAGCCATGCGGAGAGATGCCCAATGTTAATTCCCATCACAAGGGAGAGATGCCGCAATTTATTGTTGTAGTTATGCACGTTTGCATGGGTTGCATCTTATGCAGAATACCCAATCTACTGTCTTAGAGGTTTGACTGTGATCCTCAAAACATTCCACGCAAAAAAATTGTTTGTCAGTATCTTACTTGGCTGGTTCAGGATCTTGGTTTTCCTTCAAATTGGATAAGGGAAACTCATCTTCGCTGTCGGATGTGAAGTTTGTTCGATGTTCTATGATCGGTAAAATGTAAAATTATGCTATTTTATTATTGAAGCTTTTATGACATCTATCCGTATCAGAAAGTGCGGCATCTCTCCTTTTTGATACGGATAGATGCCTCACCAGCCTACGCCTGCGCCTTATGACTCTGTAGCCGAGAATACAAAACAAAATCTCAAATATGCCCTATATAACGCTATAGAAGTCAAATTATCCCATTTTGTTATTTTAAACTCACTTCCCCAATACTATTAACAACATACAAATAAATATTAAGCAATAAAAGTACATATTAGCAACTTCATTTTCACAATTCAAGTTAAACACTTGCTCAATCGAAGCATTCACCGCATGCAAAACAATAATGGCCGAATAGCTCTTCCATCCCGCCGAGAGTTGTTGTCAGGTGTACATAGTTTTCGCGTCACGTGGTCTGCGGCATCTATCCCCCCGCGGCATCTATCCGTACTTTACCCTACTTACCTTGGAGTCGGTAAATTGTTCTTCCTCTCTATACATATATTCAAAATATGAAAAAGAAAAATTTCTGTCGCTAATCAATGTTTAATTATCAGAATATTATTGCATTGTTTCTCCTATTATGATTGAATGACCATCTGTAAGAATGCAATTTTAAATAATACTCAGTTGATTATACTCTCTGAGAAGACACATAAATGAGCATTGCTTGCAAGCTAAAAAAGGCGTAAAAAACTTATGCTAATGCATTACAAATTGTTGCTATGATTTGTAGGTACCTATTCATTGGATGAAGAATTCATCGTCATTCCTTTATGAACCTCGATGAATTCTGAAACTGTTGAGTATGCACATCATATAAGTAACTTCAATAATGTCTTTTGATCGTTTCGAGTTTTTCACACTAGTTTTCGGACTAGGAATAGTATATTGTGCAACAAGTGGGAAAAATTCAACTTTTCTCACGAGTGTGAAAGTTTGTGGCACGAGCCTGAAGGGCGAGTGATGCAAACACAGGAGTGAGCAAAGTGCTTTTCCCCACATGTTGCACACTATACTTTTTCTACAACTGCACTTATTCAAAGAATCCGAGTAATGTAGCTTATTGGTATTCATTTTATAATGTATGTGGCACTATGCCACATTGAATATTGTGACCAAAGAGTAGACGCCTGCTTTCCTAGTTCCTCAAAGTATTTAAAAAAAGTAAGTACACTTTCCGAAAAAGATTTTATTTCTGTATTTGTTTAGATTCCATAAATATTTCGTTTGTGCCAATTAGTGTTGCCATCTAGACAAGACAAGACAAGAGTTTACCTACTCTTGTCTTGTCTTGAAATTTCAAGACAAGAGTTGTATACGCGTAAGTCTTGATTAAATAAGCTAAGTGCGGTCTTGTCTAGATAATGAAAGTCTAGATTATTATTCAAGACTCTAGATAAGACGCTTAGCTTAAATTGCGTAGGAACAGTCAAGTGCATGCAAACTCCCGCTCTCTGGGAACCAATCAGAACAAATCATAGCCGCGCCAGCGAAACGACGTATTTGTAATAAAGATTTGAAAATAATCAAGAGTTTTGAATAAAAGTCTTGTATGGAAAATGAAAAGTCTTGTCTTGTCTAGATAATCTAGACAAGACATATTGATGATCTTGTCTTGATATTCTAGACAAGACAAGACAAGAGTCTAGAATGTATAAGTCTAGAGCAACACTAGCTGCCAATTCATACTATTTTGCTTTTGGGTGTATGATAAATTGACATTCATCATAAAGGGCGTGGAAATGAATTCTGAATTGAGACTCTATCACGAATCTGCGATTAGAGTAAATATTCTCATCACATAGAGAATGCGAATTCTCAATGTATTGCTTTATATAAATATATATCCATTTTTGTATGTTCATAATTTATCTGAGAATATTCCTTCTCAACTCATACTATTTTCATTATTCCAAATTTTTTGGGATTTTCTCTCCTCGTTTCTATAAAATAAAAATATGAATATTATTTCAATATACGTGTAGTAAGGACAAATCAGATTATTTGCCCCACAAAATGACACTGCGTTTAAAGAATTTTCCGGAAACAAATCCAACTTTCGCAGCTTCTTCCATTATCTGTCTCTGGCGATGTATTTATCAAAATCGTCACATCCCGGTATAAACATCATATTATTTATTATGAATTGTTGGGATAATATTTGATCGAAAATGCGATTTCCATCAAAATCACTAATGAGAACTACCCTAAAGAATTTAAAAAACTTCTTCTGACAGTTGTGACAACTATTCAAAGCTGAACAGCAGCCAAGTTTTGGTCGATTTTTGTTGATTCTCCATGAAAATGTTATTTGGTGTTGGCAAAGTGCCGTGAGAAAAAATATTTCTCACAGTATGAGCAATACATGGTTTCGAAACTAAGTTAGCTATGAGAAAAAATGCGCTACTTTCCATAGCAGTAGTAGAAAAACTATATATACGCATGCCTGTCAACCCATCATCAAAAATTATTGTAATTATACAATTTAAAAAATGTAGTTTCAAGTTCAGTAAATCGTTTGGTCTCTTTTGATTTTTCAATGAATTTTCTTTTCTCATGCCATGCACTCAGTGTATATCTATCCTCAATTACGATTACATCCGATAAATGAAGACAAATAACTTCCACACTTATTATTGTATGGTTAGCTATAAGAGGTGTCAAAATCAAATATGCGGGATAAAATCAGCGACATGCACTTTCATAATTATTGCATGTATTTCTATTAGATCGGACCAGTGAATTGTTCGCTTTCGCTCACATGTTTTGGTTTTTGGAGAGAAAAATCTGAAAATTGGTATATTCCTCAAACAATGTATTTGAAGAATGCAGTTTTTTTTTCCAAAGAAGGGAAGTGTATTTCGTGCAAGATGATTTATTCAAATTTATTACTCGTCGCAGAGCGCTATCGACTGTCAAGTCATCATCAGTGCATACCTGTAAGTAAGTAATCTGCCTTCAGCTATTTTGGAAAGAAATTGGAAATTTGAAAAAATTTTGTTTGAAATTTTTTTTTTAGTTTTTTTTTTAAATTTTCAATATTGAAAAAAAGGTTTAATTGAATTGGTGACTTGTTACTTGTAGATGAAATCTTGATTTTGAAAAAGACATGATCATGAAATCGAAATTTGAAAATAGTTGAATACGAATTTAGAAATTTATAACAGTGAATTTACTTACTCGTCAGGTTAACAAGGAAACTTGTCCATAAAAATATCTCTGGTCCAGTTTAAAACTATCGACATTATGGTAAAATACGGTACGAACATATCAAATTGTGTTTCCCAAAACGGGGTAGAATACAGATTACATTTTGTTAAGCAGTCATTGTCGCCGCGAAACGTTGTCTTGAAGTGAACTTGATGAGTGACGGACCTTGGTTTAATTATCATTGAACGTACTGGACTAATTGAATTTGTTTCGTCCGCCATTTTTCCAATTATTTCATGTATTCAAATAAATATTTTGAGAATGGTATAGGTAAAATGATGCTATATATACATAGGATACTTTGATTTGTAACTGGATTCAACTAGTGATGTCATATTACAGAAAACAGTTTTTATGTCTTGAAATTTGAATGAAGTTCACACTTCACATACACATAACGGGACCTCGCCCTTTACATTTCTGATTTTTTCACATCAATGTTTGAGATTTCTCATCGATAGAGTGTCAATGACCAATTTCATCATATTCAACATCTGAGATTGGTCAGATTTTGACTCTATAGGTCTTTCAAGTTCATAAAAAAATATGAAAAACAGGGGCACCGAGATTCGTACTGAACCTTATACCTATGTCTTTATTTGTCATATATTGTAATTGATCGAGGATACATTTTCACTGAGTACCTACATAATTTCAGTCCAGTGGGAAACAATAATAATGACATGTGATACTGAAGATTTTTCATAATTTAATTCAACGTTTTTGTGTATCTGACGATGTTGCACTACAGTCCATTACTCTCACGAGTCTCACGACGACAACCAAGCTAGAGAATGACAATATAGGCATAGTAAATTATCTATTGGTGAAGTCAAACTCATAAATCATTGATCTATATTGTTGTGTCTGCGTCTACGGTCTGCCGATGACTTAAAGGGAAACCCAAGATTCGTAATGTAGGATGATGCAGGAAATCTGAATCATCAAACATAATGTCATGTGGATGATTGACTACAGTAGGTTTTATCTCGACGTTTTTGCCTGAAGTGATGAAATCTCTTAGTGACCCAATCGGTCCATAAATTTGTTACGATTTTTCCTATGAATATAACAGAATAGAACAGCATTAAAAGCACTCCAATGTTCTACTTATGCCTATATAGTTATTTATCATAGAAGGTTGTGTTGTCTCCCGACGCGTAACGAATTGGGACAAAAAAACCGCTAAAATCTAATATATTTTCGTGTATGATACACTATTTTTTTGTGACAGAAAAAACGACGAATCAATATATTGAGAAGATACATTAAGTATATTAAAATTGAAAAATTATCGACGTGAAATTTGAAGTCTTCAACAGGAATTACCTACATCTGCGCTGCAGGCATGGGAAAAAAGTAATTTATGAAAAGTTACATTTTATAACCTGTCAACAGAGATGAATTGTCAAACAATTTTCCTGTCACAGAAAAAAGTATTTCCAAAATGCCATTAAGTATACCAAAGCAGATTTTGGTTGATATTACTCAATATTTTTTTTCAATTGATTGGTTCATTATTATTGATTTGTTGGAAGTATCAACTGTCATCATCACCGTTCTCTGCGGGAAAAAACATTCGTTAGAAAATCAACGCGAGATAAAATAAAAAGTCTAAAAAAGCTTTGACAGTTGATATTATAACCTTGGGAAAATTGTGTGTGATCCGCGCAGCTATTTGGTGAACATTCTTTCACATACAAGTCCGGACAGGTATCATCAAGTCATCTTCAAATTATGGGTGTCGACGCAACATTTTTTTTAGGCAAAGTTGCATTTTATTAACCCGATGAGAAGCAATTTATTACGAATTATAGAAGAGTCAACCGTAGAAGATGATGGCTTATAAAGACATTTTGTATTAAAAATTTGTAAACTTGTGCATGACTTTGAAGTTGGTTTTTTTCATGAATACCTTCTGAAATATACTAGGTATACGATTTCAATATATAGAAATGTTACTCTGTATATACTCTCTATAAGTAGTATTTGTTCTACTACCTACACAGAGGGTATTATTATAGCTCAACTCCATGCGATATACCACTAGATATATGATCTTTATAATTTTCAAAAACTATGTAAGTGAATTTTTTATATCTCTTCGCACGAAGGGAAATTCCTGTTCGTGCGTAGGTATACCTATAGGGAGGATAGGGAGAGAAGGTAGGTAGGAATTTGTTTTTTCTAACTTTTGGAGGTTATATATAAGTTCTTGGGAATAATTTCCATGCATTGACAATAAATTCCGAAGCTTCGCCGTTTCATTGTATATATATTTTTGGGATGTACGAGCTCAGATTTCGAATATTACACGATTTTTATCAGTCTAAAACTCTAAAATACATATAGGTGTTTTTGGTGATCCTAAAAAATGAGTATTCATCGCATTAGTATTATTCATTTTTGAATTGCCACATTTGTATACCTAAGTATTAGGTATTAAGTCCCAGCTACCGGCTTGCACTTCAAGTAAGTACTACATATTCAAGAAGTACCTGCCAAACGAAAAAACAATTTGTCAAGATCAATCCGAGGATCAATCAATAGATTTTATATCAGGGTTCAGTTTTCATCTCAATTTGGATGAATTGTATCAGATAACAAAAATTGCGTTCACGTTCGTTCAGAAACACGTACCTATATACTTATTATGAAATTATCATCAGTCAACATGTTTTGTTAGCATCTTGTTATTCTCGTTCAATGTTCAATTAACAAGGGTACCAGTTAAAAACACAATCTTGCGCTGTAGGTACTTTAATAAATGTTCTTCTAGCAATGCCATGGATAGGTTAATAATTGAACCAGTGGGTATATACAGGTATTTACCTTTGACAATTGATTCATCAATTATTGATTTGTGAGAATAATGAGAAGATGATGGCTATCGTTTATTTTTCCAACTTTAAATTATGTGAAAATCTATAAATAAGTACCCACTTGTACTACAATAACGGTAATATACGTTCAATTGAATCTCTGAAAAGATATTCCGAATATCACGAAAATGTTGTTGGTATCTTAAATATTTCAGTTTTATTCAACGCCTTCTAGTTTCGAGTAGTTAGTCGAATGTTTAAATTCAAGATAATAAAAGCATTCAGTAGTTACCAAAACTACCTATTGATAATAACAAACTAAGAATAATATGTGTAAAAAAACCGCATGTATCGCAATAATCCAGTCGCCCGGCCAACTCATCAACAGCTGAACATCACAGCGATGGGAGCGTTTCAACCGTTATTTATCGCGTGTAGTTATTAACTGTTGTAGAACACGTGATTCGCTGCCACCGTGTTACGCGCCCAGTTGGCCTCACAGCTACCGTGCTACGCGCGCCGAGCGGTAGCCCCAAGCTAGCCAGCGAGCGACCAGACCTTTTTTACGCTCGTTACGCGATAAACATCCCCAATTCCCGTGCAGCACCTACCTCTAGTACATCCTGGAAGCACTGGCACGTAGGTATACACCGGTCACCACCTCACAGCTCCGCTCGGCACAATGTGAATTTAGTTTACGAGTCGGGAAATAGTGAAATTCTGCTGCTGTACTTAACTATGGCTGGTAGCTCAATGATTCTAACAAGTAGTGAGTAGAACGGGAACCCATTGTGTCCCCTTACCCTGCGCCGGGTCGGTAAAGCACTGCCTACTGCGAGGTGGGCTTTGCTGCCGTGGGAATAGAGGCGATTTTAGCTGGCGCGCCAACACCGGAAGCCGTTCGGCGGGCGAGCGATTTTCGACCGTACGGACATTAGATTACAGAAGATGACATTGTTCGGGCTTGATTGAGATTTTAAAATGAGTCGCTGCTCGTGGGAGTCGCATTCGGCTTTGCACGAATTGGGTTGGGGCCCGATTCGGTCGATTGACGACTCACCTACCTCCGTCATTGATTTTCGGGGGGTGATAAATCGATGGGAATGGATGTCGATGATCGGTCGTCGGTTGTGTGGGTGCGAACTTGTCTAGGAGTCTGTAAATCTTTCCGCCGATTGAATGAATACCTATTCCTTCCTACCTATCTATGTGATTTTGACGCCATAGTCGAAATAATAAAAAATGATTTATAGGTAGAGCTCGGCAAGTTATTATAAGTAGAAAAAATCCGTGCTATGTATCATGACTACTGATCATTTCACTGGTAATGTATCGGTAGTTACTTGTCTGGCACATAATGTTTGAACAAACTACCTATATGATAAATAGTTTAGAATTCGACGGAATTCATCAGGTGATAGTATACCTATTACGACATTTTGATTTGTTATCAAACATTTGCGAAATACCCTGATGCACTCCATCTACATATATATACGCATATAAATAATAAAATAATAACTTTGGTCTGTGCTTTGGTATAGATGAATAAAGTTTCAACAATGATTTCAAAACAGATAAAGTTATAGAAGAATGTAGAATAACAATCGAGACTGTGAGAGGTAGAGGAAGAATACATACATACATCATCGATATTCAATCAGAATATCAAATATCAAAGCAAACCTGAAATAATCTCAAATCATAAGTTACCCAAAGGTAATAGGACTAGATAAACTGCTTTGGTCTCTAAAACTGATTATCGACTTTTGCAGCAGGACCAAGAATAATACTAAAAGTGTGATTGTGTCTGATATGTGAAATATTGCTCAGATGTTTTCAATGCTTCCAATCTGTTTATTCCCAAAATATTAAATTATTGTGAACTTACCACGAGAGTAGAAGATACTTCTGTTTCATATCTGTTTGGCGCGATGTCAACAATGATCATCAAAAAACTATATGGCCATCTACAATTTATATATCTCAAGTCTTTGATCATACAGTATTGAAGCTATACTTTCTCTGTCAATGGTTTGAACTATGTTTCATTCTTCATCGACTATAATTCATTTTATGGTATGGTATCGAATAAAAATTCATTCAATTCATTATAGGATTCGTGATATGCATGTGAGGAGGATTATAAAAAAATAGACTCATTATTGTGAGGTATATTACAGAATTCATCCAAATCCACAAATCTTTTTGTGATTGGGTTATATCATTATCTTAATGATTGTGTATAAGGGTAGGTAGCTAAACAAAATTTTTCGTTAATCATACTATTCATGAAAACCTATATATTATATACCTACTTACTTAGTGAACTAATTTAAATTAGAGTAAACATGCAAAGTATTATGATTGCTGTCTACCTGCCAACCCTTTGAATGTTATCTACCTACCTATTTATTTCGAAATTAACTGAGCTGATGTTTTTTTTCCAACGTGTCTCCCAGGCAACAACAAAACATTTCATTATATATGGTCAGGAATAACAATATACACTTCTCCAAGAAACGCACTATAAAAAATTTGCCAAAAGTTTAGCAAACATTTTCGTCAAGCGTATAATTGTCCGATTTGTGTTTCTGGAGAAATATGAAATAATGGAGTGAATCCAAAACAGAAATGTTGATTAAAGATAAGGCTAAAATATACCTCCAATTTCAACTTGATAACGTAATTGTTACACTCCACAGGCTATTACAAATTTCATGAAAAAACACGATATAATCGCTGCACCCGGTATCCATAAAAAGAGGTTCTAATGCGAATACAGTTTGCACCCTAATGTTCAGAAGGAAATAACCTGTCATTCAAAATAAAAAACGTTCAAATCCGGCAAGTCGTTTTGACGAAAATGTATCCTAAACTTTTGGGTATGCTTTTTGGTGGTGCGCTAAATTCTTGGAGAAGTGTATTTCTGTCTTCAGTTAGATCTCATCAGTAAGTATCTCTTTGCAGTAGGCATTGCTTGATATATACAAAATATATTTTCCTCACTAATTTTCATTTTAATAACTTGACTTTGAAAAGTATCCGGTGGAGAACATTGGAACGGAAGAGTGGTAATGAGTATGGGGTGGAATCAGTCAGTGTATCAAGAATTTTTTGCACAGTATTCTGAGCTTGCATTTTCCAAATCATACCAAATGGAAGACGATTAGCTTCATACGGTCCCTTTGATGTCAGAAGTATGGAAAATGATTTTTAATTCGGCCATATATGCACCGACTCCAAAATAATAATAATAATAATAATATGCATTTATTGGCAGAAGAATAAGCAATACAATTTAATTTAACTTGTATCTGCCAATAGGATACAAGATTGGATAACTCCATTCTCTCTTTTGCACCTAACCCAAAAACGAAACGAAACAATAGTAATAATAGATAATGAATGAATATAAATACACGACACACAGAAATATGTTAAATTATACCTAGTGAATATAGAAGGATACATAAATGGTAAATTGACCTAGGCTACCAGTAGGATCGAAGATTTTTATACATGATGAGAATGGTTTTTTTTTTTTCATATAGGTACGCTCAAGTTGAATTCATTTTGGTGAACACTATATTATGTAGACATGAAAAGGGCCACAAATGAGAAAACCCATATACAAAATACTTGGGCATTATAGATTGTTCTGAAAATTTTGTTTGTGAGAGTATCTGAAGCTTGCCAAAGATTTGGCCTGGAGTGAGAGCGGAAAGTCATTGTATAGGTAGTTCAGCTTTTTTTTTTGGTGAAAGATCTTTTGAACTGTTCTGTGGAATGTCTAACAATGTGGATCCTTTTGCGTCTGATGTTTCGTGATGTACATCAGTTCTATATTGAATCTTGTTATCGAGATAGGGCGATGTTTTAGTGGTAATAATTAAATAATATAACACAGAGGTATGAAGTGTGCGCCTAACAGACATTTTCAAACATTTTGCTTTTTTTGCGTATATGAAACTGGATCTCGTTTTCTAATTCCAAAAAAAAATCTCAAGCACAAGTTTTGAACTCTTTGGATTCTATTCTGTTCGGTAGAGTTCAGAAAATAATGGTAAACCACATCACAGTGATCGAAGGTTGACAGTATCAGAGTGTAGCAAAGAAGTAATTTAGTGTTAGTATTCAGTGCATGCCTGTGGGGATATAGTACTAGTATGTTCTATATAATCAACAAGCAAAATACTTGATAGTGAGCATATACGGGGTGATTCAAAATTCGATGTGAATACTTCAAGGAGTTGGTATCAAAACAAGATGTTTTCTTTATATAAACATGTGTTCTAAAATGCATTTATGAAAAAATTGCAGGAGACTGAATTCTTACATTTTGTTATGACCCACAAGATCGTGCTATTCAAAGTCACTCTTTTCAAACATGAAATTTGGGCCAATTAAAGTGTGGACCCCCTTTAACTCCCCCAAAACTGCATTTACATCGTTTCTAAAGCAAGAGGGAAATGAAGTGAGACCCTGGTTCATTGTACTAGTATTTCAACTGATGAAGCTACTGTGTTAGCAAAACATGTCGTGTGTTTGAGAATTTTGTGGAAATCTTATCGTTTGTGCAGTTTATACAAATACAAAATCTTTATAGTTTCTATATTGATAAATTTTTATGTCTGCCTTATTATAAAGCCTATAACAAACGGTTTGCTGCTTTGGTTATATTTCGTGAAAAAGATAGCATATATGGTCATCTGTAATTCTCAGGTCTTTCATTTCCTTAATACTCTGCAATTCCTCATCTTGTATCATATAATCGAATATTATTGGATATCTCATATTTTTCTGCATTTTCTCAGATTGGGAAGTAGTTCATTTCTACGGCTCCACTCATAAACAAATTCTAAGTTCTTCTGCAACATAACGCAGTCGCAAATCTCCAGATCATCTGCGAATAGTAAACATCTCGAGTACCTGAGAACTGAGGGCAAGTCATTGATGAACATAACAAAAAGAGATGGTCCCAAATTGGAACCTTGTGGTGCTCCAAAATTAGCTTCAAATTTCCCTGAGGTATTTCCATTAAGCTTGACTATACACTAAAAATCTATGTATACACATGGAAGAGGAGCAACATGCCTTGGGAAAGAAGCAATTTGAAGGTAGCGATTCAAAATGCCACAAAAAATCAAATTTTCGAACCAATCAAAGATGATAGAAAAAGAATGGCTGTATATATATTGACTTACATACCTTGGGAGGGGAACATACCTTGGAATAGAAGCAATTTGTCAAAAGTATGGAAAATATTTGAGAATCTTCAATTCGACATCAAAATTTTCAATAATCATCTGCCATTCGGGATTTGATGGGAATGCTAAAGCTAATTTCGAATCGCTCAAAATCCGTTTTATTGCTTATTTAATCCTATATTTATCCATGTCTGATGTCAAAAATATGGCAACTTCATTCCGATAGACTTATTCAGTGACATTATCAATTAATACTATGCAAATTTACGGCAGGTGAAACATGTACCTGTCATAATATATCTGCATACCATTAGAAAATCATTTGTTTGATGCCAGTGTTGAAGCCGTTCAAATTCTGAGAATGTATTGTTAAATTATTCCTAATTCATTCTTATTGTGATGTGAGTGGGAAGCTTAGCAGAAAGGACCGACAACAGTGACATTTGGCACTAACTTATAAAAAAGCTTGATAAATAAAATCAAAGTTTTGAGTCAAATTCTATACGTCACCATTATCAGTTGAAATGTCGTAACCAGCTCAAAAGTGGTATACCTAGGTACATAATCTGGGGCGCTTCAATTGTATCATCATATACATACTCCTACCATGACCATCAGAAAGTATCTTCTCCTCTTCTTCACCATAGATCTTCTTCACTAAGATATAGGGTGAATTATGAGATTTGGCATAAACATCTTTTGGTCATACATTTTCAACATCTTCTTCGATTCGTCTGATTTTTCCATTGAATATTTCGATACTACCCTCTAATCGACTGATTTGTTCAGAATCGGGAAAATTCAGGTCCGTTCTTCAAAAATTTCGATATAGTTTAGTTCATATAGAAAAGTAAACTGTGACAGGGAATTTTCAAAGGTCACAAACAAGCATCAAAATTAAAATATTCAAAATTTTTCTGACACACAGAATTTTTTAAAAAACGATAAATCATGAGAAAAAACGAAAGTTTGGCAACAAATGTATTTATTGATTTGAAATTAATCACTTGGCAACGCATACATTTCACGAATGAAAGTAAGACATACATTTTCAATGCTTTCAATTTCCAGGCCTGGATTTCGTCATTTTATTTTTTTGTGTATGGATGTTCATATAGCCATCGATCTAAATAATTCTAAATAGTCGAACAGAAAATGGGGGTATATTTATAATTTTTCAAAAGGTATGCTAACAAATGAATTCTGTACGGAAAATAAGTGACCAAAATAACAGAATAAAACAAAATTAATCGAATGAAGATCATAAAATTAATTGAATCAATGGCCATTAACATCCATACATATACCCCATCCACTGATCCAAAAAAGATTTACAGGGTGATCATTACCCTTCACATAAAAAAATCATTGAAAATCTGAGTCTTACTTTTATTCCTGATAGTATACTTTGTGAAGTATAATATCCATATAAATAATTAGTTTGCGTAACTTGCATTTCTTCATAACGTTTATTGTTGAATTTTTAATTCAGTGAACGTGTGAGGAACATTTCGAATATTTTTCTTGATGCTTGTTAGTGACATTTCAAAATTCCCTGTCACAGTACAAAACCTATATAAATGAACAGGTTTTTGATAAAAACTGAATTTTCGAATTTTTTCAAGAACGGTCCTGGTTCTTCTTCTGAATAAGTCAGTTGATTAGAGAGTAGTAGCGAAATATAATGAATCGAAGAAGCTGTTGAAAAGTAATGGCCAAAAGATGTTTTTGCCAAATCTCATGAAACAACTATATTAGCTATATTAGTGAAGAAGAGGCGAAGACAATATCTGATGCTCGATCAGGGGGTTCGTTGTTCGGAGGTTAGGGCATTTGAGCGTTGAGACAAAATAATAGAAAAAAAGTCGAGCATTTCGCACAGAAAATTATTCAATTACCGTCTGTCATTAAAAGAGATTTTGTATTGGCGTCCACTATTTGAAAAGTGCTAGTTGATACCAGGTCTGGAAATAGTAAATAACATTCAATTTAAATGACTTAGGTATACGAATTTTGTTTCATATCAATTAGTAGATATTTCAAGAAAAATCAGACGTGAATATTATTTTTTTGCTGAATATTCGGTGGTCGGGTGGTCGAGAGCCCGTATTACAAAAATTGACTTCTTCATTTCTCGACCAAAGTGATAAAAAACCAATTTGATCATCTCCAGCTCTCGACCACTGTGGTCGAGAACCAGTTGGAACTAACTTTAGGTTCTCGACCACATCATATATATTCTGTTTATCTCTATTATGTCTAAGTATAATAGTATAAAATGAATTTTACATTGAAATTTATACCATATTTCACCATTAAGTAGGTAACTATTGCAGCTGCAGAAAAGTATAAATTTGATTTATGTAATTTTTTATTGTTCATAGATCTCTTAGGAATCAAACCCATTCATGACGATGGAAATAACCATTAGGTTCCAATGTTTGAAAATGAATATTTTTTGTAATTGTTAGCATCTAGCAACTAGATGCGCTACTGCTCAGTGGAATGTGCTTAGATCAGAGCCTATGACAGACGTGTGTGAAGACTAGTTCATATAGTATTCGGCAGGCAGCCGAGTTGTGAGCAAGTGTAACCCTTGTCCATGTCATTTGTGCTCGTGTTTATTATATTATGACCATAATATAACAGTAATTTTTCATTACTTTTTAGAAGTCTGCCTATAAGTATATAGAATGATTTTTGCATCATAATCGCTACATGTCAAGTGTTTTTTGAACATATAATTTCCTCGTGGATCAATCTGATGGATGGTGGTCGAGCAGTCTGCAATCTGGTCAAGAACCATCAGTGAAATTTTTCTTCTTTTTATCGAGATTTCAAAAGTTGAATGTAAAAAAACGCTCGATACATAATATTTTCACAAATTACTTTCAATTTAGGTATCATGGAATCGGCAAACACTGAGTTCAATAAAGTTTTATAAGCTTTTGTTAATTTATAATTCATCACTCTCAAAGTTGACATTTCGGTTAACTGGTCTAGAACCAGCGCATTTACTCTATCTAGTATATTGCAATATTGTTCGGTCTGATTTAGGTATGTTCGACTGATATAGACGCGTTATCATAGCACCGAACAATATTGTCAATATTGCATTAATGTCATGACTTGTCTGGCACCAATATTCCTGCATTTAAGTTCTGCGTAATTTAATTATAGCACACACAATTTGAAACAACAAAAACAAAAACAATTGCATATAAATTGCATTCAATGATTCCCTTCCATGCGCTCCAAGAGATATAGAAAGAATTATATTGTTCCTATTTAGGAACATTCAAATCTTAGCTGAAAACTTGTCTAAAAAAATTTTCTGAGTACCCATCTATAGGTATATATGTTGTAGGAGATAGAAAGATAATTTATAGACTCTTTTGCCAGGAGTCACGAAAAAATCCATTATCTCCCCTAATCTGTCAGTGGAAAGTCTAGCGCATCAATTTCGGGTCGATTAGTTGGTCGAATAATATGCCTACCGACGGACAGCTCACTGCTTATATTTATGCCATTGAATATAAAAACCAAAGGAAGGACTATTTTCTTTTCGAGCAAGCACTAATTTATGTCCCATATTTCAAGGGGATTTCATACTTTTATGCAACTTTGAAGTTACTGGAGTAATCAAGAATCGATAGAATAAAAAAAGGATCGTTCGTTTCACCCCATCCTACACATAGATAAAAGTATGGTACAAACTACAAGAATCGCTATGCAACTAGGCGTCGTCGTGAAAATAAATGCGAAAAGTTGAAATCAATGAACACGGCATTCTGGTAAAATTTACCACGAATATGTTTAATGAAACACCATAGAGGCGGGTATTTGATACTATGACCCGCTAGTAAATCTGATTTTGTCATTTTCTCATATCAAGCTGTTGAATACAACTGCTGAATTGGTTACCAAAGGTGGTAGTAAAGTATGGCATATCTAGATTGCCGCACCATTGGCACTGAATTTATTAAGAATATATTCATGTTAAATATCAATTTTGAAATATTTATACGACGATTTATTGACTTCTCCAACTCAAGGATAAACTGTACAATTTTTCTTCACATCAATGGGAAATCATATCCAACCTGGAAAAATTGGAAAACTGATGCTATTTGTTGTATGTATGTATACCTATACGTAGGCGGGGGGTCTGAAGTTTTTATGTATTTTTTCCCCTCGTTCCTGAAATCATATAAAAAATTCGAATGAGTAAGTTATGTATTTATGTTACCTATACCTATAGGTATATCCATGAAAAATATAGTCATTTATCGCGATGTTATTCGTTCCTTAATTTCAGTGTAATGCGCCCCTGCCCAAAACCAGATGGAGAAAAGCTACGCACTACGTATTGGTACAATGAACTAGGTCATTGTACACAACATATATATAGACAATATAATATTTTATTTTCTATCATTCGGAATGGAAAAATATGAAAAAATTGCCTCGTGAATCGCTCCAAAGAAGAAACACCCGTGGGCTATAGGAGTTCTGAATATGGTACAAAATGAACACTTTTCTGGAAACCCTGTATATCATATGAGTATCTACAAATTTCATAAGAATGAATAATGGCCAGTTCACTTTCGTTCTGGACAAACAAAATTTGATAAGATACGATAAAGCAAACAAACAGGAATATTTTTGGTATTCTTCAATTAAAGCACCAACATAATCATGCTGCGAAGACCAAACCATTATATAGAACTGATGTTATCTATATTTGAGTTAACAGTAAAATTAATCAGTGGACATATATTATTTGTGATTTATAATAAATCAATTACCTTTTCAAAATTCAAAATGATTGAAATAGTTTTTCACAATTATTATTCTACTATTCATTAATTTGCGCATGCCATCACATTGTGCTGTTGTATAATGCACAAAAAATGCAGCGAGAGATGAAGGAATCCGGTTGGTACATTATGATTTAATAGTAACTACCTACTATAGTCACTCACATATAAAAGTAATGTTTTACAGAAGAGTGAGGTTATGTTTCAATATTTCACCTCCAGAGTCGGTCATCGTGCACGCCACATATTGTAACGGCGTTATGCGCAAGCGCTTCAACATAAAGTGAATGAAAAATAGGACATGTTCTATTTTTCATCCAACTTTGTATTCAGACTCTGTTTTTGTAATACACGGTGCAGTTAATTCTAATTTTTTTTATCGCTTGGAGCGCACGAAAGGGAATCCCTATAATGTTCAAAGAACATCGTGCATTCCTAGGGAGGATAGAGACAGGAGGTAGGTATTGGAGTTTTTTTTGAACTTTTGGAGATTATAATATGTTGTTGGGAATACTTCCACAGGCAATGAATTCCAGAGCCTAGCCGTTCTATGGATGAAGGAGTCTTGATAAAGTGCTGTTCGACATCTTTCGAGGTCGACAACGAAAGGATGTGCTGACTGGGCTTGTCTAGTTCGTCTGATTGGTACTGCTAGTGAAGGGATGATAGCAGAAATTTCCGAAGAACATTTCCCGTGGAAGTATCGATAGAAAAGTGAAAGGTCGCCGACCTTCCTACGGTGGTCCAATAATGTCAAAGAGTGAGTGAGTGTGGCGTCATCCACCAGGCGAATGGCCTTTCTCTGGATGGAAGAGCATCAGCGTATGTTTTGGTGCTGAATCCCATATGTGGGAACAGTATTCTAGAACAGGCCGTATCTGCGCTTTGTAGATCATGAGAAGCTGCGTTGAGGTGTAAAGTAGCTTCTCGCACGGAAAAAGAATCCGAGTTTTTGTGAAGCAGCTTTTTCGATGGATCTGACATGATTATCCCATGAAAGAGTGTTGCTGATGGAAATACCGAGCATAGATATGGTAGGCTTGGTGGGGATGGTGGAGCCAGACATTACAATATCGGACATACTGAGTTCCGCCTTTCTAGAGAAAATGCAGGCTTGAGTTTTGGTGGCGTTGAATTCAACTAGGTTGTTGGTTCCCCAGGCTGTGATTTCAGCAAGATCTTCATTGACAGCATTGACCTGCCTGCGCCGTGAGTTCTTAGTTTCCTGGGAAGAAATGGGAATTCTCTGGAACAGAACGAAGTATGGAGGGTTCTATCATCTGCAAAGCTGTGGATGGGGCAAGTTGTTACTCCCAACAGATCATTGATATAAAGAAGGAATAATGTTGGTGCCAAAATAGATCCTTGTGGAACGCCGGAATTGATGCCCATGGTATCAGACGATACACCGTCCACCACCACGTGAAGCGATCTGCCGTTCAGTGTTGCCAGAGCTGGTACTTTTGTATAGATTCAGTACAATTCATACCCTTTAGTACATAAGTACATTTCACCCAATTCTTGTTCAATTTCATGTTTTGGCCAATACATTCAGCTCAAGTTTATCAGTTTTTCAACCAACCAACATACCAACCAGCTGGCTGACCATAATGAGAGACATCATCATCATCAACTTCAACTGTCACTACTGTCAGTGTACACTTGTACAGTACTGTTTCCTGACGGTTTTTCAAACATTTGATGTATGTACAGCACAGTCATCTTTTATTATGGATTATATGCTGCATAATTATATTGTGTATCTCTCCAATGGGAAATGTTTTTTGGCTACGTACTTGATGTGACATTTTCATTCCATTGACTTTTTTCACGCTTTTTTATATAATATGATGAAGTCATTTCTGACAATGAGAAATAAAAATTATCGTTTGTCAGTTTTCTCATCGATTTTTTCAATATTCCATGTCTGGTAAATTCAACTCGATTTTAGTACAATTCAATAGTGATTTCAGTACAATTAGCTTTTTTCTTCTGGCAACACTGCTGCCGATACTCATTCTCATTCAGGATGAAAAACTGGGCCGTGTCATATACGGACTCCAAACTTGGTGGTGGTACTGTTTTCTTATTTTTTTTTTTTGACTCGCCCTCCTAAATTTTCCAAGGATTGCTCCTTCCTCTTACTTGTTCCTTCGATGATCCGTATATGTACCAAATATGTACGCGCAGAATGCCTCATCGTCTATAGGACGAAGAAGGAAGGGTTCGAGGGGGTGGCCGTGGCCGATTGCCGAGCATTGTGGCCCGTGGGAAATGCACAGTAGCGGCCGCGATAGTCGGTCCGCCCCCCACCCCTTGTCTCTTGCGGGCCAGTGGCTCGCTCGCACGGCCTACTATCAAGAGACGATGCGCCGTGCTATTGGACGTACGAGGTTTTTGATCGAAGGGAAAATTATTGTTACATGCTCGGTGCACACAGGTATAGCGATGGACGATTCCAAATATCCGTAAGTGACATTCGTCGTAGGATTCCCTTTCGTGTGCTCCAAGCGATAAAAAGAAATACATATATTTTCCAAACAAAATGTCACTGACCAGGGATTGAATTTTTCTCTCAAGTGCTCACTTCCCGGACACTTTTTCTTTAAGAAAGTAGCATTTTTCCAGCCTAGACCGGGAAGTATCACATCGTTGTTGTCACTGTAACAATGAAAATCTTGGTAGATATGGTTTTGATAAATGCAGATGATAATTACCATAGGTCGCGTGCACGATGACCGACCCTGGAGGCAAAATATTGAAACACAACCTCATTCTTCTGTGAATTATTGAAACACAACCTCACTTTTTCATTTGTTTACAGAGGAATCAAAAGGTTGAAATAGTTTTTCACAATATTTTGGCATACGAATCGTGTTAATTGCGTTATTCTTTAATTCAAGCATGCCTTCGCATTGTGCTGTTGTACAATGCACAAAAAATGCAGCGGAAGATGAAGGAATCCGGATGGTACATTATGATTTAAAAGTAAGTACCTACTATAGTCACTCACATATAGTTTTCATTTTTGAAATTTGGTAATTTCTCTGATTTCCCATCGGAATTCCTTCTGCGATAGGAGCTAATAGAAATACACCTGAAATATCTAAAATAATGCAAGAAGATTGGATTCATGCAATCAATCGGGAGGAAACAGGCTCTATATAATAGATATTTTCATGGACGATGCTCTTCTGAAATATCAACAATTGTATACCTCCCTTGGCAGTCCCCGCGAGATTAACCCGTCGAGTTGAGGCTTCGCACCTCTTCGTGGTCACTTTGGAGACCTGCAGAAAACCTCTTTCCAAAGACTCGTTTATCCAACGATCAGCGAGGCTTTGGATCACATTGCCAAGGGAGGTGTGCCCCGAGGCATATAACCTCCAAAAATTTAAGAATAAACATGAACATCACAGCATATGCATTTTCGTGGGAACCAGAACATAAAAAAAATTGCCATAAATACATATGTATATTTGTTGTCAAAGCTTGTACATATACATATTTAAATGAAATATAAAAAACAATATGCGATTCAAAATGTGGAGCTTTCTGAAATACATTCGAAAATATACAATCAAAAGCTCGTATAAAGCCTTAGTTGAAAATAAAAAATAAAAAACAACAAAGATAATAAAACATAAAATATTATAATAAAACTATCACATGTGAGAGCTCCTATATATAGAGCCATATAGTGAAATATTATAGAGTATCATTATGTTGTATAAAACGGTCCTTTTAAGAACTAATCAAGAAAGAAAGGATAGCATAATTTCAGAGTCTCTGTGAAAAATATTCCTCGTGGTTGTATAGTGGAGTCTGAACGAGCAATATTTTCACCTTAGTCCGGAATTTTTTGTTACACGGAATTTCTTTGATATGATTTGGCGAATGATTGAATATCTTTATTCCATTATAAATAATGGAGTCTTCAATCATAGTGTTACGGGGTCTTATCAATTTAACTTGTCCGTTTTGTCTTGTGTTGTAATGTGATGAAACAAGCTCTAAAGAAGCTATGTTCTTTTGTATCAGAGCCGTTGTTTCCAAGATGTATAAGCCAACTACTGTCAGGATGTTAGGTAGATCAATATTTTGGACTCGCAGACTTCCAGGACTCGCCTACGGTATTCCAAAGAACTTATAATCAAAAGCAGAATGAAGAGTTACATAGGGTTACATGTAATATATGTGGAAGCCTTGATTGTGGAAGTGAAAAAAACCGGCAATGTATAAAAAATTGATATAACATAAAAAGCACTTTTCCCCCTTTTTGAATTGAATCTACACATTTTGAATCCAACAAAATTACTATTAAAAGTTTTGTTTTGTTTTATTTGTGGCATAATATGATTCAATATGGACAACCGATTTGAAGTGGTCATGTACTCTGTTATTCCAGATGAAACACCCTGTATTGCATTACATTTTCAAATACTAAGTATAATCCTGAAACAATTCGTGAAATATTTGCTCCATCGGTAATTATTTTCAACGGTTTTCGATTTATCGCGGTTTTTGTGAAAAACATTTCAAGCAATATACCTACTTATCATCTCAAAAATACATATTATAACTCTAACATTCTTGCACAAGTTGCATGACCACATTATCTGCAGTTTGCTGTCCCCTACTGGAAGTTTTTGGATCGATCCTTCGCCATTTCTTTAAAAATATTCTATAAATTGGCGAGATCGCTATAAACCCTTCACATTTCTCGAAACGTGAAAACGAGACATGGACTGCCATCTGTGCGTTAGTATCTCAAACTATGAAATGAACTCACGCCTCTACAGCTGTCTACTGCTGGAAAATAATGGTGTAAAAATATACCTCATTCCTGTACTACTAGGTGGCCCAACTAGTAGAATATTCGCTTACGATTTTTTCAGAAGTATCCAACTTCTCTGAACAGAGACTAATGAACACTTGTTTTTTTTCATGGAATTTTGTCCAAAACAAAACCTAGCACACCAAACTCATGAACTATTTGGACATGAGAATTACCCTTGATTATATACACTAGTGTGAATACTCAGAGGAATTACAATGTCGGTTTCTAATTTGTAAAATTTTAATCTATCATTTTATTTATAATACTCGATACATGATTTTTTATATGCAATTGTCAGCATCACTACTCATAGGTGACATATTCAAGCTCATTTGCCTCGTCCTATACTCTGTAGGAGTCAATATTCCTCTCAAGATCGTGTCAAAGGACACGTTTATTCCATTTTTCGTGATTTTGCTATATAAGTTCCAGCATTGCTTCTCTTTGGAAGATTCAAAATCTTCTATTTCCCTCGCCTCTGTGCCATTCGATTCTTCTGGTCCCGAATTGCTTCTAGTAATGTTAGGTTCCTTGGTGTTTGCTATTTCTTCGATAGGATTGGGACTGGCTTTGATAGTCTCAATACCCTGCACCATATCGTTACTAAAATAAATGAAATTTTTCCTTTTAATATAACGAAAAGAGCAATATTTTTTTTGCAACCAAAAAGGTCCTTATTTATAATATTTTTTCTGTGACGGGAAAAAAGTTTGGCATTTCATCTCTGTTGGCAGGTTATAAAATGTCACTTTTCATAAATTACTTTTTTCCCGTGAGAACTTTTTTCTTGGATATATATCACATATATATATACACTGTTGATGGCTTTTGTTTTGGTATAGTTCCGAAAAATGAGTCAATAATACCGTCTCCGAGAAAGAACTGCAAGTCCGTTTATCTTCCATTCGACTTCGCGGTTACGTATATTACTAAACAACCACTAAATTCTCCATTTTTTGAAATCAAATCACAGAATTGGACTGACAGAAGTGACATCAGATATTTGATTACTTCAAAAGAATGATAAAGATGCCTACAACGCAGGTGTCTCTACTGTTAAAAACTTGAAATTTCACGTCGATAATTTTCAGATTTCAAAATAATGTAATATCTTCTCAATATTGATTCGTCCTTTCTTCTGTCACAGAAGAAAATATTGTATTATACACGGGAAAAATAGTAGATTTTAGCTCACGGTTTTTTGTCTCCCTCCGCTACGGGTCGGGAGACAACACAACCTGGAGCTAAAATCTACAACTTTTTTCCCTTGTATAATAAATAACTATTGATGGTATCAAAGTATTGATAAATGAATTAATGAATGAATAAAAATTCAATGTATTAGTTGAACAACCGATCGTGCATGACTTCTGGATCCCTGCTCGGGTGCCAAAAGCATGAAATTCTTTATACAGGGTGAGTCATAACTATTAGGACATAGGCTACGAGCAGATTGGTTAGACCAAAATATAGCAATAGAACCAAATATACCTTTGAAAAATATTACTGTGGAAAAAGATACAGAGCGTTAAAGTTGATTTTGTTTTATTCGTTTTTTGTTATCAAGATGTAGAATGCTTCGTTTGATGATCGATTGATTTTTTATATTTTCGATTGAACGAAAGGGAATCCCTATTATATCCGTGGAAAATCTAGGTAAGTAGGTATTTCACTTTTTCTTGAACTTCTGGAGATTTTGAGTTCTTGTAGATATATTCGTGAGCGAAAAGCGAATACTTCCAAAGATTTGCCGTTCTATGGATGTACGAGTTATGGTAGAGAACTGGTCGATGAATATATCAACCAGTTCATCTGGAGAGCATTGTTTTTCTATTCGTCCAATGCGTGATCATGGTTTGACCAACATTTACCTTGGAGTTTTTGTTTCGTCCATGGACATTTTTCCCTGTATATTGGTGGAATTCAGCCTTTTTCTCTCTAGCGATCCATTTCTTTCTTGCGAGGAAGAACGCATCTTATGCCTTAACATGCGGTTATTTCCCAGCACTGCTCTTCTAGCTGGAAAACTGGCGGAAAAGCTTCTTACTGAGTGTATACTAGACTGTTGAAACGACACTGTAACAACATCAAGTTATTGAGAAATGTCTGTAATTTTAAAAAACTTCACAAACGTTTCACCAAACTTCATTGTACCAGTATGTAATCATGGAATATCGATAAACTAATTTATTATGTTCAGCCCTCTGTATGTAGAGTGAATTGTTTCGTTCTTTTTCACTTCGTGAATAACTAGCATATATTATGAACTATTTCTGTTTGCTTTGAGTCTGGTATCAATTCTCGAAATACAAAAACAAGTTCAATAAATTAATAATTGGACTTTTCATGTTTTAATAACAAATGAGAATGTGTATCCATGAAAATGGCCAGCCTATAAAGTTCAATAATTCAAAAATGGTTACGAATATGAATATTAATGTTGATATAAAAGATGTTCATGTTTTGATTTCACACCAAATGGCTTAAAAATATATGAGGTGTTCCATTTGAAAAACTCGAGAAAAATCACTTCTAAAAGTTCTGAATTGAAAAATCATGAACAAAAATCAACTAGTACCCTGTAGATCGTTTGTCCCGAGCATCCTGTATTCTCTGATTTAGCGGAAAAACATTATTAAAAATCATTACAAATAACTGAGCTATAGGAGGGGTAGGGGGCATTTTTTGATTAATCACCCTGTACACGCGAAATTGGTAGCGGTTCTCAATTCCTTGGAAATTAACATGATTTGTGTTTTTGATTGAGAAATTGGCCTTGACAAAAAAAACTGACGAATGTTCACCACATTGATTGGTAATAAATTTTCCCACGAACATAAATCGATTGTTCCGAGTTCAGGGCAAACTTGGAAGGCATGTGTTTCATTAATGAGAAAACTTGGGAAAGTTTTCCGCTTTCCAGGTAACGATAATTGAGAAATCCTCGAAGAAAAGTGTGTTTTCAAACGGTCTCAAGATTCACTTTGCGACTCCTTCTCATAATGATTTTCCCCTCAATCCTAATTAAATTTAGTCTTGTTTGAAAAATGCATCTTTTCATTGGCAATAAAAACCTATGTTGAATTAGGATTTTAGGTCAATAGATCAATACATACAGGGTATTCTAATTGCCATAAAATCCTTTGATCTCTGTATGAGCAGGTGAAAAAAAAACGTTTTTAATTCGTCAATCTGAGAGCATATCTCCGTCATCTATCAAGATATCGCTTCCATTCTGATTTTGCGGCCCATTGGAATTGGAAATTGGAATTAAATGGTCACACTTTCGATTTTATTCGTCTATACGAATTATTGCATAGATTTCGGGGCATATAGTCAGGAAAGTAGTTGTTTTTCTCTCGTTATCTACCATTTTTATGAACTATTGTGGTAATGACTTCGAGTTTCTCTCTTGGTAAATATGTTTTTGTCAAAACATGACGTTTATCAAGCTGATGGTTCATTCCAAATTGCAACCATTTATCTCTAAAACTGAAGGAGAAAAAAGAGCTGTACCATCATACTGTTACACCCGGTATACTCACCAGATTTTTCTTCTTTTGGCAAGGATAATGCAGTACCGACTCTCTGATCAGAACTCTCGCGAACGCTGTTTGCTTTCTCCGGTTTACCAGTGTCTTCACAGTCGCTGCCCGAAGGGCTGATCAAAGACACCATGGTCTCGACATCGTAGAAGCCCACCGGAGATACCCGACAAGAATCCTTATTCTTTCCTTTGATACCATCAGGGTCAGGTTCTTTGGCTTTGGCATGGTCACTCCGGTTGTTGCTCAATAGCTTGTGCCTGGATTGGAACTTGGATTTTCTTTGGTCTGAGGTTTTGCAAGGGGCTGAAGTCGATCGGATAAGGGTCCTTTGTTGTTTCGGCAATTCTTTGACGGTCGCATTGAAGACGGAGTTGAGGCGTTTTTGAAAGTGCTGTCTTTTACTAGCTGCACTTACAGGTCTCGTTGTAGTCATTGTACGCTGAAAATAAAATATTGTAAAATTCTAGTTTGTAAAGGTGGGTATTGTTTGTCAAGTATTGAAGTTGAAATTTACAATCAATGTTGTCTCATGTCTCACAACTGAAAGCTGTAATTTTATTTTTTAATGAATATACTCATCTGTTGCATACATGCACTATTATTATTACAATATTGGATCTACCATCTTGATTTCCTAATTTTGACGAAGGAATCATAATTTTTGATCCCGAAAGCGCCCACTTATAAATTTTGAATAGGATCGGTATATAAATACAAAACTGGTCCCCGATATATTGGATATTTCCACCGTCCTGAAGAATTTCCAAATCCCACCCTTTGCAAATTTTGACACAAGAATCATAATCTCCGACCCCAAAAACACCCAGATAACAATTTTGAAGAGAATCGGATCATAATTACAATACTCGTCCGCCATATTGGGTCCGCCATCTTGAATTTCCCAATGGTACCTGGATAAAATGTTTCCAATAACCTTCTCCTGGTTCTAAGCTACCACCCCACCAATTTTCAGCCAAATCGATCCAGTAGTTTCGGAGCCTATTCAATACATACAAACAAACAAACAAACAAACAAACAAACAAACAAACAAACAAACAAACAAACAAACAAACAAACAAACAAACAAACAAACAAACAAACAAACAAACAAACAAACAAACAATCAAATCTTTCGTCTTTATAATATTAGTATAGATATCTATCTCATGATTCAAGATTCAGAATTCTGATCACCCTGTATCTGTTCCAATTAAATGTCAATAGATGATGAATTAAAAGTTGAGATAGGGACATGTAAGCCGTTTCGACCGATAGTGAATAATTTCAACCCAAAAAAATCCTTAAGTTGGCAAATCTTCAACACCCTATATCTCTGTAATCATTTTCGCTAGACCCCAAGTGTGATACATTGATGAAATCAGCTCTTCAGAAGGAATATAATGATGCAATAATATGCAGGGTATTCCATCAAAAAAATAGCAACTTTGATATAGCCACTTCCACATTGACTTTGTTAGTACTAACTGATGATGACCATTTGAATGGTCGAAATATGTTCAATTAGAAGTAATAAAGCAGAATTGACTGCACACTTCACCAGTGAACTTGTGGAGACGACTTTGAGTTTTTTTCTCTCTTTGATTATCCCCCACCACTTCGAGTATGGACTACTTCAGGAGAATCTACCATGCAATTGGTATCGAATAGCATAATTCTCAACTCGTTATCAAATCACAAAATTAAGTGCAAATTACCGCACAGGAAATTGCTATTTTTCGATCATTTCGCTCAGGATAGTGATTGGTACCGGTGCCGTGCGATAAAATAAAATGTATTTACATGCCCTTGGACTAAAACTACAAAAGCGTGTTTTTTAGTTTCTGTCAATTTTTTGTAACTTCCGCACCGCAGTAAAAGTGAAAATTTGCACGTATGTTGCCTTCCTTCGATGTTATAACCGTTTGCTCACTTTCCGGAAACTTTTTTTCATACGAGTACTTGGTGCAAGACACTGCCGTCTCTCTGGATGTGAAAAGTTATTCGAAGAAATGTAACCGAACGGTTGAAATTTTAGTGAAGGGGCATTTGAAATTAAGGTGAAGGGGCAATTGAAATTTTGATGATGGAACATTTGCGATTTTGGTGAAGGAATATTTGCAATTATGGTGAAGGGGCAGGTGAAATTCTGGTGAAGGAACATTTGAAATTCTGGTGAAAGAATATTTGAAATTTTGCTGAAGGAGCATTTGAAATGTTGGTAGCGATACATCATTCACCATTTCAATCGAAAAATAAATTGCTCATCCAAATCTGCCGAAATCGAAAACAAATCAGGTATGCGTCCCAACCCAAATAACCAACCGTCGTCCAGTACATCCTTTTCAGTTCCTAGGAGCTAAAGTTCAACTTCAGCTCCTAGGAACTAAAATTTTGGTATTAAAATGCTGATAAAAGCGTGTCATGGTAATAATGAAAATTCATGAAATTACGTTTACATTCAGTGTAGGTTTCTTGACCGAGTTGGCGTTGTCAATAGGATCTGGATCAGCTCGTGGATCAGATGTGTCGCTCTGCTCGGTTATGTCCTCGACATCATGGGCCAAGAATATCTTCAAGTTACGTTTGTTCACATCTTCCTCTTTCGCTGTACCGGTCTCTTCTTTCTTATTCCTCGAGAATATACCGTCGTTTTTTTGCACTGATGTTTTCAGAGTGACGCTTTTCTGCGTGCTCTTCAAAACCGGATCGAACCTCTGCCATTGTTTGAGGCCAGCGTCCACCGAAAGTTGTTTCTTCAGCTGCTGGTTTTTCTCCGAGAAATCACATTGGACGCTCAGCTGGCGGAAAGCTGCGAAGCTTTTCGCGGTCATGTTGAGGTTATAGCCCAGGGTCGATAATTTTTGAAATCGAAAAAGATTATAGTAGAATGAAACCCATTGGAAAAGGAAGAGAATATAACGAAGATGGAGGGAGAAATAATTTACGTGCGATCTGAGGTCGGAAGGTGGAGGGGGGGGGGAGTTTTTATAGGTGAAAAACGGATTATCTCGATTTACGGCAGAACTTCAAGTCCTATACAGTGTGTCCCACTTACCATGCTCACCATGGGTATCTTTTGAACGGTGAGAGATACGAGGTCGGTTAAATGACACCAAGTGTGGAGTTTGTCAAGGCCAACTATAATGTGAAAAAATATTTTGATAAAATCTATTCGTTTTTGTTTCATACGCAAAAAAAAGATTTTGATCATTTTCATGTCTCCTCCGTAACTTCTTTATTTATGAAAATATTCAAATAGAAATTTCACATTCTCATGCCAGTTTTTCAAAGTGATTTCGAAAAATATATGAAATTCATACCAACACTTCTAGAATTTGAGATATCAGCACCAACTTTAGTTTTTCAAATGTAGGTCATAGCTTACTATGACTTAGTTACACTTAACTTTTTTTTCTCTTACAGATGATATGTCGCAGTAATAGTTTTGTTTTGATAACAACGCAGTTATCGTCATTTTATACAAAAACAAAAAATTATTTGGAAGCCGCCATCTTGAATTTATAAATTTTAACAAGAAAATCATGATCTCCGACCTCAAAAACCCCCACTTACCAATTTTGAATGGAATCGGACCAAATCTTGTCCGCCATCTTGGAGCAGCCATTTTTGTTAATTTCAACAAAAATTCCATAACTCCGATCAACTTGAAATCTGGCAGGTGTTCATAATTTCGGTGACAATACATTATGGAATTTTTGTTGAAATTAAAAAAAGTGGCTGCTCCAAGATGGCGGACAACATTTGGTCCGATTCCATTCAAAATTGGTAATTATGGATTGTTGAAGTCGGAGATCATGATTTTTTTGTTAAAATTTAACAATTCAAGATGGCGGCTTCCAAATAATTTTTTGTTTTTGTATAAATGACGATAACTCCGTTGTTATCAACACAAAACTATTACTGCGACATATCATCTGTGAGAGAAAAAAATGTCATTTGTAACTAAGTCATAGTGAGCTATGACCTACATTTGAAAAACTAAAGTTGGTGCTGATATCTCAAATTCTAGAAGAGTTGGTATGAATTTCATATTTTTTCCGAAATCACTTTGAAAAACTGCCATGAGAATGTTAAATTCCTTCTCGAATATTTTCATAAATAAAGAAGTTACGGAGGAGACATGAAAATGATCAAATTTTGTTTTTTGCGTATGAAACAAAAACGAATAGATTTTATCAAAATATTTTTTCACATTATAGTTGGCCTTGACAAACTCCACATTTGGTGTCATTTAACCGACCTCGTTTCTCTCACCGTTCCAAAGATACCCATGGTGAGCATGGTAAGTGGGACACACTGTATATGGAAAAGTTGTATAGGTAATAAGAAGCTCAATAACCTCCAGACTTTTTCACATAACCTCAAAATCAATGTGAAAAATTCAAATAACTAAGGTTGTGGTCTTTCATTTTTCTCTTACAAAAATTTTTGTTCATCACGAAATTTTGTGGAAACCCACTATGATTTTTTTATTTGAAATATTCATTTTTCCACCTCATTTCGACTTAATATCGAGTAAACACCCTAGTTTTCAATCGAAAATTGTAGCGTCAAAATATCTGCATTTTCAAAAAAGTTGGTGGGCTTTTTGTTTGTTGAAATCTCTACTTTCTGATGGTGTAAATAGTTATTTATACACTAAGGTAATAAAGAATATCATTATTACTCAGTATGAAGATGAAAGTTATTCATCTTGCCATTACCTTCAACTTTGTTTTTCAATTTTTTTCCATAGGACTTTTTACCCTTAAAATCTCCCCTTCCACTTCTCGATTTCAGATTGTCAGTTGGCTATTTTTTTCTACAAGCGTGCGTGATTCACCCTATACCGGCACGCAATTTAGTTCGGGAAGTGTCATTTACCCACAGTAGTGCGGGAAAAGTTTTCCCACACTAGTGCGGGAAAGCAGTTATATAATATTCTCGCAAAATATGAATGGTGGGTGACACAATATGAAAATTTTAGGTTTTTTTGTTGCAGTATTAGTAAGTTTGAACAAAATCATCCATCAAATTGCACTATTTATTGTGAAAATTGAGAAATATTGAAAAATAATTGATTGTTATATGTATAAATCTCCCTATAGCCTTTAATTGATCTGATGTGGGAAACAATGGGCGTGTACACCTTAGTAGAACTTTTAATTCGAACCATTTTTGGACATAAATAATAGTACCTCCTGAAAACGGATCCTCTTATGACGTAGAAACCTCATCTCGCCATAGTTAAAAGAAAATACCAAACGCCCGACGGAGACTGAGGCAACTGATATATTAATTCTTTCAACTGTGATCTCGCGCTAATTCACTCTGTCAGAAATCATGTATCATTCATCTCTGTCTGGAATAGTCTTGTTTCAGTATTAGGGTTTTGACGTCACATCATCGCCTCGTTTTCAGAGGTCCGAAAAATCGGGGATTTCAATAATTTTTTGAAAAACGTAGGGAGCTCACAGCAAGAAACGGTTTGCGGTGGTGAGCTAGTTTGGGTGAGTTCTATCGAATTATGAAATCAATTTTTTTTGTGATATAAGCCCATTGTTGTCATGTCAATCCAAACATAAATTAGCTTGTGATTCTCAGAGTGACAGACAGAGCGTTACTGTCATTTTCGATTCAGTGGAATTGAGATGAAAAACTTCCAGCTACAGATGCGATACAGATGAATTATTGCCAACAAAGACAGGTATGAGAAGCACTACACGGGATTTATTGAATGGTGCAATAGTAAAAAAAGTGAAAACACCGAATGAAGAAGAAGTATTTTTGGCTCATTTCCTAGAAATGTCTGAAACCTAGAGGCCAAACACCATGGAGCATGCTGGCTTCCTCAATAAGCTTACCTACATAATGCTTCAAACGTTACACACAATAGATATATCACTAATTGAACAAATCAATCAATTTCCTACGCTTGTAGAAGAAATATTGTTTCTAACTCATGCGGGAAAGTATCACTTTCCGCTCATGTTAGAAAAATTTCTATTTCCTTCCATTTTTATCACATTCTCTTCCTTTTCCCATGGGACTCATCCTACTATAATTGTTTTTCACATTTTACCATTTTCTCAGAGGCTTCAGCACTGGTCTATTAGGTGCGAATTGTAACAGCAGAGTTCATTGTTCGCGTTGTCGGAGGGTACAGCTTAGGACGGCTCGTTGTTTACTGGGTGACGGGAAAACTTTGACTAGTTGTTCGTCTGGAACTGGAAAGTGTTTTGCATACTTTCATCCACTATCGATCGGAAGTTCGGGCCGATATAACGAATGATTTATTCGCATGTACGAATCGAATGTGGGTATGCCATGATTTCCATGATTTGAAAGGTACCGATAAGGATCGATATGCATTTTATGATCGTCGTCGTAATGAAATAAACTAAGGTTATCGAGATTGGTATCTTTGACGGGGCTTCGTTTTTCCTTGCCAGACAATAGATCGGCCTGTTTAGTTGCCATGGTTTCTTTTCACGAATTTATGTATTTGGTATTTTTATGTCGCCGAATCGTGTATCCCGGTGATCTGCCACGATGGAAACAACTTTGACAAGTCATTGAGCAAGGCCGAGTGAATATATGCTTCTACAAGGTGTGCATGCTATATGCTCGATCATCACCATCTCTAAAGCTCTACTTCATAAAAACTAGATTTCTTATTCAGTGCGAGATTGTTATTTTGTATCAAGTGCGCGCAATTTTATTTTGAGATCTGATTTTTTTTTCAACGAGACGCAGCCGAGCTAAAATAAATAGCAGTTTAAAAAAAAGAACAAACACCCTTTTTATAGATAGCCTGACTAAAAAGAAGTAGAAAATAAAATATCAAAAGTGTGTTGATATAAACACACAACATATAAGATGAATGTTCTGATCATTTTATACAGGGTGTTCCTTAAAGACATGCTTAATTATATTCAAAAGGGGGTGATTCTTCAACGCATTTCAAGAAAAAAACTTCCCACCAACGTATATATGTCCTAAAAGTCTCAACTTATGAGATACAGTGTGATGGTTTTGAAAAAAAAATCAGTTTTTCAATAATAACTACAAAATCATGTTTCTGAGTATTTTTATATTTTTTGCAAGTACCAAATTTTAACGACAGAATCATAATCTACTACCCCCACAATCCCTAGATACTATTTTTTATAGAATCGAATCATAATTACAAAACTCTTTCGCCATATGAATTTTAAAATTTTGACGAAAGAATCAATCTCTGATCCATAGAAAACCCGTAGATATAAATTTTGAATAGATTTGAATTTTAATTACAAAACTCGTCCAACATATTGGATTCGCCATCTTGAATTCTTGAATTTACCAATTTTCAAGAAAATGATTGATATATATATCAATCCACGAACCTTGTCATTTTTTGACGATTGTAGAAAAAGCTAGTTCATCTACACCTCAATAGCTAGAATTATGTTTTCTAAAGTTGAAAAAAATATGCTATCGACGAACCTAATCAAACGGAACTCGATGAATGTAGATATATACAGGATCCCTGGAAAGGTTTGAAACGGTGGAATATTTTTAAAATTCTTGTCAAAAAACCTAATAATTGTATGATCTTATGACATGGCAATTTTATAGAAAATGATAATATAATATCGTCATTGTTGTCACATTTTTCCTTCTTTCCCAGAAGTCCATCAACTTTCGTTATTTCATAATCAGTTTTTCAGTTCTTTCTACTCACCTCATAAAAAATTCATCAATATTTTCACAATCTGTTGGTTAATCAGATTAGAATTAGCTCATGCTATTGATACTTTAGAACAGTGTATTATAGGAGAAGAGAAACCCAAACATTCGTGTTCAGAACATAGAAAACATCCTGTATGCAAGTCTGGGACTATAAGTCGTAGAAGTCTTTTATGAGAAGATGGATGAAACATTTTTCTCAAATCAATAGAAAATGAATGATAAATAAGATCTCTAGATTATTAGGGAATATATCTGCTCGTTTCCATAAATATCATAATTTTTCGATAAACTTGTAAGTAAAAAGAAATCAAGATAATTAGCCCCAAGAGTAATAATCAGTGACACTTTATTTCGAAAAATGTTTGGAGAAGCTTGTTTTCAATTCAGAGCTGAGTTTATGTACAAGAACAATTTTCACATTTGGTCATTATCACAGCTGGTTACGGTTTTGCCAGATTCCCCACTGGGGCAACCTGTATGCAAAACGACCACAGAATGAGATCTCGACATGTTAGTATATAGTATATGGTACATACTCAAGTAACGGAACTATACTTATACGAATCGCATAGTAGCAAATCCGGACTGGATTTTATTTGCGGGCTCGGTTTTGTTTGTGCACGTCTTCATATCTCAAGAAAAATTTGAAACCGAGAAAGTACCCATATCTAGTTAGAAAAAAACCGCTCGCGTGATTGAAAATGATTAGGAGGTTTCTGGTTTTGTCGTGGGTAATTTATACAGTTGGTGTTTCTTCGGAGCAACTCGCAAATTTGGATATTTTCGAGGATGCTGGTGCTAGACCTGATGACGACGAGTCGTACCAAACTGAAATTGTGCAGTTTTCAAGGCAATCGAGAGGTAGGTGTTGATTTTTTTTTCACATCAAAGAGAGCCGATCAAATTGATTCAACCTAGACGCACGTTCAGGGCGCACATCAGTTGGTGAAGTTCACTAATAAATGCTAATAATTATTTTCTTTCAGTTCTGAATTTCTTCCCTATCCCATTTGAGGAGGAATGTAATTCCCTTGACAGACGTAGAAAAGGTAAGTATAATAAAGTTCTCAACACACTAAACGGACCACTCAGAATTTGACATCCTGATTTTACTAAAGTGTTTGCAGTTTTTTGTGTTGAGTAGAACGAAAAATAAACTACGCAACACTAATTTCGTCGCACCCCAAAATTTTGCCCCTGTTGAAATATGAACAACTTTTTTCTGCTTCAAACAATTTGAATTCGGATTACACTGTTAGCCAGCCGAGTCCTTCAGCCTTCAGCTATAATCTCGTACTTCTTTAAAACATGAGGTTCTTAATATAAAATCGCTACAGGGTGTCACCTGAAATTGTGAAAAATTTCGGAATTTTCAAAAGGATCCCAAATGAAAATAATCTTTTTTTTTTTTCAACTTCGACAGCAGAGGCATAAAGATGATCTCATTACCTAGGATCAAATTGTCTGCTTATCTCTTCTATTTACAGAGTGATCTCAAAAAATTAACTTCCTGGATTTGCAGTCATAACTTTTTTCCTTGTCAGCCCGTTTTTAAAATCTCATTTTGAAGCTGAAACTTCAGATGAAGAGATATGAAGATCAGAATTAACTCAAGATGAACATTATACAGTGTGTCTCACTTCTAATGGAAGCACCCCTGTAAGTTTCGTAATTGTTGAGTTAGGATTCTGAAACTTACAGGGGAGGGAGATATGCTGAAAATAAACACTATGACCAAGTGGAGTCATTTTCAGTGATGATGATGCTCGCCAAAAGCCATGGAACCACCCAAATTTCCGGAAAATGTTATTAGGAACCAAGATAGTTTGAAAATCTCTTCGGATTCGAAATCAGGACGTCCAATTCACTGACTATACATATTTTTCCTGGAAAATTTTCAGTTCAGAAACATTCAATTCTGTCTCACTTCTCATGGAAGCATCCCCTATCTCAGGTAATTATTGAGGTAGGGTTCTGATTTTAAATCTGAAGTGATTTTCAACCTATCTTGCCTCCTTTATATCATTTTTGTGGTCGGTTCCATGGCTGTTGGCGAGCAGTGTATATATCACTGGAGACGACTCCACTTGGTCATAGTGTGTATTTTCAGTATATCTACCGCTCTTGCAAATTTCAGAATCCTAACTCAACAATTTCGGAAGATACAGGGGTGCTTCCATTAGAAGTGAGACACACTGTATAAAGTTCATCTTGAGTCAATTCTGATCTTTATATCTCTTCATCTGAAGTTTGAGCTTCAAAATGAGCCTGAGATTTCAAAAATCGGTTGACGAGGAAAAAAGTTATGACTGCAAAACCAAAAAGTTAATTTTTCTAGATCACTCTGTAAATAAGAGTGATAGGGAGACAATTCGAGAACTGTCCCAATATAATGAGATTATCTACATGCCTCTATCGTCAAAGTTAAAAAAAAAGGTACTTTTGAAATTTTCGAAATTTTGCACAGTTTCAGGTAACACCCTGTATCGATTTTATGTGAAGAACCTCATGTTTTAAAAAATTACGAGATTATACCTGAATAGCCCAATCACCTTAGTATCAAATTTGACGAATAGCGGGAATCGAACCCAAAGTTTTGAAAATTGGTGTACACGTTCCCTTTGGCATGACTTTCAACCAAAAAAAAGTCACCACCTGTACCTGTAGAGCTAACTCCGCCATCTTGAAAAATGTGTGCACTTTTTCAGTTATTCGGTTATATCTCAGTATCTGTTAACTTTATCGATATCAATATGCTAAGGTAAAATGAAGGAAATTGAATTTAGAAAAAAAAAGTTTTCTACATAAATACTCGTTTAGTGCATGGTTTATCAGTGAATCGTAAAACAATATGCGATATTTGAGAAACTTACTCATAATTATTCTGATATACATATATTCCAACTACAAGTAACTCTCAGAGAGTCGGCGCCATATTCAAGGATCCTCGCAACACAAAACAGCGATCGGCCATTACAGAATACCAGTGTTTTTTTTTATTGCTTGGAGCGCACGAAAGGGTATCCCTATAATGTTCAAAGAACATCGCGCGTTCCTAGGGAGGATAGGGACAGGAGGTAGGTATTGGAATTTTTTTTGAACTTTTGGAGATTATATGTTGTTGGGAATACTTCCACAGGCAATGAATTTCAGAGCCTAGCCGTTCTGAAGGAGTCTTGATAAAGTGCCACATATTAATGGTTTTTTACTTTTACATCGTATGATTTAGCAGTAAAATCAAACGTTCCTGTCAATCTGCTCCAGTTACATTGCCTACGTCAGGAAACACTACGGCTCTAATTCGGTGATTGTTTTCGACGGGTACTCTGATGATGCTGATGGAACTAAAAAGGCTGAACAGCATAGACGTACTCTTAAAAATACATGTGCAGACATATTATGTTTTGTTTGATGAAAACATGCCGGTCACTGTCGCACAAGAAAAATTACTAGCTAACCCGAAGAACAAGAAGCGATTGATTGCTATATTATCAGAAAAAATGAAGGGTTCATCACAAAGCAAGCAGTGGACGATGCGGATTCGCTAACAATACAGACAGCTATATTGAAATGTCTTCCTCTACCCAAGTCACCGTTGTTGGATAAAATGTAGATCTACGTATTCTACTCATAGCTTTGGCTCCAGCAGAACGCAACATTTATTTTGTGAAACCAAAAAAAGGCAATGTATAAAGGCAAAAAGGTATACTACTGTTCCCGCGAACTACAAACCAGTATTAAATAACAGAGCACTATCCTTCTCTTACATACCTTTGGGGGTTGTGATACCACATGTTTATTTAAAAAAGGGAAGTTGAAATGCTTCAAACTCATGAAGGACCGGCCATCATTACGAGAAGTTGCGAAGGCTTTCAACAACCCGGAAGCTAAGAGTGAAGAAGTGTCTACTACATGTGAAAGATTCTTTCTATCTCTGTATGATGCCCATAAAACGAAAACATCATTGAAGAAGCTACGGTACAATCTGTTAGCCAAATCCGCTACAAAAAAGAAGTAGATCTGGCTTCTTTGCCACCTGTGCCAACTACCCTATCTGCTGCTCCAGATTCTTTGCTCCAGATGATTTCTAGCGATTGCAAGAAAGGATGCACGGCAGCCTGCGAATGCGGGTCTTAAATGCTCGATTAGTTGCGAATATTGCCTTGGAGCATCGTGCCTCAACGCACAATACTGTCAGGACAACGCCGAAACACTGGAATCCGAGGTGAAGTTCGATTTTTCCGTTTCATCTCTTCTAAGTTATGAATACGATGTTCCGGACGAACCCGATCCGATGGTTGTATTTTCAAATAACGAAGAATACATGCCTTATTCTCCATGTTATACCCTGCGTCTTCGAAATGGGTGATATACCCGAAGCGTAGAGTTGTCCCAGTTGTCAGCAGAACGAGAGCGGCTGATGAGACCTGGTGGGTCGAAACAGTACTGTCCTGCTCCTGCTGACAATTGGGGCAACTCTGTCCATCCTGAAACTCTTGATTATGAGATCTAGCAGCTTTTCTACTGGTCACCATGAGCGTATACAACTAAATTATAGTTTGTCCAGTCGGTTTGCAGTAGAATTTTATATTTTGCCAAATCGTTGTGGCGACATAAGTCCAAAACCGTGCATATTTCGGAAATAATCAATGAATACTTTTTTACGATAAATTTTGTTAGCTTCCTTTTACCTCTCCACCTTTATCGCGATAAAGTTGACAGTTACCGAGATATACGTGAAAAACTGAAATATTGCACCCATTTTCCAAGATGGCGGCGCAAGCTCTACAGGTATGGGTTGTGACTTTTTTTTGGTAAGATGTAATGCTAAAAGGAACACGTACACCAATTTTCAAAACTTTGGCTCCGATTCCCGCTATTTTTTCTAAGGTGACTGGGCTAGAAGGATTGGGCTAGCGAACAGTGTGATCCGAATTGAAATCGTTCAAAGCAGAAAAAAGTTATTCATATTTCAATAGAGGCAAAATTTTGGGGTGCGACGAAATTAGTGTTAAAATTATGATATATTCTAGAAAATCATTCGTAGTTGGCTCAGACTTCATCTCAAAACCTATTGGTATTGTTTTCTCAATTGGAAACTGTGGAAAAAAATTTTGAGTTGTACACTCGTCTTCACCGAACATGTAGCGGTTAGACTGTATGAGCGCTCTTATTGCAGCGGTGATCAAGGGAGTTGACACCGTCCATGTGCGACATGATCTCTGAAGACGAGTTTACACTTGAAATTCAATCGTAAACGAAAAATCATTATAACTGTTTATACAGGATAGACACAAAATCTGCAGAATAATCAATTTTGGCAAAAATGTCACTAATTCAATTTATGCTGATAGCTATTCAAAGAATGGTTTTTACCTGATTTCAACTATTTTTCAGGCATTTGCATGAACACCTACGAATGCAAAATTCGGGAAGGAAAATCTCATGGATTCTGTGCCCTCGGCTTTGGTGTGTGTTGTGTTTGTAAGTAAGTGGAATATTTCCATCCATATCTTTTCCAAAAAAAATCTTGATTGAAAAACCTTGAGATCATTGAATCAGTTCTTTGACCATAATTATATTATATTCGTAATTGGATGACGTAGGTATACCCTCCATCAAAACCGGTACTGTTGAACTCGAAATGATGATAATAGCCAAGTATGGAATAATATGCAAATGTTTCAAAGTGAAAATAAGTATAGGTCACTTGATATTTTTTCCATCATTTCATTCGATGAAATATTTTGTTGATTCAAGAAAGATCGTTCAACTTTGATATTAAAACGTAAAGTCCCCTGATTTTTCAGCGTAGAATCACTGTGGCGAAGAGAAAAAGAAAAAAAGTATATTTTTTAATAGGAAAATTTGGCTCCAATTTTCAAGCACCTGTAAGATATTTTTGAAAATTGTTCAAAAATTTAGGTAGCTAATATAGGTCGCATTTATGTAGATCCTGAAAAATCAAGCTGACTAGTTTTGATTTCGAAAAATATTTTGCTCTGCCAATGATTCCGAAAAATCTTGAATAACTCAAAAATTGCGTTTTCTAGACATTTATGATGTTCATTGGAATTCTTCTCCGATGAAAATAAATATTGGGTGTTCCATTTCAATAAAAGAAAAAACTTTCCAAGTATCGATGTCTTTATCATTATTTTAAAACAAATAACAATATCATCCTTTTTTGAATTCCAATGATATCCTATGCTTCTTGATATTCCGAACGTATTTCTAACCCAAACTTTCAAATGCAGTTACACAATATACAAATCAATTAATTCATGATGACAGAAGTGTCGAATTGAATTTCGTTCAAATGCCGTCAATTGTCCATGGCATACTATCCCAGCGAGCACAAACATCCCTGGGATGTTTTGGGATGTTTTGAAAATGTTGGCATGAAGATGTTATTTTGAGACGTAATATGCACTGACCAAAGAGGTCTTTGAAGGATATTGAAGTATTGTTTTTGTTCTTCTGTGGCATTTCTTTGTTTGCCTACTGAGAGGTATCCCTGGGATGTTTTAGAAATGTAGGCATGAGGATGTTTTTTTGAGGCGTAATATGCACTTCCCAACGAGGTCTCAGAAGGATATTGAAAGTATTGTTTTTGTTCTTTTGTGCCCTTTCTTTGTTTGCCCCACCACAACGTCTCATGCTTACGTCACAATACGATGAATTCTGATTTGTTTTCGGTTTTGTTCTTCTTGTTCGCAATTGGCATTCGCGTTTGCAGCGTGTCACGCTTACATCACGCTGCTAACGAACAGAAAGGAATTTGGTGAAGTTTATTGTGTTAGAAGACTTATTTAGTTTGTAATAATGACCATCAGATGCAAGATGTGTTGTTCGGTGCCTCAGTGTAATCAATATATAAAAGTACGAATTCATCAATACACAGCTTCTCCGCAGTTGCAAAATTATGCATTGTGGAGAACATTTCAAAAATTGGGAAACCTATTTCCAATTATATGTCTGTGTGTAGTAAGCACTACTCAGAAACCGATTAAGAAGGTAATTTCATATCAAGAAAATATTTTTATGTTCAATCTATTTTTAATGCATTTTTTCATTCAAGGGAAATGGAATCCTAATGCAAAAGTTCATTTTGACAAAAGGCTTCAGAAAAGTACCTCGAAAATGTTTTTTTTTTACAGCGATTTAATGTGCGCAAGACGCGTTGAAAATGTTCTGTTGTGTCCATGAAAAGGCTCCAAAAAGAACTAGGGAGAAGGTAGTTTTGTGACATATCAAGGACATCTCGATAATTGCCGCCTGCGGCGGACATTGGCTGTTCTATAATAGTTCTATTCATGTGTGAACAGAACATCGCAGTGGAGGTTCAATGTCTTGAAATCTCGTACTTTTAACATCTCTGAGATGTTTTTGTGCTCGCTGGGATACCTTTGTAATGCATAATGATTTGGATCCAGAGATAGACCGCTTGAAGCACAATTTCAAGAATGATTCTTAAAAAAATGCGTTAGTTGATAAAATCGTATATACAGTGATCAATCAAAAACATATGCGTTTCTGGAAATTAAATTTCAGTTACGGCCACGTGTAACGAACAATCCATCAACAACATCACCTACTTCGTGAATCCGGACTTCCCGGACTTAACGGAGGGCATGTCTTCGTGCAACCTCGAATTAAGAAAAATTGACGAGGATATCACGCAACTCAGGTTAGACTTCGTACACTTCAATCTGGTAAGTATTCTAAAAGTAGGTGCTGGTACCTCCCCTTTCGGCCCTTTCAATTAACGCAACTATCGATCGTAATTATTGCCTTGCGAGAAAGCAATCAGACGATATACCTATACAAAACGCCCTATCAACATTTGTCTATCTATACTGATACAGATGAAATTTGCTTATGGAGGTTAATTTGACCCTCAAAAATACCCAGTCCGCAAGATTTTATGAAAAAACACAGGAGTAAAGTGCTCCCCAGGGGGGTCATAGTAGTCATAGAAAAAAAACTGAAACTTCTCATCGTGTATATCGGTGAGCTGGATCTAGATATGCAATAAAAACATCGAAAAGTTTTATGGGAATAGCCAGTCCGCAACATTTTATTCCAGTCCGCAAATTATACACACCCGTGAAATATTGATCAATATCGTTTTGCCATAAATCTACCTCTTCTCAATTCCGATAATGGACTGATAATGAATAATTGGCATTCAATTATCCACTGTGTCGTTAGGAATAGTATATTATGTAACAAGTGTTATAAACGTCCTTTTAGTAACGAGTAGTTTAAGCACGAGCGGAGCAGAGCGGAGCGAGTGTTTAATAAACGAGTGTCCAGAAGAGTTTATAAACGCGTTACATACTATGATTTTTCTACGAACTCCGAAGTCCGAAAATTACATTAACATACCTGCAATTCCTGCTAACCTACAAAATAATTCGAAAGGAATGGGAATTGAGAACATAATACATGCAACTGCATGCAACCAGCGTGACACGTATAACCGTCCAGTCCATTTTGCTTACTAACCTTTGTTTCACGTTTATTGTCATGCTTAGCGCAAAATAAATAAATTGTTCTCAAAGATGGATGCTTCATTTTTACACTTCTTGGAGATATGCAAGTAGTAGAACATTCTCTTCGATTTCACTCTCGCGTCTACTTGTCGCATATATTTTTAATGAAGAATTCTGATAGAAACTAATATTGTTTGAATAATTCTAATACAAAATTCGAGAATAACAGTTGACAGTTGATACAATTGACAGGCCAGACATGTCTCAAATTACTGAAGCTGTGTTTATAATGAACTGCGTTGCCATGGTAATGTGTTTGAGAAATCGTGTTGCCATGGTAACGTGTTTAATATTTTGAATAAATCATAGATCGACAATTCCTGATCAATCGATCATTCAGCGTGGTACATATCCGTACGCTAAATGCCATTTATAGTTATGTGAGTAGATATAATAGTATATTATGTAACAAGTGTTATAAACGTCCTTTTAGTAACGAGTATTTTACGCACGAGCGGAGCAGAGCGGAAGCGAGTGTTTAATAAACGAGTGTCTAGAAGAGTTTATAAACGCGTTACATACTATGATTTTTCTATACGAACTCCGAAAATTACATTAATATACCTGCTATTCCTGCTAACCTACAAAATAATTCGAAAGGAATGGGAATTGAGAACATAATAACATGCAACTGCATGCAACCAGGGAGACACGTATAAGTGATATTGGTTGTAGATGTGTCTTGTCCATTGCTTACTAACCTTTGTTTCACGTTTATTGTCATGCTTAGCGCAGAATAAATAAATTGTTCTCAAAGATGGATGCTTCATTTTTACACTTCTTGGAGGTATGCAAGTACCAGAACATTCTCTTCGTTTTCACTTTCGTCTACACTTTGCATATATTTTCAATGAAGAATTCTGATACAAACGAATATTGTTTGAATAATTTTGATACACAATTTGAAAATACCTAACAGTTGACCAGTTAATACAATTGACATGCCAGACATGTCTCATATTACTGAAGCTGTGTTTAATGAACTGCGTTGCCATGGTAATGTGTTTAAGAAATCGTGTTGCCATGGTAACGTGTTTAATATTTTGAATAAATCACAGATCGACAATCCGTGATTAATCGATCATTTAGCGTGGTACATATCCGTTCGCTGAATGCCATTTTAGCTATGTGAGTAGAAAAATTAATTTTTGCAACACCCACGCTTTTTTATTTGATTAATGAGTCAATCTGTTGTTCGAAGTTGTTGAATTTCAGAGCTCATTTATTTCAAACGAACCTTGATGGCCGCCATTTGACGATACGTCGAATAAGTATGGTGACGTCAGTGTTGGCCTTGGTTTTGAAAAAAATTACGCCGCTTAGCTCCAGAAAACACTTTTCCCCCTCTACATTTTAAAAAAATTGTCAAATGGGTCACTCTGTGTATTTTTTTAAGGGACAACCTAACAGAAAGACAGGTGTTTGTGAAGAGGATTATTTTCAGTTGTCTTCGGGTGATTCACAAACATTGACTATCTGTGGGGTCAACAGTGGGCAGCACGGTAAAAAAATCATAGATTCCTAACATAAAAATACTCCGATGGAAACTTAGTTTTCTTTTTCAGTTTATTTTGATATTGAAACGATGGCTGATCCAATCACGATCAGCATGAAATTGGGCAGCAAAACACTCAGTCGTTTGTGGGAAGTACGCATCATCCAAGTACCATTCTCGCAAAGGGCTCCTGCAGGTTGTCTTCAACTGTACACCGGTTAGTTTGCTGATTTTTCTCACACTAATTCTATTCTACGATGCTTTCATTGTGTTAAGTGTTCCTTGAATCTAGTTTAAATGAGTCCTCCAGTCTGTCCTACAACTCCTACATTGAAATTTGCCTAATTTAACGCTTGACATAGGTAGGACAAACTGGAAACCCCATTGCAACTAGATTTAAGGAACATCTAGGCAATTCCAATATATGAAGGCGAATATCGGTGAGGTGAATGGTAAAACAGCATGATGGAAAGGTATGTACATACCTATTTCTTTTGTTCAACTGTCCTTTCGTTTATTCCTGTTCTGTGAGGATGTTCTTCTGACCTACTGTGAGACAAATCGAAATTCCAGAAAATTTGTTTTTTTAGGAAGACGAGGAGTCATCAAAACGATGAACTTTGCGGATAACGGTCGTCATTTGGCGAACCAAGAATACAATATTTGTATAGAGCAAGCAGAAGACATGTGCAGTATCGTTTATGAGCCTTGTTATGAAAATGCTTTTCGAATTAGTCCAAATACCGCAGATGTTAATATCGATTCAAACAATGAATTGGGATCCGGAGATGACCTTGAAGATGAATCGAACATTATTCAAAATGATAGTGGAGAATTTTGTAATGATAAAATTGTCATTCCTTGCAATCCAGAAGATCTGATTTTGGTAAGGATACAGGTTGACATTAAACAGCTGAACTTAACACATTTAATATGAACCCTAAGAAAGGTCTCTTTAAAAAAATACGGATCAAAATAAAATTTTACGGCACCTCCGTATAAATTTTTCATTTAATTTTTGTTCAATTTTCAAGATGAAATTTATCGTTATAATGGGGAAGACCACTGAGGAAAGAAATCCGTGCAAACCTCTTACAATCGACGAATCATGATTTACGTTTTATGTACAATCAATATTATGAGTTGAAGTTGAAGGAAATCGAATCTATATCGTTTTGAAATCAGCATATTTCATTCGATATTTCAAAAAACCAAGTATAATGGTGGAGCAGTGACGTATTAGTCCCGAACTGTGGCTATCTCTCTCTGATACCTCGTCATTTTGCAGTGTTGCAGTGTGATTGGTCAGTTCAAGGACAATAGGCGTGTTGGGACTAAGACGTCGCACCAGTCACACCAATGAATTGACAAAATTTCAAATGGCGTAGGAATTGTGTGTTTTGAAATGGACATATTCTTATTTATTTTTTTCATCGTCTTAGCGTTAATGAAAAAATTCAAAGTTCACGATAATGTCGATTCAAAAAATCAGTGGTCTCCCCCATTAGAAGATTTAGGAAATATCTATTTTGAATACGTATTTGCAACTGTATCATATTGATGTGTTTTCATTATATGTACAGAGCGACCCATTTGAAAGCGGGCCGCACCCTCATAATTTTTTTATTTATGAAACGATTTTTTTTCTGAAATGTATAGCGAAGCCTTGCCGTTCCTTAGACAAACGAGTTTATGTGGAGAGTTGTTCGACAAATATCGGGTTGCAACAGTGTTTTTTTTTTCAGGAGGGTGATCAAGTATTGAGTGACATATGCCAAACAATCCACTGTGGACGGTCTTTATGTCCTGCAGAGCAAGACCCTTGCAGAATCGAAAGCAATATTATACCATTCACAATCGGCGTCCATTTTGGACAAAGCCTTGGAGAGGAATCTCCAGAAGATAACTTAGGCATGTGTGTGAATTATGAACAACAACCCTGCAATTTTTAGGATTCATCTGATGCTGTTTGGAAATATGACATTTATATTCATTTGAATGGGGCACTCAGTATATATCTCCTGATAAATTTGACTGAGGCTTATCTTCAATGCAGTTGTGTTATGATGTCATTGACAATTTGAACCTCAAGCTTGAATCTTGGCCTAAACAAGATTGGAAAATATGGAAAAATGTGTTCTGTAGGAAAGTTTAACTTCTGAGATTCAAATAAATAAAAATAAGTAATACTTTTCAACACGTGTAATGGCATTATTCTTATAAATCCATGTAATACATCATGATCAAATGAATGAAACCATGCTCAGAAAAACGAGAAAGATCTAGTGAGTGGTATCAGATGAATTATTTGCCACCAATTGAGCTGTCAAATATATTTTGATGTGAGATGTGAGCACAATGATGTGAGAAAGTTTGTATAGATGATTCTCAAAATTTCAAGAAAAAAAAATACAACAAAATGATTGCCTTTTTACTAGATTTTCCTCATTTGGTTGTCCACACTTTCAAGCTAATGGCATGTTATTGGCATGCTTCAAGACACAATTTATATTAGAAAATATAATAATTAATTACAATTGGATATTACCTACTTAATACATAAATATTATTACAGAGTAAAAACTTGGGGACTCTGTTCACCCAAAATTGCTGATCTAAACATCAACATTATCTTTCATGATTGGAAATACCTCTGGAAATACTACCATTTATTTGAAAAGTTAAGTTGTGAAATTTGTACAGTACATGAACCAAAAGATAGATCTACATTAGGCTGGTAACTGTAATTTTTTCCCCTTGAGTACTGAAAAGAAAAAATCAATCAATCTAATGCAAACTCTAATAACATAGAAATAGCACTAAACTCAAGAAAGTAATCATTGTGTGAAAAAATCCAGTATTTTCTGTGACTACTGCATTCATTGAAATTATTTTGTTATCTGTAAGTCCCTAAGCTCTTGTTTGTTTTTACTGGTTGAGATAAGGATTCAATACTCATTCAAAAAATGATATGAGAAACCAATATTTATAGAAGATACTACTCAATTTCCAATGAAAATATCTTTAAACTTCAATGGGAATTATCTAGCATTTTCCAAATGATCATCATCCTTTAAATGAGGTTTTAAAAATAGTTCACTTACCCTTTGTGATATAAAGATAGAAGAAATCGCAATATAAAATGGTCTGTACAACACCAGCCACAATAGCTATGAGATCATAATGACTTTCTGTGGCATATCTGTAGATCCAGTTGAGAATGTAAAGGCCTCTGTAGGATCCTAGGGCGAATAGGTAATGGGAAGTGATACTTTCAGCCTCTCCTGTTTTGCTCACCATGAAAAGTTGTGGCAAAATAGCCACAGATTCAAGATAAATACTAAATGTCCATAAAACCTGAAATAATTACCCAAGATTTTCACCATTGACATAATCAGATAGGTACCAGCTATTTGGCCATTTTTTTACCTCATTCTGGTTATTTTACCAACAAAGTTCCTCATATTTAATAAGGATATTAGTTACTCACCTCCATGAATGAGAATTCATGATTGATTAGCATGGACAGACCAAATGCAGGAAGAATAAGGAACTCAATTCTGAAGGTGTCATGGTTGTGATCATAAGTAGCCTTGAATTTCAGGTATATCAGATAGATTGTAGCATAGGAAGTTGCTAAAAACACGAATTTCATGCAGGTATTGTACATGGAAACATAAGTGGTGACCAGGTCAAGATATCTTGTTGTGTACACTAGGGCAAATAGAACTTGACTTCTGCCTGATATGCCTGAAAATAAATAATTTGCTGTATCAATTTAGTTGCCAACAAGTCTGGAATGAGAGATCAAAAGTTTATTCCCAGTATATAATGTATAGTAGATACATTGAAAGGATTTGATGAAAATACATTTTCTCTTCATATCACCATGATTCTATTGAAATGATTAATGAAATATTTTCCACGGTCCCCTTCTACTCTCTAAGAAATTAGCCGAAATGGGACTACTACTTAACTAGGAAAAGAACTAATTTAGGATATGTTTGACGTGGATATTCAACATGCCTATCAATGGATAGTGCTTTTTTATAAGCCCCCCAAAAACGGTCAACTGCTATAATTTTGCATGCAATTTCTGGTAATACAAGAAATAGTTATTTGCCACGCTTTTCAACCGATGAATTATCAATTTGAAATGTACTTGAAGGTTGTGATTAGGCTCCAATGGGAGCTGATAACGAGGAACCCAATGATGAATGCAAAGTATGAAACTTACCAGCACAAGATCTCGTATGCCATATTTTCTGCAGAAGAATAATAATAGCTATTAAATGAGATAAATCTCCAAGTAATCGGAAAATATTCATATTTTATATATTTTGTAAACTAATCTGATATCAGTACTGTGACGTGGCTGTCATATCATTACTAAGTACTTGACAGTTGGCAGTGTTTAACACATTGTTTGCAGTTGGCTACATTGAATAGTTGTCAATGTGACAGTGACAGTGCAATACATTAATTATTATTCTGTGGTGCCGTGTCACTGCCTCTACTGGAGCCAAATAAAAAGCACTCCAAAGTCCAAATACTCCAAATTTATGAACTGATGAAAATGAATAATTGGAGATAGGAATTTACAGAAGCACTAGAAGAAGAAGCACAGTGAGCACTTTTTAATTTTCTTCCAAAGTTTATAATGTCGTTTCCGTTTGTAATATCCAGGTCATTGCCTCTAATATTTCAGCAATCTTGTAAGCAATAATAATATTATTCATTGCCATAATTACCACAGATAATTATTGTAATTTGTATTTTAGATAAGTCTTTGGGTATTGCAAAAATGAGCCAACAAAGCAGCTTCCAAACTCTGAACATAACAAAACCAAAAGACTTTGTATATCATGTTAAGCTGAACAGACCTGATAAGGCCAATGCTATGAATAGGCCTATGTGGTTGTAAGTAGCATTTGAAACTATCCAAAAGAGTGCCTTTATTGTGTTTGAACTGCCATAGGGAACTCAAACAATGTTTTGATCAACTGAGTGAAGATGAAGACTGTAGATCCATTGTGTTATCTGCTGAAGGAAGATTGTTCACTGCAGGAATTGACTTAGCTGATTTTCTGCAAACAGCTAATGAGCTAGCTGAGAAGCCTGATGTATCTCGAAAAGCCAAATTATTTCACAAGTTGATTTTAGCCTATCAAGCCTCCATGTCTTCTATTGAATTATGCAAGAAGCCTGTGTTGGCTGCAGTTCATTCAGCATGTGTAGGTGCAGGAGTTGATATGATCACTGCTGCTGACATGAGGTATTGTACTAAAGATTCTTGGTTCCAAGTAAAAGAAGTAAGTTGAATGATATTCATTTTGATGTAGGTATTCTAAATTTTTTGTATAGGTGGATGTTGGGCTAGCTGCAGATGTTGGAACTTTACAAAGACTGCCCAAAGTTGTGGGATCTGATAGTTTGGCAAGAGAACTGTGTTTCACTGCAAGGAAAATGCATGCAGATGAGGCATTAAGTTCAGGATTGGTATCAAAAGTGTTTGAAAATAGGGAGGAGTATGTATATTTATACAACTGATATTTTTATGATTTTGTTTGAAAAACATTATATATTTCAGTATGATTAAAACTGTTGAGGGTATAGCAGAAAGTATAGCTAGGAAAAGTCCTGTGGCCATCCAGAATACCAAAGCAAATCTTGTTTATTCCAGGGATCACTCTGTGCAAGAAGGACTCAATCACATAGTAAGTGCAGTATTTTCAATTATCTTTCTTTGTATCTTATTCATATGGAAACAATTTGACATATTTTTTATGAATTCAAATTTGGATGGACAATTTAAATGCACCCAATTATTTTCAAAACTTGTAAGCAATGTAGGCAATTATTTTTTCAGGCACTGCTAAATCAACTACATTTACAAAGTGAGGATTTGGTACAAGCAGCAATGGGACAGATGACTAAAGATGACACAATTGTGTTTTCCAAACTGTGATTTTAAACTATAAGGAGGACAACCATTTTTTTTTTTTGCTAATTTCCTTTTTGTTCAACTGGTTAGTGGTTGTCTTGAAAATGCCTTTCAAATATGAATCACATTTTTAAGTTTGAAGTAGTGGTATCTAAAGAAGAGCTGGATTGTGCTCTGTATTTATCAAAAAATACATTATCACTATTCATTCCATATTATTATGATATATTATTGTTAACTAATTGTAGTTTTCTCCAGCTATCCTAAAGTTGCAAATACAATCACAAATTACAAACAATAAAACATTTGGATATCTTTCCCATCACATGTTACAGGCAGCTTTTCTCAGTCTTTCAGATACATCCTTCCAATTAATAATATCAAATATGGCATTCACATAATCAGCTCTCACATTTTTATATTGCAAATAATAAGCATGTTCCCACACATCAATTCCCAACAATGGTATCAGTCCTGTTGTGGCTTGCAGTGGATCTTGATTTCCACAAGTAGCAATCCTGATGAGGCCTATAAGAAACAAACCAATCAATCTGTGGGAGTTTGAAACTTTTTTGGGCATGTTGTACCTGCAGTTTTGTCATAACCAAGCCAACCCCACCCAGATCCTTGTACACCAATTGATTGAGCTGACAATTGTTTCTTCATATTGTCAATGCCTCCAAAAGACTTTTCAATGGCTTTGCAAAGCTCAGCACTAGGCTCTGATGAGCTGGGGCTCAGATTCTGCCAGAAAATGGAATGGTTTAGATGCCCTCCACCATTGAATCTCAATGCTGGTCCAAGTGCAATTGCAGCACTGAAAAATCAACAAAATGACTGGTTCCTGGAACTTCCAGAGTCTTCTTGAACTCACCTAACATCTCCTTTTTCAATTGCCTTCTTGAGGTTTTCTTCTGCAGCATTCAAGTTGGTTACATAAGTCTGATGATGTTTGGAATGATGGAGGCACATGATGTCTCTTGATACAACGGGCTCCAGTGCAGCATAATCGTAGGGCAGATCTGGAAGTGTGTGCTTGTTCCTGGCCCTGATGTTTCTAGAAATTGTATTGATATGAAATTGATATTGATACAGTTGGGGGCAGAAACCAACCGAGCCGAATGTTGGGCGAAACGCTTCAATACCAACATTGCTAATTTTTTTTGAACTTGAGTTCAGCACAGTAGGGCACAGCACAATTACTACAATTTGATTGAAATTATTTATATTGAACTTGAACGTCCAGCTATCATAATAATTTGATATTGAACTTTGATCCTAAAGAAATTGTCAACAAACTTGACGTTTGAATTGTCAAGAATGTCAAGTCAAGCACAGAACTTCTGTGGAATCCTATATTTACTATTTTTATATATGGCGCATCGCCTATACGATATCAACAAAAATTGTACCAAAATGAGAGGTACTTTTTGAATCTATAAGGACGGAAAGTGAAGGATTCAATGAACTCAATGTTGTTTATATTGAGTTTATATGATCTAAGGGAAGGATTGAAACAGCCATATTGGTTTGACAAGTTTCGTATTATTTTTTCCCCACGTCGGCATCAACGCCTACTTGTCGATTTTGTTACCTTTTGTTGTTGTTAGATGGCAAAATCTCAACCAAAATTCAAGGTTAGTAGAGCTGATGAATTGAAATTCTCCAAAATTACAGTTTCGTACTTTCAAATTTAATCTCATTTGATGTTATGTTATTAATGTTATGATAACATTATTTCTGGTGCAAGCGGTGTGTAAGCGCTGTTTTCTGTCATGAAAGAAATCTGTAAAAAGTGCCGCCATCTTGCGGACAACAACTAATATGCCATTATCGCGGAATCTGCGGTAAAACAAAACACTTACTGATTACACCATATTCTAACCACCTTGATATTTGGATATACAATACATAGAGTAGCTCCACCAACTCAGAAATATAGAATAATGAATATCCATTTCCATAGTAAATAATTCATGTTACATTTGCATTGAATTGGTATCATCAAATTTTGATGTGAAGCTTTTTTTGAAGGCATACCCTGCATACCTATTCATTAAAAAACAGCTTTAATAAGGCTACAGCCTACTATACAGTACAGGAAAATGTGCATTGAATTTGAATCATTAAAATAGTTTTCCAAAAGCTTGGCATCACTCTGATCCCTTCAGTATTTCTACTCAAACCCAGACAGTTTTTTCAGATAGATTTTTCTTCCAAGATTCAGTCCTAGCATTGAAAGGTTGTTTGATATAATTTAAATGGAAATTTCATGTTTAATTATCATTAGGTGTGGAATCCTGGAAAATGGCACTGGTCACAGTTCCAGTTTGGTAGATGGTACAAGAGGAATTGTCATTTTCAAAATGAATGAAAGGTGCTTTTTGTTGTGGTTCAATCTTGGAAGCTTCTTCAGCTATTGCTGAAATTATACCAGCCCTCTCTGCTCTGGCATTTCCTTTCACTACAACAAAGTTTCACAGGTTTTCTCAAGAAGGTTCCCAAGTTGATTTCAGATAGTCAGTTGATTGAATAGATACTCACTTCCTACACATAGCCCATGGTGATCTAAAAATATGCAACCAGTGACCCCAGAATTTATTCTGTAAAAGAAATTATTAGTTTGCAACTTTTCTGATGAAATGAAAAACATACAGTTCTGAAGAAATTTGGTCTAGGGTTTTCTCCATTCTATTTCTGATTGGACAGAAGTATCCAAGATGTTCTCGGTGGTTCTCGGATATTTAGAATCTGAAATCTGATAAAGGCAAAACATAACCTCACCGTGCCGTATTACAGTTTTCTTCTCATTTTCAGTTCTTCACAGAAGCATAGAACTTTTCGAATATGGATATGAAATTGAAAAGTCAACCGTCAATGATAATGTCAATTGTCATTGATGTGAATGATGTGATGTGTTGATTTGTGAAAGATAAATAAATAAATTTGAAAATGAAGAAACATTAACCAGCTGGGTAGAAAATATAGAAAAATGAATTGAAAATCTAAAATCTTATATCCTTAAAAAATGGACTATTTCAGGAGCGGATTAAAATCCGTACTAGGTCCTCCTCCTGGAAATCAACCAACAGGCGCTGAAACAGTAGGTTATAAGAAAACATAATAATATCAAGTATTTCATTTCAAATCTTTGAATAATTCGACTCCGGCAAGTAGTAAATTCCATTATATAACTGATATCACCAATCCAGGTACAGAAATATTCAATTGAGCTCTTGTTTTCCATAGGTTGAAAGGTTAGTGAGTAGAGTCAGCACCTCTACTTTATTAGAAGATAGACGAGATGCATGCAGGGCACTCAGAGCTCTTTCAAAAAAATTCAGGCTTGAAGTGGGTGCTCAAGGAATGGATGTACTCAGACAAGTACTAGAGCTAGATAGAAGTGACTGTGAGATTGTTGGTTACTGTTTAGATACCTTGTGCAATATAACTGCAAAGCAAACTTTTGAAGAAGAAATAGATAATGCAGTTAATAATGTGCAGCTCAATGTGGGAGAAGATTTCACTGAAACATTTGTAGGAGAACAGTTCACTGAAATGTTTCTGAAGAATCCTGAAAATGTGAACTTGGTGTTAAGCTTCATGGAAGAATATGATTTCAGAGTGAGATGGCCAGCAGTGAAATTAATGACATCTCTGATCCTCTCAAAACCTAAAGTTGTACAGGACATAATCTTAGTCAGTCCAATGGGAGTATCCAAACTTATGGATTTGCTGTTGGAGAACCGTGAAGTCATAAGGAATGATGCCTTACTGTTACTCATCAATTTAACCAAGTCAAATGCAAACATACAAAAAATTGTTGCATTTGAAAATGCCTTTGACAGATTGTTTGATGTAATAAATGATGAAGGTACATGTTCACATCATTACTTTATGACTAGGTACCTACATATTGAAAATAATGAACTACCCACCATGTTAAGATTGTTTTATTAATCAACTTTTTATATTCTTTAGTGTGTCATGATTCAGGATGAGACTATATATTTGAATTACCTATCTATCAAATGTTGAATACTAATTTTAATTTTCCTATAAACCAACCTTACTAAATTAAACAGTTACAATCTAAATTTTATAAGATTGCATTGCTGTGGAAGGTATTTTTTCCAGTTTTTTTCATTTTATTATATGACCAAATAAGTTGCATGATGATAGGCTCAATCATTCAAATGTTGGAAAGAAACATGATATTTTTTCCTTTATTCAAATATTTATTCAATTGATTCAAAGTGGGTATGTTAGTTTTGCAAATTAATGCATTTTTTTAGGTACAGAATGATTTAAACTTCCTGCCCTAGGCTTATAACAGAAAAAGGAAAGGTATATGCAAATTTGGCAGAGGGATTCTGAATAGCCCTGTGTAAGGTTTATTTTTTCATTTTTAAACACTTTTTAACCTCTTCAAAATGGCGGAAATGACATAAAAATAATATTTTTTCCACAAGGTTACCTTTCCTTCAATATTCTATAAGAACTTATTTTTTCAAAGAACTTTCATCCATAAAGTTTTCTATCTTCATTTGGCTAATAGCTTTGGGACTATGAAGTTGTGGTAGTTTTGAATAAATCTGACCACGCCACCATAATAAAAATCAAGTCTGCTGTGTTTTATTTTTGATGCTTTTAATATGAATACAAAATGTATTCCAATTCATATTTTTTACAAAACAATTTGTTTCCCGGCCGACCTTATTTTTATTAGTGCGGGGTGGATCAGTTGAGATTTATTTGAAAATGCCAACTTCAGATAGTATGAAGATAAAAAAAAGTTGTTTAAAAAAATATGTTCTCTCAAAATATTCTAATATAATTATGTTCTCTCAAAATATTCTAATTAAATGGTAACTTTGTGGGAAAAAAATTTCTGACTTAATTTCCGCCATTTTGCAAAAGATTGATGATTGTTTATATATGAAAAAATATACCTTACACACAGCTATTCAAATTTGCCCGGTCAAATTTTCATTTGCAGTATTCATTCTCCTGTTATGAGCAAAGGGCCGGCAGTTTGAATCACCCTGTACGTATATGAAAGAACTAATTTGGAGATATATGGAAAAGAAAGCCAATATAAGCATGTGAGTTATTCAAAATATACACAATGAAGTTTTCAAATTATATTCAAGGTGGTACAGATGGTGGGATTGTTGTAGAAGACTGTTTCCTCCTTTTGCTAAATCTTCTGAGGAACAACACCAGCAACATACATTTCTTCAAAGAAGGTTCTTACATCCAAAAACTGGCGCCAATGTTCACTCTGCCCCCAAATTTAGAGGAAATCGGTTGGAGCCCGCAAAAGGTCTCCAATTTCCATTGCATGCTGCTGCTAGTCAGGACCTTGGTCTCCCCTAACAACCCAGCCCAAGTGGTGGCAGCCTGTCAAAAGGCCATGCGCAACACCAACCTCTTGGAAGCTTTAACGGACATTCTTATGGCTGCCGGGGTCCCGGCGAACATTCTAACTGAAACCATCAACACTGGTAAGATGCCAAAAAGAACGAAAACTATAAATCATTTTTCTGGCCTAGAATTTCATCACTCTATGAGAGTGAGAGGTACAGAGCAGAGAGAGTGATAGAGTGATAAACAATGACAGAGGGAGGCAGATTAAGAGAGATAGGAGGGAGATAGTGAGGCATGGATTGAGAGAAGTAGCAAAGAGAGACAGATAAAACAATGACTAAGAGAAAGAGCTTTACTAGGCCAATATTCAATTTTTTTTCTTTCAAATAAGTTGCCTAATTGTACACGGTGATTGACTGTTCTTTTCACGACTTCAGAATCTGATATCTCGAAAATGAAACAAGATATTTGGAAAACGGGACTTGATTGAGATGTTGTTTCAAGAAAATGTGGTCCTTCGAGCCGGATCATGAAAGACTTTGCCTACATAAATATGGTGCTGGTCACATTGAAGTGTACCTAAACTTTTCAGTATATTCTTCCATATTCAGGTAGAGCAAATTATTACAAATTCAACAACACCGGATTTGATGGGATTTTTTCGAATGACTACGAAGATACGGCACGATTCAATTAAAAATAAATTCGTTATTTTGTTTCATTTCCTCCATATTCACAATTGGCGACTCTTAAGCCTATTATTTCAAGTGGCCCTACAAATATTCACTGTCAAATTATTGACATTACTTTATTATTGGATAAGTATCTTCCATTATTCAAATAGTTCTTTCACCATATTTTCGTAGTATTAGAAAATCTCATCAACATGGTATTTTTAAATGTGTAATGATGAGTTCTACTTGAATATGGAATAATATAGCATCATCAAGATCGCGCGGTTGACTTTTTACAGTGGGGGACATTTTAGCTGGGACACGGTGTATTTTTGATACTCTAGTCTAGTCTGACATTAAAAGTTCTTTATTAATTTCTCAAATTCTATAGTATTTATGACATCACCAATTGGTATATAAAGGTATATAAAGCGTGAACAATAATATTTATAAACTTATACAGACGTTCTATGTAATGAACTGTTTTGAGGAAATGGGGGCCGCCAAACCATTTCAATTCCAGTCACCTAAGTAATCCGTGGCAACCTGACGAACCAATACTTCCCGAACGTCCAAGCACCTTCTAATCCCCCTCGCCCACTAATAGTTCTTCTCATGTCAATGGTCAACAAGAAGCAACCACTGACCTTACGCTGCGCTGCCCCGTACTGCTTCCAGTTACTTCTTCAAGAACGAGATCGGGTCACAGACGGTCAAATCTGATTGACAACTCAGCATCATGACTGAAAATCTGAAAACTAGCCTGTACCTTTCAGTTTTGTTTGCACCAAACAGAATCATGGTAGTTTTTTGTAATGAACTGTTTTGATCAATTTCGATTCCAGTCGGCGAAGTAATCCGTGGAAACCTAACCAACCAAGAATACTTCTCGAACGTCCAAGCCCCGTCGAACCCGCCGCGCCCAGTAATTGTTGTCCTTCTCATGTCGATGGTCAACGAGAAGCAACCGCTGACCCTGCGCTGTGCCGTACTCTACTGTTTCCAATGCTACCTCTTCAAGAACGAGATTGGTCAGCAGACGGTCGTCCACACCTTGTTGCCTAGCAACGAGGCGGTCGCATCGGTGACTACCGGGCAGTTGCTGTGCAGCGGCTTGTTCGGCAACGACGCTCTCAGCAACTGGTTTTCGGCTGTTGCGTTGTCTCACTGCCTCGTCGACAATCCGGCCCAGAAGGAGCAGCTGCTCAGGTAAGTCCAAACTCAGAATGAAGTCTATGCAAAGTCCGTCGGTCTCTTTGAAAGTTCAAAGAGAGTGGCAGCGTGGCCCGACATTCCTTTGATGATCCTGATTTATCCGGCTCGAAGGACCAATGTGAGAGGTTTATGGCGCTCAGCTTATTCTGAAGCGAATAGGTTGGTTTTTAACTGATTCTATATAATTTAAAAATACTGACACATTCGCAACGTTTGCAAACTACACATAATTATAAATCACTTCGTATCCACGCGACTCGGACAATGTCAGCATTTGTTGGCATCGCATTGCACATGAGTATAGTTATCTATTCTTTTTCATGAATTTCAATACTCATCATCCCATTCCGGACTAAGAGAAATCTAAAAAATCAAATATAAAAATCGGTCCAGCAGTTCTTGAGTTATAAATGGTGTAAATAATACGACTTTTTTATATCTAGATAAATAGTAGGGATAGCACAATATGTATAGTATATAGCAATACAGAAATTATTCTGCCGAGAGCTAACATCATTGAAATAGTGCATCACTATCGGCCCCAACAATAAATG